>CM060688.1:96959983-97437483 GCA_030686995.1 Artemisia argyi
TGCATAGTGTATACATATATTCATTTGTGAATATTGTGTTGTGCTTGTGATTAGTTGTGTAGATAATAGAAGTTGATAAGTAGTGAAGTAGGATAGTTGTGAAGATAGGTGTGAAGTAGAAGATTGGTGTGTAGAAGATAGTTGTGAAGAAGATTGGTGTGTAGTATATTGGTGTGAAGAAGTTGTGTAGAAGGCCTGATCAAGTTGTGAAGTTGTGTGGTGTGTAAATTGGTGTGTAAGGTTTTCTCCGCCAAAAGGGAGTTTGTTGACATAGTGAAGAAAACTCTCGAGTAGGTGACTCGGGGAGTGGAGTAGGAACAAGGAAGGTGTCCTTGTAGCCGAACCACTATAAATCCTTGTGATGTGGTTTGATCTTTCTAACTCTTCTCATTACTTATTTATTTACCTTTACTATATTAGTTTTGTTAGTTAGTTACCATACAATTGTTCATATAGTACAAGTATTGAATTCACATAAACTAGAATCGAAGTTTTTAAAACAAACTTGTGTTTATAAATTTAAAAGGACGTAAAACTATTAAACCCCCCCCCCCCTTCTAGTTTTCCACAATTGGTATCAAGAGACACGTCTAGCAAGATCTTTAAAATATATTGTATTTTAAAACTTGTAACGATCTATGAAATCTGAAAAATATTTGGAAGGGCAATCTATGCAAAGACCACCACTATTTGAAAGTGATGGATTTTTATATTGAAAAAATCGATTCGAAACTTATGTGAAATCAAAAGATCTAGATCTTTGGCATATTATTACCAATGGTGATTTTTTTACCTATTCAAAATAACCCCGAAACTAAGAAAGATGAAATCGTACCTTTTGAAAAACGAAATGATGATTTTAAAAGAAAACTTGCTAAAAATAATGAAGCAAAAATGGTTATTTACAATGCGCTACCACGTAAAGAGTACGAAAGGATCTTTATGTGTGAAACCGCAAAAGAAATTTGGAACTCTTTGTTAATAACCCATCAAGGTAATAATCAAGTCAAAGATAACAAAATAGATCTACTTGTTCAACAATATGAGTAATTCACGATTCCGGAAGAGGAATCAATTGATAATGCTTTTGCTAGATTTAACACCATAATCACAAGTTTAAAAGCACTTGATGAGAATTTCTCTAATAAGAATTTTGTTAGGAAGTTTCTTAGAGCTCTTCACCCAAAATGGCGAGCTAAAGTGACGGCTATTGAAGAATCGAAGAATTTGTCAACGCTACAACTTGATGAATTAATTGGTAATTTAAAAGTCTACGAAGCTATAATAAAGAAGGACTCCGAAATGGTTAAAGGGAAACGAGAGCAAAGCAAGTCAATCGCCTTGAAAGCTAGAAAGGAATCCAACAACGAAGATAGCTCATCTTCCGAAAGCGAAGACGAAGAATATGCCATGGCCGTAAGAGATTTCAAGAAATTCTTCAAAAGGCGAGGAAGATTCGTTAGACAACCACACGATGAAAGAAGAACATCTCAAAAGAATAATGATGACAAGTATAGCAAGAATGAAAGAAAATGTTTCAAGTGTGGTGATCCGAATCACCTTATTGGAAAATGTCCAATGATGACAAGAGATCAAAATCAAAGAGCGTTTGTTGGAGGTGCTTGGAGTGATAGCGATGAAGATGAGAAAGAAACAACAAAGGAAGAAAAGTGTCTCATGGCTAAAACATCAAGTGAGGTACGTTCCGAAACCGAATATTTTAGTGATGAAAATTTATCATTAGATGAAAAAGACTTAGATAGTGAATACAATAGATTATGCAAACTAGGACAACAAGTTATGGCTAAAAACAAATCACTAAAATACATAAATAACCAATTAGAAAATGAAGTACTTGAACTAAAAATTAAAATACATCAACTTGAGAAAGGTAAAGAAACTTTTGAAGAAAGTAAATCATGTCAAGCACTTAGAAGTGAAAACAACAAACTTAAGGAAGAAATTTGTAAACTTGATAAATTTGAAAATAGTAGTAACTCACTTAGTAAAATTATAAGTTTTCAAAGGATATCCGGAGATAAAACCGGTCTAGGTTTCAACTCAACCGAAACCTCAACAAGTGAAGTTAAAAATGTTAAATTTGAAAGCGGACTTAAGGAACTAAAACCATCAAAATCTAATCCTGAGTATATACTCATAAATGATAAGAAAATACATCTAGCTAGTAATGAAGAAATAAAACCGTTTTATAAACCATCTTTAAAAACCGAAGTAGGATCGTCCAAAACTAAAACAAGATCTAAAATACCACCACCTAGGAAACCAAATAATTCTTACCCTAGACCTAAAACACCTCAACCAAGAGTAAACCAAAGTAGACAAAACTTTAACAATAATCAACAAATGTGGAACTTCAATTCATGGGGAATATTTCCACCATATATGCACCCAAGTCAAATACAAAACATGTTCGGGACAAGCAACTTTGGTCAAATGAGACCATGGGGATCAACGTGAAAACTTTCGCCATTCATACATGGAAATCTTTGATGTCACCTCGCGTTCGGAATTTCCTTTAAAGATTTTGAAGTTTAACGCATTGAAAACGAAAGGTACACATTTCCTTTTATTTCCTTGTAAACAAATGCATGCTTAGTTTAGTATCTAGCTTTTATGTGATTTTGATTGGTTCATTATTCTCTCTAGTCTTTACTTCTATACATATATATACTTATTTACTTATACTATATCTAAATATATATATATATATATATATATATATATATATATATATATATATATATATATATATATATATATATATATATATACACTTAGCTATATCTAGGATCATATAACCTAGAAAACTCATTTGTTGATTTTCTAGAACTAGAAATTGTTCGTTTACGAACCTTTTCTTTTCCCTATTTGCCTTATTGAACTTTAATGTTCAAACAACACTCATGCTGATGAAGAGAGATGAGTCGAAAAATCTATGGATGAAACAAACTCCCGGCTTCCGTTGCATTCGTCTCCCTCCTTTATTCTCGTCTTATAAGCCCATACTACATACATATATATATATATATATATATATATATATATATATATATATATATATATATATATATATATATATATATATATATATATATATATATATATATACATATACTTATGATCCTTCCACAACGTTCTCGTGTACTTGACATCTTGATAAATTTCATCCGAAATGATCAAGAAAATTTAATTGGAAAATTGTCGATTAAAAGTGTCAAGTAATTCCTTTCGTGCGAATACCCTCCAACGTATTTTTGATTAAATATAAATCTAATATATACATATGAATAATTTTTTGCTCTTTCCAAAAACAAAAATCACAAAAATCGAATTTTGGAGGGCGGCCCCCTTAATGTTTAAGGGGACCGGCAGCCAAATGAAGGGCGGCCCCCTTAATGTTTAAGGGGGCCGGCCATCTGATTGTTCAAATCCGTTTTTCTCCTTTTTCCTTTTGCCAAACACTCCACATTTCCATACCCCCTTCCACTGCTTCTGCTGTGACGAAAACAAAAACCCAAAAACCTCTCAAATCACTTCCAAATCACATAATTCGGGTTAATTCGCAAAGGGCAAATTCATCTAACATATTCTTCATTACTTATTGTAAGTTTTTTATAACACATTTCATCTAATTTCATCTTATTTGATCATACTCATGATTATGCATGTTTTACAAAATTTGTCAAATTTCATAATTTCTTTCGAATTAAGCTTTAAAACTCCATAACCAAATGCTTCCCCTAGGATTAGGATGATTAATCAACACTAGAAACTAGTTATTATAAACCATCATGTCGAAAATTTTTGAAAAATGTCATACACTCCTTTTCAAAATTTTTAGTAAACTCATTGTTAAATAATGACTTGAAAACGTGTTAAAACTAATCACATTATACTTTTGTAACTTGTAATACTTGAAATTACATTTTTCGACTAAGAAAAATTATATTAGTTCACAATATAGGGGTGTTTGGATTATGTTCAAATAATATCGAAACATAGTCATTATAATTTTTATAAAACTTTGTTATAATTATAAACCTAAAAATTACTAATCGGACTTGTCAAGATATATAATTCATATATATATTGACATACTAGTGGTATAAGTCAATAGTTAAGGAAGCGTTTGGTTTATTACTAAAAATGACAATTTTAAGTAAAAATACAAACCATCTTTTTCAAAAACAAATCACATGCATAAGAAACTCGCAAGAAATAGCTAGTTTTACAATCTAATGTAAATCTAGTAAATTTCATGATATATTAAGATGTTTAAAGGGGCGTTTGGATTTGTCCATAACTACTCATTAAACATCGTAAAGTATATCTAGAACGAGTTAAAAACAATATTAAGGAACATGGTAATCTACTTCTTAGGATTAGTAACGAAGTATGTTTACGTTCCAACATAAGCCTTAACAATAAACATATACTTTTATGTTTCTTTATATTTATTTTGGTCTTTTTGTATTGTTGATGTGTTTAGGTGAAAATGCCCAAAGCAACTACCGAAGATCTCCCTCACACTAAAAACTACATTCCTAAAGTTTCCCAACTCCCTACAACATCTCCTTCCATTGGACTTATATATCGTCAAATTGAAGATAGAAATGTTCATGAAGGACGTGTAGTAGATCTTGCTTTTGCTCAATCCGACTACATAAATCGCGTGTTTACAAGCATCAACTTCAATTGTCTTTATGAAATAAATGAACCTATCATCCCTCGTTTCATAATGGATTTCTATAGCCAAGTCACCGTCCAAACCAATGATCTTGGTTTCATCACCATTTCTTTCATGATTCAAAATGAATTTATCACCCTCATTCTCGAACAATTTGGTCATATCCTCCAAATTCCTTTTAGAGGTCAAGCCGTTTTCACAAACGAGTGGGACCTCGAATCTCTTAATCGCTATCGACCAACCTTCGGTCCCTATTTCGACGAAATTCCTCATCCAGACGAAATTCGTCAAATCCTTGGTGTGGACCGTGCCACCACAAGCTGAAAAATAGAATCCAAAAATGTTCAAATCTCTCCATACCAACTTCTCCTCAAAGAATTAAGCCCACACATGAAGCATTGGGAAGAACTCATTCGTAAGAATGCGTTTGGTACCGGAGGTCACCGGGACCATCTCCCGGCATGCCTTGCTCACATGTTGTATTGTATAGCTGTCGAAAAGCCATACAATTTGGCCTACTTCTTCACCAAACGGATTGAGTGTGCTAGAAAAACTCCCAAAGCCAATCTTCCATATGGAATGTTCCTCACTCGTCTCTATCGTCATGTTATCGAGTACTACCCCGATCTTGACAATAGTATCTATGAGTCCATGTACCCCACTCTACGTCCTCTCGCTCTAAAACAAGCTCGACGAACTCGAAGTGACAAGGGTAAACCTCGTCGTCATAGCTCTCATGGATCATCCTCAAGGCAAGACGATGACGATGAGGAGGAAAACATCCATGATGCTAGTACCCCTTCGTTTTCTGAGTTCGTTGACAATTTAGAGGATCTTGACTATCCCGAGTATTCTACCCCATCTCCAAGTGATCAAAACGAAGAAGTGCTTCATGAACGAACTACCGAGATGCTTAGAAGACAAAAGAGCTTGCACAAAGAAGTTAGAGGTGGCTTCAAGTCTATCGGAAAAACTTTGAAGGGCATCTTCAGGAAGAAAAAGAAATAATGTGCTTGGATTATGTTTGTTAAACAATATTTAATTTTTATGTCTTGTGTGCTATTTGTCCGAAGTATATTCGGAAGTACTTGTTATTTGGATATTTGTTTAGGATGCTAACTTGATTATCTTTGATATGTGTTTTTTTTTTTAATGCATGCTTCTCTTAATCTATATATATGTTTGCATGATTAGTTAATGTTTATATAACTATATGACATGTATGCTTTCTAATAGACCAAAACAAATGTGAAATGTCCAAATAGAGCTTGCTGCAAATACAAAACAGAACATAACATTTTTCTAGAAAATTTTTGAAAATTTTGGTTTCTGGGTCGTCAGATGGGCGGCCCCCTTAAATCATAAAGGGCGGCCCCCTTAAAATTAAGGGGACCGGCCTCCATTTAAGGGGACCGGCCATCTGGAACAGTTTTTACATTGTTTTCTTTTGCATCTTGTGATCCCTTTTGCTAGTCCCAGCTACCATTTCTCTTAAAAACTAAACTGATTTTGGAATATAACATTACAATTTCAAATTAATTCCACTTCTAAACATGTTTTCCCACTATATAATCTCCAAGCATGTTTAATTCACATTCCATCATCCTCAAACATTCATCAAACATCGACATGTCATCACCAAGAACCACCTATTCAAACAATGCCAAGAAACAAAAACTTGTCATCATTCCACCCAAACAACTCTTCATTGATCTTACAAATGAAGACAACACCACTCCATCTCCACCACCTCAATGTTCATCTCCTAGTGCACCAAATGCACCCTCCAAAACACCTTCAACAAATGGAAACTCCACTTCCACCATACCATCCACTTCATCCATAAATGACTACATCAACACCCACTTATCTCCTCCAACAATTGATCAACCATCACAACCTACCAATGAGAACACATCTCTTGCACTCACTTTCTCATTATCACCATTAACACCTCTTGATGCACATTTCTCATCATCTCCTATCAACCCACCAACCTATAACCCCGTCCCATGGAGCTTACTTGAAGCTCATGGAGACACTTGCCTTTGTTGCATTCACAACCGAACAATTGTGTTCGGATTAAGAGATGAGATCCAATACATGTTTTCTCATATTGAAAATATGTTGCATCAACCACCAACAACAAACACAACACCTCCACCACCATCAACAAACACACCTCCACCATCTCCATCTCCATGTTCACCATCCATTCCTCCCAATTAAACATGCTTGGTGTTTCACAAATAAAATTGTGTTAAACCTTTTTGGATGGCAAGCTCTAGAGAGGACTCTCATGTTTGAGACTTGGTCTTTTATTTCAATGATGATTCTAAGCCTTTAAGGCTTTTGTTAGTTGCATTACTTATTATGGTTGTAATGCTTGATTTATCTTTTTCATATTGCTAATGTTATGCTTATGCTTAGTCTTTACTCTTGCATGCTATATACATATATATGTTGCTTGCCACTAAATATTTTTGCAAGATATCCATATCTCGATTCCTTTTGGCCTCAAAACGAGGGGGAGTATACTTCGAGGGGGAGTTTACATTAACATGGGATAACCTTTTTGATGCTAACAAAAAGGGGGAGAAGTGATATAAACTCACAATAATACTTGAATATAAACTAATTTTCGATTAATGAGTTTAAATTTTGTAATCATCAAAAAGGGGGAGATTGTTGACATAAATAATGTGTGAAAACGTTATTCATATCTTTCGATATCTCTATATTTTGACGATCACAAAATGTAAAATCGTCAATCGTATAATTACTACGTAAACAAGTACTAAGCTAGTTTATATCACTATATCCAACTTAATCACTTAAGGTATGGATAAACAAGTGCTTAATACATCTCATGATCAAAGGGGTATTTAATTAACTAACACAAAGTTTATTTAATTATATAAACATATTATATATTTTTGAAAAACACTTTTGGTAATAAAGAAAAATGTTTTAATCATACTAAATATATGATTTCAAATATTTAACCAAAATCAGTTAGTTTTTCACCAAATAAACTTTCCCCACTAAAAGACAAGTTTTCTGGCCGTTACAGTTGGGCGGCCCCCTTAATTATAAGGGGCGGTCCCCTTAATTTTAAGGGGGCTGGCCACGATTTAAGGGGACCGGCCAGGCTCCCCTGTCAGAAATTGTCAAAATTCTTCTCCTATAAATACCACCTTAATTCTGGAATTTTTCCCAACCTTTAGCACGAAATTTTCAGATCTATAACTGTCTAAACATCCTCTAAAACCCTTTTGATCATTAGTATATTAATCCTTGTTTCAAGTGATACAATCCCTAATCATCCATTCTCATTCAAAGTGCAAAAGAAGAACACTCTCTCTACAACCAAGCTCTAGAAGTGTTGAAGAATAGTTGTGCATAGTGTATACATATATTCATTTGTGAATATTGTGTTGTGCTTGTGATTAGTTGTGTAGATAATAGAAGTTGATAAGTAGTGAAGTTGGATAGTTGTGAAGATAGGTGTGAAGTAGAAGATTGGTGTGTAGAAGATAGTTGTGAAGAAGATTGGTGTGTAGTATATTGGTGTGAAGAAGTTGTGTAGAAGGCGTGATCAAGTTGTGAAGTTGTGTGGTGTGTAAATTGGTGTGTAAGGTTTTCTCCGCCAAAAGGGAGTTTGTTGACATAGTGAAGAAAACTCTCGAGTAGGTGACTCGGGGAGTGGAGTAGGAACAAGGAAGGTGTCCTTGTAGCCGAACCACTATAAATCCTTGTGTTGTGGTTTGATCTTTCTAACTCTTCTCATTACTTATTTATTTACCTTTACTATATTAGTTTTGTTAGTTAGTTACCATACAATTGTTCATATAGTACAAGTATTGAATTCACATAAACTAGAATCGAAGTTTTTAAAACAAACTTGTGTTTATAAATTTAAAAGGACGCAAAACTATTCAACCCCCCCTTCTAGTTTTCCACAATTATAGGTCACCTAAATCAAAGAACACTTAGATCACAACCTTAAGATAAAAATAACTTCTTTTGTTTTGTGTCAACAATAGAGCCTAAGAATATAAATGAAGCCTTAAAGGACGAAAGTTGGATTATAGCTATGCAAGAAGAACTAAATCAATTGAAAACAAATGATGTTTGGGAACTAGTCTCAAATCCTAGGAATGTGACCATAATAGGAACTAAGTGGGTATTTAGGAATAAATTAGATGAAAATGGAATAGTAACTAGGAATAAAGCTAGGCTAGTCGCCCAAGGTTATAATCAACAGGAAGGAATTGATTATGATGAAACCTATGCTCCTGTAGCTAGATTAGAATCCATTAGAATCCTTTTAGCTTATGCCTGCGCCCTAGACTTTAAGTTATACCAAATGGATGTGAAGAGTGCATTCCTTAATGGTTTTATCATGGAGGAGGTTTATGTGGCACAACCTCTGGGATTCATTGACTTTGCAAAACCTGATTAAGTTTACAAACTAAAGAAAGCTTTATATGGTCTTAAGCAAGCTCCAAAGGCTTGATATGATAGACTGAAAGCTTTCCTAGTTGAGCATAATTATTCCATGGGAATGGTAGATAACACTCTCTTCTCTAAAAGAAGTAACCCAAATATCATCATTGTTCAAATATATGTCGATGACATTGTTTTTGGATTGACTTGTCAGGATATGTGCGATGAATTTGCCAAAATCATGCATGATAAGTTTGAGATGAGCATGATGGGTGAACTAAACTTCTTCATAGGATTACAAATAAAACAACTAAAAGATGGAATATTTTTTAACCAATCAAAATATATTAAGGAAATGCTTAAGAAATTTGGCGTAGAAGACTCAAAACCCCTTAAGACACCTATGTCTACGGAAGTGAAACTTACAAGAGATGAAGAAGGTGAGTCCGTAGATGACACTAAGTATAGAGGAATGATAGGAAGTTTACTATACTTAATGGAAAGTAGACACGATATCATGTTTAGTGTTTGCCTTTGTGCCCGCTTTCAAGAGGATCCCAAAACCTCTCGCCTACAAGCGGTTAAGCGTATCTTCCGATACATTAAAGGCACTATACACTTAGGATTATGGTATCCTAAGGGATCTGACATAGAAACCATTGTCTATGCGGATTCTGATCATGCGGGAGACTACGTGGATCGAAAAAGCACTAGTGGTATTTGCACGTTTATGGGATGTTGCCTAACGTCTTGGTTTTCCAAGAAGCAAACCGCTCTTGCCATTTCGACCACCGAAGCTGAATATGTAAGCACTGGAAAGGAATGTCAACAAGCACTATGGATGAAACAAGATCTCGTAGACTATAGCGTTAGGTTAGAAAACATTCCTATAATGTGTGATAATAAAGGAGCCATAGTGTAACACCCCCAAAATACCGCAGCGGAAGACTGTGTCATAGGGATGCTACTTCAGGGCACAAAGTACAAGATATAGAAAACGAACTCTAAATGAGACGTTTTTGAAAAGTTACCATTCGAATAGATAAAAGTTATAGTTTACAAAACAAAGATCCCAAAGTAGAATAATACATAAGTTTTTAAAGTGTATCGAATGGTAAACGATAAAAGTGAAAGTCTCCAAAAGCATGCCCTAAGACTCTCAGCTCCACAAACCTGCTATCGCCTTTCTAACCTGAGATAAACATGCTTAAAAGTGTCAACACAAAGGTTGGTGAGTTCATAGAGTTTGTCTTAATACAGTTGAAAAGCCTATAAAGAATGTTCACACAGCAAAGGCATCGTAAATCCACTCAGTTACAAGTCCCGTCATAAGAGACTTGTAACCTGTGTGTTCACAACCCACTGCTACAATATAATATGAGTAAGATATGTATAAGTTCATAACAACAGTTCAGCAATTAGTAGTGAGTCTACACTTCATCTCCGAAGACCTCACCTAAGTATGTATACTTCCATGGTTGTGCCCAGAAACTTAATCTGGGGCCATAGGAAGTATATATGTCTCCATGGTTGTGCCCAGAACTAAATCTGGGGCCATAGGAAGTATATATGTTTCCATCATAGTTTAGTATAACACAGTTAAGTATAACACAATCACGTATGTATGACATCAAGTGTAATGTAATCAAGTATAAATGTTATGTGAATCTGTACAAGTAAGCAAGTAGTAGCATGTATCTCCCCCAAAGAGTTGATAAAACAATTAAAAGAGTAGGGGCTATGACTCACCTCGAAGTAATGATACTTGAAATGAAATGAAGTGAACAACAATGATCGGTTAACTGCCGCAACCTAGTATGAATGATGAACGATCTCATTTAGATCACCAAATGATGTTGAAAATGTCCATGCACATGTTTGTATACCACTCTAGTCTTTGGAAAAACACTTGTGTTATCAAAAATATATAATCCAAGAATTTGGAAAAATATTGCTATTAGAAAATATAATAAGCTAGTTGTAATATATATATACTTATATATATATATCGTAAGTTTCCATGTTAGCGTTGAAATACTCGAGTTGTAATCCTTGTAATGATGAAAATATACTCGTAATAACTAATACTACATTAGTTATAAAGCTCGGTACTTAAAATTATGTCTAGCTTATAAATGTACTTCGTAGTTTTTGCGCCAAATTTATATAAAAGCTGTCAAATATAAAATGGTTTTAGCCGATATTCAAACGTGAATATCTTTGTCGTTTCTTGTCCGTTTTACTTGTTCTTTATGTCCACGGTTACGTCTTAGTATGTAGTAATATATTTTGGAAAGCTCGGCTCCTCCGGGTTAAGTCTAAAGCCTCTTTTTGTACCATGAAAAACGTCCAACAGCAACTATTTTCAGAAAAATACTTTTCGTCAACAATCTTGCAAAAATCATAACTTCTTCGTTATAAGCTCTTTTTAATCCGTTCTTTCGCCTACGGATTCGTTTTTGAAAGTATTTTCTAAAAATTTTGCCAAAGTTTCCTTGGTGTTTACTGATTTTCCAGATTTTTACAAAACGGGACAGCATGTCTAAAATAGGTTCCAAATCAAGTTTTCAAGGTTTAAAACTAATTTCTACCATCACCAAACCTCTTGTAATCACCACATGGCTAATCTAATCCTACCATACACCTTCTTAGGGTGCCATGGACTCCTAACCAAGTTATTAGAGCAAGGGGATTCATAACTAAAAAGTTAGGGTTTGTATGTTTCATTTTAGATAAAATAAAGGGTGGTATAGCTACTTGTACATGGTTTTTAGCATGATACTTATGAAATACATGTAAAAATAAGATGATCCATGAAAAAATAAAGTTGAATACTTACTTGACAAAATGAGATGATTATAGGATGATTATGCTTGATGTTCTTGTGTTTTTGTTGATTGATTCTTGATTAGGCATGTAAAAGGAACAAGTTTAGTGTTTTAACTTATCAAAAATAATGGATCAAGGTGTGGTTTGGTTTTGGTCGTGGGTTTGAGGAAGAACAAGGAGAGAAAAAGATGAGAAGAACTTTTATCTTTCTAAAATGTATGGTTTATGATTTAGGTTTTTGGTTAAGAAATGATTTTAGAGGTTTATTAGTATTATATTTAGGATTTTAAAGCATATGGTTAAAGGGTGTTCATGTGGCCGGTTTTGGTGTGAAAAGGGAGTAGCCAAATAGGTTTTGAGTTACTAATTAGTCCTAGTGTAGCGTTAAGTGTTATTACGTGTTATTCGTTAAAATCGGGTAACGGTTTTAATAGAAATAAATGTTCACGAAGTTAACCGGGATGAAATAAAGTCATAATAATGTTGAAAATATGTTAAAAATATGTTGGGTACATTTACTGAGTGATCGGGTGATTATTGTTTAGTTTTCACGAAAACCGTCGTTATATTCATACGCGTACGTTATAAATAAAATAAATATCCAAAATACTGGGTAACTGAATGTTATAAGTTTTATGATGTTAAAATGGTTATAAAAATATGTCGGGACCATCGTGGGGATATTTAGATATATTCGTCGTGTATAAACCGGGTGTTAACGTTTACTATAATTACTTATACGTAAAAACGTTAAATGTACTGAATATAGTAATTTAAAAATCCTGAGAGTGGTATAACATGAAAATGCTATTATAATGATATGCAGACTATCCCCAGTCCGTATGCAGTGTCCTTAGCACTAATGAAATGAATTCGCACCTAAACCAATCCGGTTACGCGAATTTGAATACCCGTAAACTAAATTTACGATGAAATGTGTAATGCAAGTGAATGATGAAAACTTTTCCAGAAATGAATAGTGTTTAGTGAATAGTAAATTTCCCAAATGTTTCTCAGAATTTCAAAATGACCTCGAAAATGATGAATAGTAAAACGATGAATAGTGTTTTGATGAATAGTGATTTATGAATAGTGATTTTCCAAAGTTCGGGAAAAGACCAGAAATGACCTGAAATGATGAGTTGTGACAGTCTTCCCCTCTAAAAAGAACTTCGTCCCGAAGTTCAGTTAATGTTAATTAGTTAAATGTGTCAAAGCTTATGTATGTGGGTTTCCTATCCAACTAGGTATGTTCTCGTGGTCAGACTTGATGAGGCAAACCTTCCCAATCCCGAGCTTAGTCCTCAAAAGACCTCTTTTAGGTTAATCATTTAGGTAACCGATTTTCACTTAAGCCCACAACCCAATCAAACAAGAACAGTCATGAGATTAAGCTAAATCGGTTTGAGTGATGACTTTAACTTTTAGCTTGATTTTCGCAACCTAATCAAACAAGAACAGTCACTAGAACCAAGCTAAAAATCAAGTTCTGGATTCAACATCCTTGAAAAAGATCTTTTGAAAGATTTGCTCGACTTTGGAATTGCTTACACTAATCAAATTTCTAATGTTAGTATGACTAAGGTTAATGCTGCTAGGTCTCAGATTAGTCAATGTTGTGTATAGGTCCTATATTAAGACTTAAGTGCTACTAAAATACGATAGTTGTTCAAGAGAATGTACCCGATGTGCTACCGCGGACATGTTGGGTGATAGGATTTCCTAAGAAGTAAGCTCTGCCAATTGCGGGTGGAATCTCATTGGTCTCATCTCGTGGCCCTTCAATTGCTGCTGCTAAGTTTGGACGATTACCTCCTTGGTTAAAATTCCTTTTCAACTTAGGACAGTTGTTCCGGAAGTGATCCGGGCTGTTACACTCATAGCATGTCTTTTGGTTCACTGGTTCTCTACACTGGTTTGCATAATGACCAGACTGTCTGCAATTAGCACACATACGGCAGGGCACAGTCTTTTGGTGATGAAAGTTACATTTCGTACATTTAGGATGCTGGCCTAAATACTCTCTCTGACCCGAATTAGTCGCCGCAAAGGTCCTTGCCCTTTTGTTATCAGTCTGCTTGTTCGACTCGCTTGTTCCCTTCCTTTTATCACTGTCCCTCAAGCTTCCATTTCTAACCATCTCATCTGTCAGAGTCCCTGCTCTCAATATTGCACTCTGAATTGTTGAAGGCTCAGTTGTTTTTACAATCCCACGTATTTCTGGAACAAGGCCATATATGTACCTCTCGATCCTCTTGGACTCAGGGGTAACTAGGTGTGGAACTAGTCTGGCTAATTCATGGAATCGATCTGTATAGGCTGCATGACCAGCCCCTATCATAGAGAGATGATAGAGTTCATCCTCCAGCTTTTGCATCTCGTTGTCCGGGCAGTATTCCTCCTTCAGTAATGCCTTAAAATCATCCCATGTCATACCTACAGCTGCCGCTCTACCCCTAGCTTGAATCTGCGTATTCCACCATGTCAATGCCTTTCCTGATAGTAAGCACATGGAATACTTCACCATTTGATGCGCTGCACAGTTACTAATGTCGATTACCGACTCCATCTTTTCAACCCATCGAGTATACACCAACGCGCCTCCTACACCATCGAAATCAATTGGCTTACATGACGTAAATTCCTTATACGTGCATCCGGTCCTAATGATGTTGTTGCCATTACCATTCTGGCCTATACCATTGGTGTTGTTAATTCCGCTTTCGTGGTTTGCCAAATTATTCATATGATCGCCAACTTGAGTGACAATAGTGGGGAGAAAGTTTTCAAGTTGTCGAGCGATGATGGCTTCAAAATCAGTATTTCCACCGTCGTTGTTATCATTGTTTTCAACGCCGTGACCACCTCCTCTACCTCCACGTCCACCAGTTCTTCCACCATCGTTACTTGGGTTACTAGTGTCATGAGTAGCTCCTCTACCTCCTCTACCTCCACGTCCACCAGTCCTTCCACCCCTTGGTGTTGCGCCTCCTCGAACAGAGCTACGAGTCACTCTCTTTGGTGCCATGATTTCCTGAGAGGGAGGACATTTAGTGAACGTCAGAGATGAGGGAAAACCATTGATTAACCAAAGTCTATACTTCACATCCTCATATATAATACCGTGCTACCAGTTGTTTCCTAAGTTGTGCCAACACCGATCTACATCTGCATAGTCATATGTCCACGTGTGTCGTGAAGCACTTATAATTATGTTGGCCACCACAATTATAAATGTTCCCTTTCACAAGTGTACATATCACCAGGCACACATATCTCAGTGGTAGACGTTGCTTAAATGGGCATCTAGGGAATGTCACGCTTAGTACAAAGGAACAAAGGATTCTCCCTTAAGTGTCAAAGTCACCGGGAAGTCTAGTTTCTAACGGTTTCTACAAAGTATCTAATAGCGTAGGTCTAAAAATTACCAGCAAGCGTATGTGTATGTAAAGTGCAAGGCGATAGGGAGGAGAGTCTACACGTATGTAGTTATAGTCTAGACTCTAAAACAACCTAGTTCTCTATAACCAAGGCTCTGGTACCAATCTGTAACACCCCCAAAATACTGCAGCGGAAGACTGTGTCATAGGGATGCTACTTCAGGGCACAAAGTACAAGATATAGAAAACGAACTCTAAATGAGACGTTTTTGAAAAGTTACCATTCGAATAGATAAAAGTTATAGTTTACAAAACAAAGATCCCAAAGTAGAATAATACATAAGTTTTTAAAGTGTATCGAATGGTAAACGATAAAAGTGAAAGTCTCCAAAAGCATGCCCTAAGACTCTCAGCTCCACAAACCTGCTATCGCCTTTCTAACCTGAGATAAACATGCTTAAAAGTGTCAACACAAAGGTTGGTGAGTTCATAGAGTTTGTCTTAATACAGTTGAAAAGCCTATAAAGAATGTTCACACAGCAAAGGCATCGTAAATCCACTCAGTTACAAGTCCCGTCATAAGAGACTTGTAACCTGTGTGTTCACAACCCACTGCTACAATATAATATGAGTAAGATATGTATAAGTTCATAACAACAGTTCAGCAATTAGTAGTGAGTCTACACTTCATCTCCGAAGACCTCACCTAAGTATGTATACTTCCATGGTTGTGCCCAGAAACTTAATCTGGGGCCATAGGAAGTATATATGTCTCCATGGTTGTGCCCAGAACTAAATCTGGGGCCATAGGAAGTATATATGTTTCCATCATAGTTTAGTATAACACAGTTAAGTATAACACAATCACGTATGTATGACATCAAGTGTAATGTAATCAAGTATAAATGTTATGTGAATCTGTACAAGTAAGCAAGTAGTAGCATGTATCTCCCCAAAAGAGTTGATAAAACAATTAAAAGAGTAGGGGCTATGACTCACCTTGAAGTAATGATACTTGAAATGAAATGAAGTGAACAACAATGATCGGTTAACTGCCGCAACCTAGTATGAATGATGAACGATCTCATTTAGATCACCAAATGATGTTGAAAATGTCCATGCACATGTTTGTATACCACTCTAGTCTTTGGAAAAACACTTGTGTTATCAAAAATATATAATCCAAGAATTTGGAAAAATATTGCTATTAGAAAATATAATAAGCTAGTTGTAATATATATATACTTATATATATATATCGTAAGTTTCCATGTTAGCGTTGAAATACTCGAGTTGTAATCCTTGTAATGATGAAAATATACTCGTAATAACTAATACTACATTAGTTATAAAGCTCGGTACTTAAAATTATGTCTAGCTTATAAATGTACTTCGTAGTTTTTGCGCCAAATTTATATAAAAGCTGTCAAATATAAAATGGTTTTAGCCGATATTCAAACGTGAATATCTTTGTCGTTTCTTGTCCGTTTTACTTGTTCTTTATGTCCACGGTTACGTCTTAGTATGTAGTAATATATTTTTGAAAGCTTGGCTCCTCCGGGTTAAGTCTAAAGCCTCTTTTTGTACCATGAAAAACGTCCAACAGCAACTATTTTCAGAAAAATACTTTTCGTCAACAATCTTGCAAAAATCATAACTTCTTCGTTATAAGCTCTTTTTAATCCGTTCTTTCGCCTACGGATTCGTTTTTGAAATTATTTTCTAAAAATTTTGCCAAAGTTTCCTTGGTGTTTACTGATTTTCCAGATTTTTACAAAACGGGACAGCATGTCTAAAATAGGTTCCAAATCAAGTTTTCAAGGTTTAAAACTAATTTCTACCATCACCAAACCTCTTGTAATCACCACATGGCTAATCTAATCCTACCATACACCTTCTTAGGGTGCCATGGACTCCTAACCAAGTTATTAGAGCAAGGGGATTCATAACTAAAAAGTTAGGGTTTGTATGTTTCATTTTAGATAAAATAAAGGGTGGTATAGCTACTTGTACATGGTTTTTAGCATGATACTTATGAAATACATGTAAAAATAAGATGATCCATGAAAAAATAAAGTTGAATACTTACTTGACAAAATGAGATGATTATAGGATGATTATGCTTGATGTTCTTGTGTTTTTGTTGATTGATTCTTGATTAGGCATGTAAAAGGAACAAGTTTAGTGTTTTAACTTATCAAAAATAATGGATCAAGGTGTGGTTTGGTTTTGGTCGTGGGTTTGAGGAAGAACAAGGAGAGAAAAAGATGAGAAGAACTTTTATCTTTCTAAAATGTATGGTTTATGATTTAGGTTTTTGGTTAAGAAATGATTTTAGAGGTTTATTAGTATTATACTTAGGATTTTAAAGCATATGGTTAAAGGGTGTTCATGTGGCCGGTTTTGGTGTGAAAAGGGAGTAGCCAAATAGGTTTTGAGTTACTAATTAGTCCTAGTGTAGCGTTAAGTGTTATTACGTGTTATTCGTTAAAATCGGGTAACGGTTTTAATAGAAATAAATGTTCACGAAGTTAACCGGGATGAAATAAAGTCATAATAATGTTGAAAATATGTTAAAAATATGTTGGGTACATTTACTGAGTGATCGGGTGATTATTGTTTAGTTTTCACGAAAACCGTCGTTATATTCATACGCGTACGTTATAAATAAAATAAATTTCCAAAATACTGGGTAACTGAATGTTATAAGTTTTATGATGTTAAAATGGTTATAAAAATATGTCGGGACCATCGTGGGGATATTTAGATATATTCGTCGTGTATAAACCGGGTGTTAACGTTTACTATAATTACTTATACGTAAAAACGTTAAATGTACTGAATATAGTAATTTAAAAATCCTGAGAGTGGTATAACATGAAAATGCTGTTATAATGATATGCAGACTATCCCCAGTCCGTATGCAGTGTCCTTAGCACTAATGAAATGAATTCGCACCTAAACCAATCCGGTTACGCGAATTTGAATACCCGTAAACTAAATTTACGATGAAATGTGTAATGCAAGTGAATGATGAAAACTTTTCCAGAAATGAATAGTGTTTAGTGAATAGTAAATTTCCCAAATGTTTCTCAGAATTTCAAAATGACCTCGAAAATGATGAATAGTAAAACGATGAATAGTGTTTTGATGAATAGTGATTTATGAATAGTGATTTTCCAAAGTTCGGGAAAAGACCAGAAATGACCTGAAATGATGAGTTGTGACACATAGATTTAAGTAAGAATCCCATTCAACACTCTAGGACTAAACATATAGAAATACACCATCACTTTCTTAGGGATAACGTACAAAAGGGAAACATAACAATAAAAAAGGTAGCCTTGGAAGATAACATTGCCGATATATTTACTAAGCCCCTTAAGCGTGAATTATTTAACCACTTGTGTCTAGGATTAGGAATGATGGAACAAATAGATTAAAATTTTATTTCTGAAATTTCATGATCCTAAATTTTTTTTTTGTCAGATGGACGGACCCCTTAAATTTATAAGGGTGGCCCCCTTAAAATTAAGGGGACCGGCCTCACTTTAAGGGGGCCGGCCATCTGAGCATAAAAGTTTTAAAGTTTCTTTTCTTTCTTCTCAAGTCTGAGTCTAGGATTCTGTTTTGCACAAAAATCAGGAATTGAGATATTTTGTTTTGCATATATATTCTCAAAGAAAACCTTAATTCATTTTGAAATCATTCTCGCGTTTAGGAAAACTCATTGTTGAATAATGGTAAAAACGTTTTTCTTAAATCATGCATGAAATGTCACATGAATTGTCAAAATACATAATCCAATATATATCCTTGGCAATCATGGATTAAGCAAATTGAATCAAGGAGTTCTTGGATTGCTTCTTAGGACATTTGTGTTTCTTTGCATTAGGAGTCGAAGCAATTGCATCTCCACATTTGTTACATATAGGCACGTACACACTAGAAAAATTTCAAGTATCACTTTGTCACATTTGTTCCATCATTAGTTTCTCACTCACTAAATTGCCTTATTCTTTACTTGTTGCCTTAGGTTACATGACTTGCTTATTTGTTCATTTACATTATTGTCTTTGCATGAAACTATATTATATGCTTAGTTGCCTACATATATACTTTCTATGCATACTTCATCAAGATAATATTTGTTTAGTTGCCTAAAGAGATGAACTTCCCCAAAACCAAACCTCAAAACAAATATCTTTCTGGAAAAATCTCTACCAAAAAGCATTTCTGGCAATCTGGGAACCAGACACTGGGCGGCCCCCATAATTATAACGGGCGACCCCTTAAAATTAAAGGGGACGGCTATTAATTAAGGGGGCCGGCCACCTGATGGTCGACGTTCCTTGTTTGCTTTCTTCTTTTTAGCCCATTTCACCCTATTTTGATTCCCCACTTCCCTAAATTCACAAACACTTTTTGTCTATCAAATCCACCACATTTTATCCTTCCATAAACACCAAATCATCACACTATAAATACCCTCATTCATCATTAATCATCACTCAAGCCATCATGTCATCCCCCAATCACCCAACAACCAAACCTACAAGAGGTGCAAGGATCACCGTCAAACCCGTGTGGAGAAGAAAACTTGATACATGTGAAAAATTCTCATCAAAGAAGCCCATGAGCTTAATGCTCTCCTTGCCTTACATCTTGCTCAATGCAATTTGGATCATCAACCCTCTACCACTCCATCCTCACCATCCAAAAACATTGTCCCACTTGAGAATCATGTCAACAATTGTCCTTGTTGCATTTTTCTCCAAAAACAAACCATTGCTCTCAATGAGCACTTCACTTGGATTGAGTATCTCCTCACAAGGTCTTCTCCACCACAATCACAAACATAACAATCCAACTCTTCCGCTCCAAGCTCACCTCCATCAACCACTCCAAACTCTCCAAACAAAATTCCCACAAAATTCTACCTCCATTAAATCCATGCTCCATGTTTCCTATCTCCAAGCAAGTCCTAGAGACCTCAAGTGTGCAACCTAGTATTATCTAATGTAGTTTGCTAAGAAATGCATATATGTATGCTTATGTAACAATGATTATGTTTTTTCAACATAATCTATTTTATGAATAATGAATGCTTGTTGAGATTTACTTTCTTTTGTCTATTACATGTTTTCTTGTCATATATTGCATCATATATATTGTGTACTCTAAATATTTTTGCAAGCATTCCGTATCTCGATTTGTCTTATAACCATAAAACGAGGGGGAGCATACATCAAGGGGGAGCTCTTACATCTTCGGGACAACCTTTTTGATGTTCACAAAAAGGGGGAGAAGTGATATAAACTCACTAAATACTTGCATATATAATAATTTTTTATTTAATGAGTTTAGATTTTGTAATCATCAAAAAGGGGGAGATTGTTGACATAAATAATGCGTAAAAACGTTATTAATATTTCTCGATATCCCTATGTTTTGTCGATCACAAAATGTAAAATCATTAAACGTAAAATCATTACGTAAATAAGTATTTAGTGACAAAATATCATTATATCCAACTAATTCACTTAAGGTATGAATAAACAATTGCCTAATACATTTTATGATCAAAGGAAGGTTTATTTACTAATTACAAATTATATAAAATGGTATAAACATTTTATATATTTAGAAAAACACTTTTGGTAATTAGAGGAAAATGTTTATTTCAAAACAAATAAATGAATTCAAATCTTTAACCAAATTCAGTTAAATTTTCACCAAATAAACTTTCCCCAGAAAAGACAAAACTTTCTGGCTGTTACAGGTGGGCGGCCCCCTTATTTATAAGGGGCGGCCCCCTTAATTTTAAGGGGGCCGGCCATGAATTAAAGGGGCCGACATACGCTCCTGTGTCAGAAAGTTTTGCCTATAAATACTGGCTCAAATCTGTAATTTTTCCTCACCTTTTGCACTAAAACTTTCTGTCCAAATTCTCTCAAATCATCTTCCTAAATTCTTTGATCATAAACATATTAGTTCTTGTTTCAAGTGATCCAATCCTTCATCATTCAAAGTGCAAGAGAAGAATACTCCTCCAATATCTTGTTAAGAAGTATTTTAGATTTTTGAATATTATTAGTTGTTGTATAAAGTATTTGTAAAGGTGTAGTAGTTGTGTAATAGAAAGATCTAGGTGTATCAGTAGTTGTGAATAGAAGTAGTAGTGGTAGTGAAGTTGTGTAGTAGTAGTGGTGTGTATAAGTTGTGAAGAAGGTGTGTAGTGACTAGTGGTGTGAGATTGGTTCTAGCTACTATTAGGACTCGACATCTAGCTTAGTGTCGTTAATTGGTGTAAGCAAAAGTTGTGTAAGGTTTTCTCCGCCATAAGGGAGCTTGTTGACATAGTGAAGAAAACTCTCGAGTTAGGTGCTCGGGGAGTGGAGTAGGGCAAAGAGGAGCTTCATAGCCGAACCACTATAAATCCTTTGTCTTGTGGTGCGATCTTTCCATCTCTATCGCTTTACTTATTTACTTATATTGTTGTTGTTTACTTTCATAGATATTAGTATATATTAGTGTTATATATTGATCTCACATAAAACTAGAATTGAAGATTTTGCAAACAAAGTTTTTTTTTAAATAAAAATTGACGTAAAACTATTCAACCCCCCCCCCTTTCTAGTTTTTCACAAAGCGTGTTTACTTAGATTTCGCTACTCCCTAGTTATCTTTTATTCATTAATTAGTTTGTCACAATTGGATAGGTGAAGGGTTGAATTCCTTAATACCATTCGTGGGGACGTGTATGATCTTCCCCAACTCTATAAGCTTCTATCTCTTCCTATGACGACACGTTTAGTATCCTATCATGGCCTCATTGATAGTTACTTATGCATTAAATACAACCAATAAAACCGTAGTACACATCCGATTACGTTTCTTAAGACGTTCAAGGAAGTTACCATATAGGAGATTAGCCAGTTTTCTTAAGCCTAACACTAAAATTAATCACCCACAACAATTAATGACAAACCAATTTATAGAATGTGATGCTTTGGCATGATACGTGACGGCCTACTTCATGTAGAACGTGACACCGTCACGTATAAAACTCCAATTAGTCTTCTGGCATGTCAAGTGTAAATTTAAAAGATTAGTGACGAAAGAAGGCGTCATTTTGGCATGATACATGACGGCCTACTTCATGTAGAACGTGACGCTGTCACGTATAAAACTCCAATTTGTCTTCTGGCGCGTCAAGTGTAAATGTAATATCCACCTCTTGTCACATAAGCTGACGTCGTCCCTTAGAACTGCTTGATGCCGTTGGGTACAATTTCCAGCATGGATTCTTGACTTTATCATTTTCTTCACTTTTTGCTCCAAAAACGTCCAAAATGCTTCATTTTCCAGAATTCTCCTCAAAAATACCTAAATTGACAAAAGAAACGATTTAAGGTATTAATTGATCACATTATCACGACTTAGGGCTTAAATGACCCCTTAAAAGCGTAACAAATTTCTCCTTATCAAATACCCTTACACTTGGGATTTGCTTGTCCTCAAGCAAATGAGCTTTTATTCTGATCAAAATACAAGCTAGAGGTCACTTAACATTGATATAAAAATAATTACAACAAATGATCGTTCCACCTTCATCAAAAAAAACATGGAGATTATACACTAGCACCTCACAAATAGTGTTTGGATGCTCTCATCTCTCGGGTGTTATAAACCTAAATATCACTAATGGAAATGGAAAAATATCACTCACTACCTGTCATATCAAATAGATTACCATAGGCTTGAGAAAGGATCAAAAAACTCTACCACTTGGCGTAAGCACCTAGGAGAACTATCAAAGAGGTCCTTTTAAAGGGTTCTAACGTTAGGCGTAGGGATATGGAAAACACGGTTTGTTGGATAAAGTGATATTTTACTGGTGGCAAGTTAATTATCTTAGTTAATTACATGTACAATACGTCGTTGCTTAGCCAAGACTCGACTCAATTTAGGCTAACCAAAAAATAACATAAACTTAAATAAACATAAAAGGAAACGGGATGGTAGTCTGTATGTTCTTTTTCTTTTTCTTTTTCTTTTTCTATATTTTTTTTCATTTTTTTGTACACTCTTGCCCTACTATCCAAAATAATACATCAAGGGGGCTCGTTTCTCCCCTTACACTTGAACTTTTACATACTTTACATGTAACTAATCTAATGACTCGAATTAAAATAATCAAAAAATTTGGAGTACTTTAAAACATTTGTCCACATATGGGGGTAATAGTTGACGTTCTTCCCCATTACTCCATAACAATAGTACTTTACCCATGAGTCCCAATCATCCTAAAACAATATGTACAAGATATGACTCGACTTAGCAACCATGTAATCAATTAGAAAATGAACAAAGGGTTTAAACATGCAACAATAATGCACTAAAGATGAGTGCATACAAGGAAGGCTAAGGCGATTTGGGTGTACATTTGGGGGTGGATTGTAAACAAATTCTTCCTTTAAGTAAGATGCTTAAAGCTAGAAACGAAAAAGATAGGCTTTGAGGGGTGTACTAGGGGTATCGTGTACTAAAAATGAGTACATCGCAAAGGTGTGGGAAAATCACTTAACCAATGAAGTCAATGTAATAATATAAACAGGCTTAAAAACATGGGTTATCCTAATGCCTCTTATCATGTAGTACTTCCAACTACACGAATGTAGTCTCACATGTGGTCTCGGAATGAATCACTAACGCAAGTTCTAGAATATAAATGCTACCGGTACACTCATAAGCGCTAAGGCTTTTCCTAATAAATCTAGGGGCGAACCTCAAATATTTGGGGTGAAAATTTTTGAGTGGTACAGTTTTTGTGCTAGTCATATAACTCCTATCCAAGAGACGCTTATTAAGACTAAAGTTTCACTCCTATATGTCGTAAAAAAGTTTAAATTTGGTGCTAAAATTACCCTAACAAGTGTTTCTCTCAATTTTATTACACATCTACTTTTAGACAAGACAAAAATCAAGTGCAATTGTAACCTCTAAGGAATCTTCATTTACCCCTTTACACTTAAGCTGAACATTGTCCCCAATGTTCAATTAAAAAATGTAAAAGTAAAGAAAATGAAAGAATGAAACAAATACTCCCCTGATTCGTTTGGTGTGTATGATGTAGTAACATGGTTAAATCCTCCCCCAAGATTAAACAGCGCCAAAAGTTTTTTATTATCCATGTACATCTTCTTGTCCAATATAACCTGTTAATTAGCTGAGAAAACAAACAAGAAAACCTAGCGTAAAATCAGCGATAAATCTACATAAAATTAAATCCTAGAAAGCAAATAAAAATATAATGCCTGATGCAATGAATGTTTGCAGATTCCTGGAGTTTATAAAATACAGATTTTATGAAACTTTAAAATGCTGGCAGGAAAAACAAAACCAACAAAATTTCTAGAAAATTACACCTGACGTCGTCAGGTGATGCCTGACGCCGTCAGAATTGATCTGACAGAATTCTTATATTTTGTTTCTGGAAAATTTCTAGAAAAACCTATGTTCTAATTCCTGGAGTCCTGCAAAACACTCATTGTGACTCGATACAAGCATTTGACTCAAACAAATACTAATATGCATGTTTATATCTCATTGTTATCATTCATGTTCAATCCGTTCTTAAAAACAAATTTGGATTTCCCTTACACTTATCTTTTGCAAAATACCTTTATCTATAATCAACACGAAGTTAAAAACAAAATAAAGCATTTTCACAAAATGTTTGATACATGAACAATAAACAATAAAAACAAAACATATATACGGAAGCAAATAAAATCAAATAAACAAACAAACAAACAAACAAAGCTTGGGTTGCTTCCCAAGAAACGCTTTTCTTTATTAACGAGTCTTGTAGTTAGACTCAAAGTCACGCCCTATCCTATGTGATAGAGATCCTCATCGAGGACATCTTTAGGATCAAATTTAAGTTTTAATTTCCTGTCGGTATGCTTAGTACGGTATGACTTTTCAAACTTCTCTCCATCCGGATCATATAATGTCATCTTTATGTGCCATGATCCATCTCCTTGCTTAGGTGGTTTACCAATTCCACTTGCATTTATCACCTTTGCTTTTCCACCTATTCATTCCTAGGTTAATGGGTAAGACTCCTAGGAATTCAATCATCTTTCTAAAAACTAGAGAATCTGCAAATGGGTTTAATTCTATGTCCATAGCCAAGAGTTGTTCTACTGCATGTGTCCGGTTCACGAATTCCTCTTCTAGGTAAAATGGGTGTTGGGGTCCTATGAAGTCTCTATTAGCCCAAGGTCCGTATCTAGATGGTCTCCCATTTAAATCAACCCAATGAGGTGTTCGTTCCTCATCAGTGTCATAGGCATGTTTCTTAACATCATATATCGACCAAGTTTCGCCTTCTCCTACCGCTATTTTAGATTCCTTACAATCGATCAGCGCACTTGCGGTAGCTAAAAATCCTCTTCCTATCAACAAAGGGAATGTAGTGTCACTAACTATATCAAGGACGTGGAAATCGGCTAAAATGGTTAATCTTCCTATGTGTACTAATACGTCCTTCACTATCCCAACCGGATATGTGACACTTCAATCTGCAAGACCTATGATTACTTCCGTTTCATCTAATTTACCCGGCTTAAGAGTGGTGTAAAGGGATAACGAAAGCAGATTTAGGCTTGACCCAAGATCGGCTAATGTATCAAAAGCCTCAGAATTTCCGATCTTGCAAGGTAGAACAAATATGCCCGGATCATCAAATTTCTTAGGTAGCTTGTTTTGAACAAAGGCGGTCCCATTTTTACCTAACTTAAGTTTCTCCTCATATTTTTCTAAAAGGGTATTGTAGTAGGGAGCTCAAGCTAAGACATCAATAATCGGACTTCAAGGTGGAGCTCCTTGAATTCATCGTCAAGGTTTTGAATAGGAGGCGTTTCAATTACTTTGTTGACCGACTTTTTATTGGTGGTTTCATCTTGTTGGCCGTTTTTAAGAACTTGAGTTTGCTTGAAACACGTGCTCATAGCATTGACCGAATAGTATTGTGGGAAAGAACTAGGAGACGAAACCGAAGAGATGGCATTGATGTTTAGTTTCGGGTTCTTGACCATGTCGCTTGGTGATGCGTGGGAATCGCAACAGGCTTTACCTCTCAAGGGATCTCGAGAAGCTTACAACCCCCACCAGGCAGTGTACTTGATCGTTGTAGTATAGTATAGTGACAAGTACCGGGGGATTGATCGTTCAGCTTAGGAATAGTGTCGCTAGGATTAGAAAACCTAAATACTAGTTCTAAAGGTGAGGGACGATTATTTTTGTATTTTATAATTTTTTAGAAAGCAATTAAAATCTCGGGTTTAAAGGATTTGGGCGGAATTAGTTGCTAATCAACTAACCCAATACTAAAGATGCAATCAAAATAAAATACTAGAAATGAAAATAAACTAAATTATACTTAAGTTGTGAGTAATAAGTGGAGAAAATGTGTTTACTTAGATTTCACTACTCCCTAGACATCTTTTACACGTTAATTACTTGTTATAATTGCATGGATGACGGATCGTATTCCTTAATACCATTCATGGGGTGGCACACTTAACTCCCCAATTCTATGAGCTCTTATCTCCTCCTACACCATGCCCAGCACAACTATAGGGATTTTAAACAGTGGCTCATGCATTAAATACAACCAATAAAGACCTAGTGCGCGTCGGTTCATGTTTCTTAAGACGTTCAAGCATGTTACCAATTGGAGATTTGCCAGTTTTCTTAAGCCTAACATATAAATCATTCATCCAAGACAAGTATAAACAAGTAATCAACACATAATTAACATCTAGGTTTCATTAGATCCAAGCAAACACAAGATAGATCTAGCCTAGCATGATGGAATTAAGACAAGAACAAGATATAGACAACCAACACATAGACATATTGATTGAATTAAAAGAACACTTATCTCAATTACACATGAAAGGTATCAAGGGTTTGGAACCCTTGAAAAACCTGTAAAATTCGCACCAAGTTCGTACTTAGGGTTTCTCCGAAACTTCTCTCTCTTTAATGTGAAAATTAGAAAACTATATATAGGAAAATGGGTCTGACGGCGTCAAGAATAAACTTGTGACGCCGTCACCTCGCCGCCAAAACTATTCTCGGACTTCCTTGATCTACATTTGACGCCACCAAGTGATAATCATTTCCAGGCCGTCATGACTTTTACTCTTGACGCCCTACTTCGTGACGCCGTCAAATCTTTACTGGACCGTCATGGAATTTTGCTCTTGACGCCGTCAGGGAGTTACTCTTGACGCCGTCACCTACTGTTCCCAGCATGGAAAATTAAGACTTTGGCGTTTTCTTCACTTTTATGCTCCAAAAACGTCCGAATTGCTTCCTTTTCCAGATTTCTCTCCCAAAGTACCTAAAATCACAAAAGGAACGATTTAGGGCAATATTTGATCAAATAAATTTGAATTCGGGCTTAAATGACCCCCTAAAAATGGATCATTTTTCGCCTCATCATATACCCTTACACTTGAGATTTGCTTGTCCTCAAGCAAATGCGCTTTTATTCTAGTCAAAATACAAGTTAGGGGTCATTTAACACTAATATAAAAGTAATTACAACAAATAATCGTTCCACTAAAGACCAATAGACAAGCACGGAGGTCATACATAAGCACCTCACAAATAGTGTTTAGATACTCACATCTCTCGGGTGTAATAAAGTGTAAATTACAATATGGAAACGGAAGATATCTCTCACTACCTGTCGTAGCAAAATAGATTACCATAGGCTTGGGAAAGGATCAAACCTCCACCACATGGCGTAAGCACCTAGGATAAACTATCAAAGAGTTCTTTTAAAGGGTTGTAACGTTAGGTGTAGGGATATGAAATACACGGTTTTGTTGGATAAAGGAAGTTTTACTGGTGGCGAGTTAACAATCTTAGTCAATTACATGTACAATGTGGCGTTGCTAAGCCAAGACTAGACTGGACTTAAGCTAATAAATGAAAAATAACAAAAACATAAAATGAACATAGAATAAAAAGGGATGGTAGTCCGTATGTTTTTTCTCTTTTTCCTTTTTCTATTTTTTTTCTTGATTTTCCCGATTTTTTTTTTTTTTTTTTTTTTTTTTTTTTTTTTTGCATACACTCTTACCCTACCATCCAAAATAATACATCATAGGGAATGAACATTCCCCTTACACTTGAATCTTTACATACTTTACAATTAACTAATCTAATGACTCGAATTAAGAAAATCAAAACACTTGGAGCACTTTTAAGATTAACGTATATATGGGGGTAATAATATGATGTTCTTCCCCATTACTCCATAAAATAAGTACTTTACCCATGAGTCCCAATCGTCCCAAAACAATATGTACAAGGATATGACTCGACTTAGCAACCATGTAATCAATTAGATAGTTAACTTAGGGTTTAATAAATAACAATAATGCACTAAAAATGAGCGCATACACGGAAGGCTAAGGCTATTTGGTTGTACATTTAAGTGGGGTGTAACAAATTCTTCCTTTAAGTAAAATGCTTAAAGTTAGAAATGAAAAGATAGGCTCGGAGGGGTGTACTAGGGGTTTCGTGTACTAAAAATGAGTACAACGCTAAGGGTGTGGGAAAAATTAGTTGACTTAACTAGCCAAGTAATATGACTTAAATGGTCAAGTAATTATGATACGGGTTTAACACAAGGGTGATCCTAATGCCTCTTATCATGTAGTAAATCCTACTACACGAATGTAGTCTCACTAGCGGTCTCGGGATGCATCACTAACGCAAGTTCTAGAATCTAAATACTACCGGTACACTCATAAGCACTAATAGTAAATGCTTTTCCTATCAAATCTAAAGGCGAACCTCACATATTTGGGTGGAAAATTTTTCTGAATATACGGTTATGTGCTAGTCATACAATCTCCTATCCCTGAGACGCTTGCTATGGCTAAAGTTTCACTCCTAAATGTTGTAAAAAAATTTAAATTTGGCGCTAAAATTGCACTAACAAGTATTTCTCATAGTTTTATTACACATCTACCATTAAACAAAACAAACTCAAGCGAAAGTGCATATGTAAGGTATCATCTTTTTACCCTCCCCTTACACTTAAGATGAACATTGTCCCCAATGTTCAAGTAAAGAATGTAAAAGTGAAAAAGTAAAGAGAATGAAATCAAATACTCCCCTGATTCGCTCGGTATGGATAAATAAGGTGGCCAGGTTAAATCTTCCTCCAAGAAAATGAACAATCAAAGCTTCCCTTCCAGAATATAAATCATCTTCTTATCATACATAACCTATAAAACCTGATAAAATAGACAAGACAACCTCGCGTAAAATCGGCGGCATCCTATATAAGTTACTAAATCCTAGAAAACAAGATAAGATATAATGCTTGTGGAATGAAGTTTGCAGATTTCCTGGAGATTATAAAACTTAATAATTCACAAAAACCATAAGACTCCGTTAGAAAAACAAAACCGGTAAAATTTCCTGATTTTTACACTTGACGCCGTCAAGAGTAAACTCTTGACGCCGTCAGAAGTGACCTGCAGAAATTCTTATGTTAAGTTTCCGGAAAATTTCTAGAAAAACTTGGTCCTACTTCCTGGAAAATCCTGCAAAACTTCATTATGACTCAATACAAGCATTTGACTCTAAGAAATACGAATATACATGTTCATTTAATATTGTGGAGAATCATGATCGGTTTGTTTCTTGAAAACATATTTGGGGTTTCCCCTTACACTTATCTTTTGCAAAAATACTTCTAGGTGGAGTTAAGACTAAGCCAAAATAACAAAGTAAAGTATTTCCACTATTTAATTTAGAAACATGATCTACCAACAATAAAAATTAAGCATGCATACGGAAGCAAATAACAAACAAACAAACAAAATCACACAAAACATGGGTTGCCTCCCAAGAAGCGCTTTTCTTTATTTACGAGTCTTGTAGCTAGACTCAAGGTCATGGGTTAACGTGTATCGCTTATGCTCACATAACCAAGTGTGAGCCATCTAATAGTCGCCTCATCTTTCTTATATTCGTCTCCTAACTCTAAGCATCCGCGATAGTATCTTTTATTCTTTTCATGCGTGTACTTAAGTCCTTTTTTCTTATCATCCTCACTTAACATTTCCATGGGCGGATACCTACTACACTTTTCCATGGAAAAACCTTTGAACCTAGGGTGTGTGCGGGGCATTTGATAGACAAAATCTTCATCCCCATCCGAGAATGTAATTAGCCCTTCTATGAGTTTTTCATCGAGGTTGGTCAACCGTTTGAAGGGTTTTCCAAACACAACTTGGGTCAACTTATTATCAATAAACTCTCCTAGATTCTCCATAACCATGAACTCAAGAAGATAAACCAAGCTTCCTACAAACACATGCAATGGTATTGCCTTAGCAATAATGTTTTCTCCTTTGTATTCTAACTCATCTACCATGATTTGATTGTATTCATTACGTGAGATTATGTTCATTGGAAGAGATGAGTTGAGATAGGCGTTAAAGCTCTTAAATCCGATCTTACTAGGGAATTGCATGTTAAATGAACTATCACACACAATCTTAGTTCTGGGGTCAACATACCTAAGAGGGTTTATTTCTTCTTCCATCCTATTCTCATTAATCACATCACCATCATCAAGATCCTCATCGGAGTCTGAATAGTAGAAAGGACTAGCCCTACGGTCATCATCATGATCAGACTCTTCTAACTCAGAATTATTGTCAAAGTGGTGGTTGGGTGAGAGGTTAGGTGGGTTCTCATTTTCTGCTAAAGGAAGTGGGGCGGGCATTTGGAAGATCCTACGACGAAAAACACGAATAACAGGAATCAACCGATCAATGTTATTGTGATCCATCGAAATATTTTACGAACAAAGGCACAAAGAAATAAGATAGACTAAAGAGAACCTAAAAATAAAAATAAAATCTTACTAGAAAGGAATCTAGCAAGTAGACGTAATAAAAAGAAATCCTAACCTAGACAATAACTATTCCCCAGCAACGGCGCCAAAAACTTGATGCATGGGAATCGCAACAGGCTTTACCTCTCAAGGGATCTCGAGAAGCTTACAACCCCCACCAGGCAGTGTACCTGATCGTTGTAGTATAGTATAGTGACAAGTACCGGGGGATTGATCGTTCAGCTTAGGAATAGTGTCGCTAGGATTAGAAAACCTAAATACTAGTTCTAAAGGTGAGGGACGATTATTTTTGTATTTTATAATTTTTTAGAAAGCAATTAAAATCTCGGGTTTGAAGGATTTGGGCGGAATTAGTTGCTAATCAACTAACCCAATACTAAAGATGCAATCAAAATAAAATACTAGAAATGAAAATAAACTAAATTATACTAAAGTTGTGAGCAATAAGTGGAGAAAATGTGGTTACTTAGATTTCACTACTCCCTAGACATCTTTTACACGTTAATTACTTGTTATAATTGCATGGATGACGGATCGTATTCCTTAATACCATTCATGGGGTGGCACACTTAACTCCCCAATTCTATGAGCTCTTATCTCCTCCTACACCATGCCCAGCACAACTATAGAGATTTTAAACAGTGGCTCATGCATTAAATACAACCAATAAAGACCTAGTGCGCGTTGGTTCATGTTTCTTAAGACGTTCAAGCATGTTACCAATTGGAGATCTGCCAGTTTTCTTAAGCCTAACATATAAATCATTCATCCAAGACAAGTATAAACAAGTAATCAACACATAATTAACATCTAGGTTTCATTAGATCCAAGCAAACACTAGATAGATCTAGCCTAGCATGATGGAATTAAGACAAGAGCAAGATATAGACAACCAACACATAGACATATTGATTGAATTAAAAGAACACTTATCTCAATTACACATGAAAGGTATCAAGGGTTTGGAACCCTTGAAAAACCTGTAAAATTCGCACCAAGTTCGTACTTAGGGTTTCTCCAAAACTTCTCTCTCTTTAATGTGAAAATTAGAAAACTATATATAGGAAAATGGGTCTGACGGCGTCAAGAAGAAACTTGTGACGCCGTCACCTCGCCGCCAAAACTATTCTCGGACTTCCTTGATCTACATTTGACGCCGTCAAGTGATAATCATTTCCAGGCTGTCATGACTTTTACTCTTGACGCCCTACTTCGTGACGCCATCAAATCTTTATTGGACCATCATGGAATTTTGCTCTTGACGCCGTCAGTGAGTAACTCTTGACGCCGTCACCTACTGTTCCAACATGGAAAATTAAGACTTTGGCGTTTTCTTCACTTTTATGCTCCAAAAACGTCCGAATTGCTTCCTTTTCCAGATTTCTCTCCCAAAGTACCTAAAAGCACAAAAGGAACAATTTAGGGCAATATTTGATCAAATAAATTCGAATTCGGGCTTAAATGACCCCCTAAAAACGGATCGTTTTTCGCCTCATCACTTGGGTGTGCTCCCATTTACCGGTCATTGAGAACTTTCAACAAGGTGTCAATTTTATCTGTCAATCCGCTTTATTTTTGTTTGAATTCGGACTCAAACTTAGCTAAACGAGCTTCTTGAGATGCCATAAATTTGGACGTCAATCCTTCAAAATTGTTGGTACTACCATAGTTGTTGGAAGGATTGTTGTTGAAAGTATAGTTCGAGGATGAACCATTTGATTGGGAATGATTAGTGGATTGGAAGAATTGTTTTGAGGAATGTTTTGGTTTTGTTTCCACCTAAAGTTTGGGTGATTTTTCCAAGAGGGGTTGTATGAATCACCGTAAGAGTTTGGCTCGGGTTTGAAAGCGTACCACTTGTATCCCGCTCCGTCGGTACGCGAGGATGCGTAGTCCGCAAAAGCTTGTTCTGGGAGTTCCATGCAATTACGAGTGTCGTGGGGACCACTACAATACTCACATGAAGAAGTGATTTTGTTCACTTGGCTTGAAGGTTTAGGAGCTTCGTAGGATTTCATGAGAAACTTGACTTGGTCTTCAAGTTCCATGATCCTACGGTCAGAAGTGCTTGAATTATTCAAAGGCAAAGATGTTGCCTTGACCGTTTTGTTCAAATCAAGGGGATCATTCCAACTCTCGTTGTCATAGAGAGCAAGATCTTCTATAAGTTCCCATGATTCTTCCACACTTCGATCACGTAACTTACCACCGGCCGCTTGGTCAATGGTTTGCCTTGTGGGGAGATTGATATGGTCATAGAAGATCTGGACTTGGAGCCAAAGATCTATGCCGTGATGAGGGACTTTTGAATTAAGTCCTTGAAACGAGTCCATTCTTCGTAAAGAGTTTCGCCTTGACGTTGTTGGAACATCAAGATGTCATTCCTTAACTTGGTGTTTCTTCCCGGTGGGAAAAATTCGGCAAGGAAACGAGAAGTGAGATCATCCCAAGATGTGATAGATCCCGCGGGTAAGCGCTCAAGCCATTGACTAGCTTGGTCACGTAGAGAGAATTGGAAGAGACGCAATCGGGTCGTCTCTCAAGTGTCAACATCAAGGTTTATGGAATCTACGATTTTAAGGAAATCTATTGATATAACTAATGCATAAAAACGTTATTAATATTTCTCGATATCCCTACGTTTTGACGATCACAAAATGTAAAATCATTACGTAAACAAGTATTTAGTTACAAATATCATTCCATCCAACTATATCACTTAAGGTATGAATAAACAAATGTCTAATACATTTTATGATCAAAGGGATTTTTATTTAGTCACTACAAATTTTATAAAATGTTACAAACATTTTATATATTTTAGAAAAACACTTTTGTTAATTAAAGGAAAATGTTTAATTCATAATAAATATATGAATTCAAAATTTTAACCAAAATCAGTTAGATTTTAACCAAATAAACTTTCACCAGTGAAGGACAAAAAATCTGGCCATTATAGGAGGGCGACTCCCTTAATTATAGGGCGGCCCCCTTAATAATTAAGGGGTCCAGCCACCATTTAAGGCGGTCGGCACGCTCATGTTGCCAGATTTATTTGCCTATAAATACTGGTTCATTTCTGTAATTTTTTCTCACCTTTTGCACGAAAATTTTCAGTCCCAATCCTTTATAAACATACTTCTAAATCCTTTGATCATAAGATTATAAGTATTTGTTTCAAGTGATTCAATCCTTCACCACTCAAAGTACAAGAGAAGAATACTCCTTTAACATCAAGTTAAGAAGTATTGTAGATTTGTGTATATAGTCTTGTAGTTGTGTAAATTATTTGTAAAGGTGTATAGTGTTTATAATAGGTAGATTTAGGTGTGTTAGTAGTGAAGAGTAGTAGTGAAGAAGAAGAAGAAGTGTTTTGGAGTAGAAGTAGTGAAGTCGTGAGAAGTCGTGTAGTAGTTATGGTGTGTACAAGTTGTGTAGAAGTCGTGAGAAGTTGTGAAGAGTCGTGAGATTGGTTCTAGCTACAATTAGAACTTGACATTTTTCTTGGTGTTGTTAAACGGTGTAAGCAAAGGTGTGTAAGGTTTCTCCGCTATAAGGGAGCTTGTTGACATAGTGAAGAAAAATCTTGAGTTAGGTGCTCGGGGAGTGGAGTAGGGCGATGAGGAGCTTCGTAGCCAAACCACTATAAATCATTTATCTCGCGGTGCGATCTTTTCATCTCTATCTCTTTACTTAGTTATCTATATTGTCATTACTTACTTTCGTAGATATAAGTGTTAATAAGTGTGCAAATATTGATCTCACATAAAACTAGAATCAAAGTTTTGAAAACAAAGTTTTTATAAAACAAAAACGGTGTAAAACTATTCAACCCCTTTTCTAGTTTTCCACAATTGGTATCAGAGCTACGTTAAACAAGATTTTTAAAATAAATTATATTTTAAAACTTGAAATAGATCTATGGAATCAGAAAAATATTTAAAAATGAACATGACATTTAAACCACCATTTCTCGAAAAAATAAGTTTTCTTGAATGGAAAAATCGATTCGAAAGTTATGTGAAGTCAATAGATTATGATCTTTGGCATGTCATTTCAATTGGTGATTTTTAACCAATAAAAACTATTTTTGAAGAACAAGATAATTGTTTCAAAAGATTGCTAGATAAAAATAATAAGGCTAAAATAATTATATACAAAGCTTTATCAAAAATTGAATACGAAAGAATATTTTTTTGTCAAACGGCAAATGATATGTGGAAAAGCCTTTTAAACTTTAATCAAGAGAAGTGTCAAGTCAAAGAAAATCTTGCATACAAAATAGTAGAAAATGAAAGTATAGTAGATAAATATTTAGTTGAAATGAGTACAAGTGCTACTAGTTCAAATTTTTTGTGTGAAGGTAATGATGGCGAAAATTCTATGAGTCACGTCAAAAGTAAACAAGAAGGTTGTATAAAGATAACGATCGAAAAGGAACTTAGTGACGATGACGATTCTAGTTCCGAAAGTAAGACGAAGAATATGCAAAGGTCGTTAAAGAATTAAAGAATATTCTTAAAAAGAAACAAAGAGCACAAGATAAAAGAAAAACAACCCGAAGAAGAAGATTTAGTGACGAAGACGAAACAATGAAGCACAAATGTTTCGTAGCGCAAGCATCTAATGAAGTATGTCTGTGGAAAACTAGAAAAGGGGGGGGGGGGTTGAATAATTTTACGTCAATTTTTATTTAAAAGAAAAACTTTGTTTGCAAAATCTTCGATTCTAGTTTTATGTGAGATCAATATATAACACTAATATATATTAATATCTACGAAAGTAAACAAAAACAATATAAGTAAGTAAAGATATAGAGATGGAAAGATCGCACCACAAGACAAAGGATTTATAGTGGTTCGGCTATGAAGCTCCTCTTCACCCTACTCCACTCCCCGAGCACCTAACTCGAGAGTTTTCTTCACTATGTCAACAAGCTCCCTTATGGCGGAGAAAACCTTACACAACTTTTGCTTACACCAATTAACGACACTAAGCTAGATGTCGAGTCCTAATAGTAGCTAGAACAAATCTCACACCACTAGTCACTACACACCTTCTTCACAACTTATACACACCACTACTACTACACAACTTCACACAACTTCACTACTTCTTCTTCTTCACAACACTACTTCTTTTTCTTCCCAACACTACTACTTCTATTCACAACTACTAACACACCTAGATTTTTCTATTACACAACTACTACACCTTTACAAATACTTTACACAACAACTAATAATATTCACAAATCTACAATACTTCTTAACAAGATGTTGGAGGACTATTCTTCTCTTGCACTTTGAATGATGAAGGATTGGATCACTTGAAACAAGAACTAATATGTTTATGATCAAAGAACTTAGGAAGATGATTTGAGAGAATTTGGACAGAAAGTTTTAATGCAAAAGGCGAGAAAAAATTACAGATTTGAACCAGTATTTATAGGCAAAACTTTCTAACACAGGAGCGTATGCCGGCCCCTTTAATTCATGGCCAACCCCTTTAAAATTAAGGGGGCCGCCCACCTATAACGGCCAGAAAGTTTTGTCTTTTCTGGGGAAAGTTTATTTGGTGAAAATTTAACTGAATTTGGTTAAAGATTTGAATTCATTTATTTATTTTGAAATACATATTTTCCTCTAATTACCAAAAGTGTTTTTCTAAATATATAAAATGTATATACCATTTTATATAATTTGTAATTAGTAAATAAACCTTCCTTTGATCATAAAATGTATTAGGCAATTGTTTATTCATACCTTAAGTGAATTAGTTGGATATAATGATATTTTGTCACTAAATACTTATTTAGGTAATGATTTCACGCTTAATGATTTTACATTTTGTGATCGTCAAAACATAGGGATATCGAGAAATATTAATAACGTTTTTACGCATTATTTATATCAACAATCTCCCCCTTTTTGATGATTACAAAATCTAAACTCATTAAATCAAAAATTATTATACATGCAAGTATTTAGTGAGTTTATATCACTTCTCTCCCTTTTTGTGAACATCAAAAAGGTTGTTCTGAAGATGTAAGAGCTCCCCCTTGATGTATGCTCCCCCTCATTTTAACGTTATAAGACAAATCGAGATATGGAATGCTTGAAAAAATATTTTGAGTACACAATATATATGATGCAATATATGACAAGAAAACATGTAAAAGACAAAAGAAAGTAAATCTCAACAAGCATTCGTTATTCATAAAACAGATTATGTTGAAAAAACATAATCATTGTTACATAAGCATACATATATGCTTTTCGTAGCAAACTACATTAGATAATATTAGGTTGCCAACTTGAGGTCTCTAGGACTTGCTTGGAGATAGGAAACATGGAGCATGGATTTAATGGAGGTAGACTCTTGTGGGAATTTTGTTTGGAGAGTTTGGAGTTGTTGATGGAGGTGAGCTTGGAGCGAAAGAGTTGGATTGTTGTGTTTGTGATGTGGTGGAGAAGACCTTGTGAGGAGATACTCAATCCAAGTGAAGTGCTCATTGAGAGCAATGGTTTGTTTTTGGAGAAAAATGCAACAAGGACAATTGTTGACATGATTCTCAAGTGGGACAATGTTGTTGGATGGTGAGGATGGCGTGGTAGAGGGTTAATGATCCAAATTGCGTTGAGCAAGATGTAAGGCAAGGAGAGCACTAAGCTCATGGGCTTCTTTGAGCTCCTTGACGAACTTTTTATGTTCGGAGGAAGGTGAAGATGGTGGAGTTGGATTATTGTTGGGGATTGAGGTTTGGACATGTAGCATCTGATTCATGTCTTGATGAGAAGGATGGATGTGGTTTTAGGATTGAGTATGTTCCTCAAAAGGATCATTTGGAAGAATTGAGTGAGATGGATGTGGAGTATTGTTGGTGAGTGAGATAGTGAGGTTGTCATGTGGAGGTAAAATGAAGGTTTCATTTAGGTGAAGTGAATGTTTAGTTGTTGGTTGGTTGGGGACAACATCATTAATAGATGAGAATTTTTGACATGTATCAAGTTTTCTTCTCCACACGGGTTTGACGGTGATCCTTGCACCTCTTGTAGGTTTGGTTCTTAGGTGATTGGGGGATGACATGATGGCTTGAGTGATGATTAATGATGAATGAGGGTATTTATTGTGTGATGATTTGGTTTTTATGGAAGGATAATATGTGGTGGATTTGATAGACAAAGAGTGTTTGTGAATTTAAGGAAGTGGGGAATCAAAATAGGGTGAAATGGGCTAAAAAGCAGAAAGCAAACAGGGAACCTCGACCATCAGGTAGCCAGCTCCCTTAATTAATGGCCGGCCCCTTTAATTTTAAGGGGGCCGCCCGTTTTAATTATGGGGGCCGCTCAGTGTCTGGTTCCCAGATTGCCAAAAATGGTTTTTGGCAGAGATTTTTCCAGAAAGATGTTTGTTTTGAGGTTTTGTCTTGGGCAAGTCCATCTCTTTAGGCAGCTAAACAAATATTATCTTGATGAAGTATGCATAGAAAGTATATATGTAAGCAACTAAGCATATAATATAGTTTCATGCAAAGACAATAATGTAAATGAACAAATAAGCAAGTCATGTAACCTAAGGCAACAAGTAAAGTATAAGGCAATATAGTGAGTGAGAAACTAATGATAGAACAAATGTGACAAAGTGATACTTGACATTTTTCTAGTGTGTGCCTATATGCAACAAATGTGGAGATGCAATTGCTTCGAATCCTAATGCAAAGAAACACAAATATCCTAAGAAGCAATCCAAAAACTCCTTGATTCAATTTACTTAATCGATGATTGCCAAGGATATATATTGGATTATATATTTTGACAATTCATGTGACATTTCATGCATGATTTTAGAAAAACGTTTTTACCATTATTCAACAATGAGTTTTTCTAAACGTGAGAATGATTTAAAAAAGAATTGAGGTTTTCTTTGAGAATATATATGCAAAACAAAGTATCTCAATTCCTGATTTTTGTGCAAAACAGAATCCTAGACTCAGACTTGAGAAGAAAGAAAAGAAACTTTAAAACTTTTATGCTCAGATTGCCGGCCCCCTTAAAGTGAGGCCGGTCCCCTTAATTTTAAGGGGGCTGCCCTTATAAATTTAAGGGGTCCGCCCATCTGACAAAAAAAAATTTTAGGATCATGAAATTTCAGAAATAAAATTTTAATCTATTTGTTCCATCATTCCTAATCCTAGACGCAAGTGGTTAAATAATTTACGCTTAAGGGGCTTAGCAAATATATCGGCAATGTTATCTTCCGAGGCTACCTTTTCTATTGTTATGTTTCCCTTTTGTACGTTATCCCTAAGAAAGTGATGACGTATTTCTATATGCTTAGTCCTAGAGTGTTGAACGGGATTCTTACTTAAATCTATGGCTCCTTTATTATCACACATTATAGGAATGTTTTCTAACCTAACGTCATAGTCTACGAGAGCTTGTTTCATCCATAGTGCTTGTTGACATGCCTTTCCAGCGCTTACATATTCAGCTTCGGTGGTCGAAATGGCAAGAGTGGTTTGCTTCTTAGAAAACCAAAACGTTAGGGAACATCCCATAAACGTGCAAATACCACTAGTGCTTTTTCGATCCACTTAGTCTTCCGCATGATCCGAATCCGCATAGACAATGGTTTCTATGCCGGATCCCTTAGGATACCATAATCCTAAGTGTATAGTGCCTTTAATGTATCAGAAGATACGCTTAACCGCTTCTAGGTGAGAGGTTTTGGGATCCTCAAAAATAGTTTCTAAAAAGGTAGTTGCTTCCAAATCACTTTCAAACATGGAACAGATGTCCTCAAACAACACTTTTAACACTGCTGCAAGGGGATATCTTGATGATCTTAAAACCAGAGTTGGGCAACTTAAAACGACTTTAGAGTCTAAAACGAGACTAAATGAGATCAATTGGAATTCCACGGTTCATTTACAGCTTAAAAAGATTCTTGAAAGTGAATTTGCTCCTCAAATTAATAACATCCATGCTCGAGTAATTCATTTTGAACAAGCATTTTTGAAAGAAACAGCTGACTTCGTCAAGGATCACAAATCCCTGATAAAGAAGGCTAATGAATCATTTGAGCAAATCAAGGTTTTAGAAAACTTAAATGATTCTCTCTTTGAAGCAGTTCTGTCTACTGATATTATGTCCATCATTTTACAAACATATTCTGTTCATGACGATGAAAGACTGAGAGCTGAGACCTCCAAAATTGTATCAAAATATGAAAATGCTCTTATAAAGCTTGAAAAAGAAAATGTGTCATATTTTAAACAACTTGATCGAAAAAGCGAAGAATGCAAATATGACAAATTGTCGTATGAGCGTGCATTAAATAACATGAAAGAGCAAAATGATCCTTTGAGGGCTCAGCTTGAAAGTCAAAAAGGGAAGGGTGAGGATACTAAGTTTGCAAAACCATCGACTTCGGAGAAATCAAATGTTTCAAACACGGTTCAAAAACCAAAAATGTCCATTTCACGGTTTGCTCGAAAAGTCGATGATAAAAAGGGTTTGACAAAACCAGTCACTCCAACACCCTTGCCCAAGCAAAGTGAAAATGAAAAGATTGTTGATAAAGGAAAAGCGGTTGTTGAAACATCAAAAGTGATAGCACCTGGCCTTTATAGGATTAGTCCCACTATTGCGTCTGCCTCAACATCTAAGACAAATGCGTACAAAAAGGATAATTATAAAGAGTCTAGTGATGCTAAAAAGGACAACAATATAAATCCTAACGCGTGTGCCTCACCTTCTACAGGATTAGAAAGCACCTCTAGGAGCAGCAGACTAAAGCCTAGGAGCAATACAAGGAACAATAGAGTCTCGCCTACCTCTAAGATTAGTTACAAGAATAAAGTTGAAGAAGTAGAAGAACACCCTAGGAATTTATCGCTTTGTAATAAGAGACATGTTTCATCTAAATGTAATGTCGAGAGTACTGGTTCTAATGCATGTAATGACTCTGTTTATTTGATATGCAAGAAATGTTTAATTAATTATTTTCATGATGAATGTGTTTCTAAGAATGTGAATGTTACGCCTGAACAGAAGAACGTTCCAAAAGGAACTAGTGCTAGATCTAGATCTATTGAAAGATTAGTTGCACGCTTTAGGTCTACCACTAGTAGCCGAATTCCTAGGAACTATCTTAAGTATTGTGTATGGAAACCAACGGGTAGAGAATTCATTCTCCAGGCTGGAAAATTGAAAGTTGTTCAAATTGAACATGTAGAAACATTCTATGAGTGTGATATGGATTTTACCCCTAACCCAATGGAGCCAAATTCAAAACGGTTTCCAGATACAAAATCTTTTGTTCTTCGCAAGTTATCAAAATATGTCTTTGGATCGTCGACTCGGGTTGCTCCAAGCACATGACCGGAAACTTAAAGCTACTGATCAATTTTGTCTGGAAATTCATGGGAACTGTATGCTTTGGAAATGATAATGTAGCAGCTATTCTGGGTTTTGGAGATCTTCAATATGGGAATTTTTTGATCACTCGAGTTTACTACGTCGAAGGTTTGGGACACAATTTGTTTTCAGTTGGGCAGTTTTGTGATGCAGATTTAGAAGTTGCTTTCAAGAGAAACACGATTTTTATTAGAAATTTGGTTGGTAATGTGTTATGGCATGTGTAGCGGAAGAAGGAAGAATGATGTTGTGTTATGTCCAAGGCAAAGGAATACGAAAGTAGGAATAGGTGAAGGCTGCAATTCAAAGAAGATTATGGGATCCCGGATTACGCCAATGTTGTAGGAGGACGGACTACCCAAATGACTCAAGAAGTCCAAACGTATGGCATAAAGATTATGTCATATAATCTATCTTTATTTACATATCTTTGTTTAGGATTATTTTCATGTTTCTTTAGGAAAGTCGATTAAGAATGTTTTATGACAACACCTTGAGGGAAAGGTGCTTTTAAAGGAGTGGGGAATGATACGCCTGGGCCCGAGCCCATAGCTTATTTAGGTCTTAGGGTTTACTTTGTCTTATAAATACTTTTGTAATCATTTATTATAATCAATCAATCAAAGTTTAAGATCAATAATTCTCTAGTTCTTCTCTTCTATTTCTTAAGGAGCTCGCACACGCTAAAAGTGGTGTCTTATCCTGATACAACCCCTAACCGGGTCGTATCAATTGGTGCTTTCATTGAGAGCTCTCGTTGTGAGGGTTTTTTATTAGGGTTCCAATCTTCTCAAAAATAATAATAATAATAATAATAATAATAATAATAATAATAATAATAATAATAATAAAATACTAATAATAATACTAATAATAATAATAATAATAATAATAATAATAATAATAATAATAATAATAATAATAATAATAATATTAATAATAATAACAATAATTAAAAAAAAAAAGTATTGTTCATCGAACACTGTTCATCGGGTACTGTTCATCAGCACTATTCATCCCGGAGTACTGTTCATCGATCACTATTCACGGCTACTGTTCACGAGTTACTGTTCATCAGAAGAAAAAAAATTTCTTTTTCGAGATATTTTTCATGGCATCGGGCAGCAGCAATCGGGATGCACTATCTAAACTCTTGCAAATGGGTGAGTTTGTGGTACTTGCAAATCGAGTAACAGGAATATCTGAATCTTTACTTATATCATTTTATATCTCCGGACTTAAATTGGATCTACAATGTTTACTCTTACGGTCAAATCCCAAAACTTTAGACGAAGCTTTTTCATTGACCCGTGCGGCGAAAACACGCTTTGCGAACCTAGATATTTGGAAATTTTGATGTCCAATCCTTTAACTTTGGGAGAAAACTTCTTCAAAGCTCGTATCACCAAGGTTCGTTTTGGGACAATTGCAAGGGAAGAGAAAGAGCATATCGTTGAAAAGAAAATAGATGTCATTCTACCATTAGAGAGTGAATTTGCTTCACCTAAGGCGGCTGAAGAGTCATTGAATGATGAGGAGTATATTGGAGTTGAAGAGGTTGTGGGTGGTGGCGAAGTGCTTAAGGTTGTCGAGGATGAGTTGAGTAGAGTGATATCGACCCTTAAGGATGGAGGTGGTGAATTTGATAGTCGTTTGGTTGAAATAAATTTGAATTTAAGCGAGGAATTAGCGGACTCTCAATCTGCATATTTTTCGTATCACCTTGAGGGCAAGGTGATTTTTGAAGGAGTGGGTTGTGTTATGGCATGTGTAGCGGAAGACGGAAGAATGATGTTGTGTTATGTCCAAGGCAAAGGAATACGAAAGAAGGAAAAGGTGAAGGCTGCAATTCAAAGAAGATTATGGGATCCCGGATTACGCCAATGTTGTAGGAGGACGGACTGCCCAAACGACTCAAGAAGTCCAAACGTATGGCATAAAGATTATCTCATATAATCTATCTTTATTTACATGTCTATGTTTAGGATTATTTTCATGTTTCTTTAGGAAAGTCGATTAAGAATGTTTTAAGACAACACCTTGAGGGCAAGGTGGTTTTGAAGGAGTAGGGAATGATACGCCTGGGCCCGAGCCCATGACTTATTTAGGTCTTAGGGTTTACTTTGTCTTATAAATACTCTTGTAATCATTTATTGTAATCAATCAATCAAAGTTTAAGATCAATAATTCTCTAGTTCTTCTCTTCTATTTCTTAAGGAGCTCGCACACGCTAAAAGTGGTGCCTTATCCCGATACAACCCCTAACCTGGTCGTATCATAATGATCTCTTAACTGGTAATCGTGGCACAAACTTGTATGCTATTGACATCAACCAAATGGCTTCTACATCTCCAATTTGTCTTATGACAAGGGCAACCGATACAAAGTCCTGGCTGTGGCATAGAAGATTATCCCATCTCAATTTTGACACCATCAACAAGTTAGCCAAAGACAACATCGTCGCCAGACTTCCTAAGGTCAAATACACCGAGGATCACCTATGTCCTTCATGTGAACAAGGAAAAAGTAAAAGAGCATCATATAAACCTAAAACCATACCAAGTTCGGAAGCAAGGTTACATATGTTGCACATGGACTTATGTGGCCCAATGAGAGTTGAAAGCATTAATGGAAAGAAGTATATTCTTGTTATTGTTGAGATTATTCAAGATATACTTGGGTAAAGTTATTGAGATCAAAAGACGAAGCACCAGGCATCATCATCACATTTCTGAAGCGTATTCAAGTTCTACTTCAAGCTCCAGTAAGGATTGTAAGAACAGACAATGGCACATAATTCATTAATCAGGAGTTAAGAACCTATTTTGAAGATGTGGGAATCACTCACCAAACATCAGTTGTTAGAACTCTATAGCAGAATGGGATAGTTGAAAGAAGAAATCGAACTCTTGTGGAAGCTGCTCGCACAATGCTAATTTATTCTTGTGCACCACTATTCTTATGGGCTGATGTTGTTGCCACTGCTTGTTTCACTCAGAACCGATCCCTAATCAATCCAAGATTCAATAAAACACCATATGAGCTTGTGAACAATCGAAAACCGGATATCTCTTATCTTCATGTGTTTGGCGCTTTGTGCTATCCGACGAACGACAGAGAAGATCTAGGAAAGTTGAAAGCTAAGGGTGATATTGGCATCTTCATTGGATATTCAGAAAACTCGAGGGCATTCAAGGTGTATAATAGAAGAACAAAAAGGATAATGGAGATGATGAATGTGAAGTTTGACGAGATTTCACAAATGGCTTCTGAGAGACTCGCTCTAGAACCCGCGCTTAATCCGATGGCTTCTAATCAAACCAGATTAAGACCCGCACCAAACCCGCAGACTTCTGTACACATCAGTTTAGGACTCGTGCCTCAAGGAGCTCATTCAACAAGCACGGATAAAACTTCAGAACAAGAACTGGATTTCTTCGAGTTAATGTTTGATGAATACTATGGTGGAACTTCGACAAATGCATCTCAACAACATTCCGCTGCACCCGCTCAAAACCATCAACCACCACCACTATTATAAGATGCATGTACAACAATCGAAACTGAAGCACAAACTACCTCAACAACATCTACATCTACTCCAGTAACTCAAGTTATTGAAACTGTACAACCAAGAGTTGATGAGCAAAACCAAAACATAAATTTTCAAGAAGAACCAACAAATAATTCAAATGATGTTGCGTCAGAAGAAGAAGTATTTGAAAACCCATTTGCAACAGACTCTGCTGAATCTTCTTCAAGGTTACAAGAACCATCTAACACACATATGTTTAACCCAAGGTACCCTTCTACACTCAAATGGACAAAAGATCATCCAATTGAACACGTTATTGGTGAACCTTCAAAGCCAGTTCAGACGAGGAGACAACTTTCCACCGATCTCAAATTGTGCATTTACATTTGCTCAATAAGCCTCAAAGAACCAAAAAACATTCGGGAAGCAATGGCAGAATACCAATGGATAGAAGCGATGCAGGAGGAAATTCTTCAATACCAGTTACATGATAGTTGGGAACTTGTTGAACGACCACTGGATAAACGAGTTCTTGATCTCAAGTGGTTGTGGAAGAACAAACTGGATGAGGAAATGACTGTAATTCGTAACAAAGCTCGTCTCGTGGCTAAAGGATATCCACAAGAAGAAGGGGTAAATTTCGAAGAATCATTCGCTCCTGTAGCTAGACTTGAAGCAGTCCGGATTTTCTTAGCCTATGCAGCTCACAAAAACATCACAGTCTATCAGATGGACATTAAGACAGCTTTCTTGAATGGAACACTGAAAGAAGAAGTGTATGTGAGTCATCCAGAGGGATTCATCGACAAAGATCATCCAGACTACATCTACAAGCTTAAGAAAGCCATTTATGGTTTAAAACAAGCTCCAAGAGCGTGGTATGATGAACTATCATCTTTCTTGCTCAATAACAATTTCACCAAAGGAACGGTTGATGACACCTTGTTTATAAAAAAATTCAAAGATGATATTTTGATTGTTCAGATTTACGTGGACGACATTATCTTTGGGTCCACTAATCCGAATCACTCAAAACATTTTGAAAATCTCATGAAAAGCAAATTTGAAATGTCCATGATGGGGGAACTAAAATTATTTCTTGGTTTACAAATACATCAATCCCTTCGTGGTATTTTTATCAATCAAGCTAAATATACAATAGAGATTTTGAAGAAACATGGAATGGAAAATTGTGATTCTGCTGGTACACCAATGGTCACTTCACCAAAAATTGGTGCTGATTTGTTTGGGAAACCCATCGATCCGAAGAAATATCTGAGCATGATCGGTTCTCTCATGTACCTAACTGCTAGTCGACCCGATATTCAATTTACTGTTTGTTTGTTAGCACGGTTTCAGGCAAAGCCTACCGAACTTTACCTCAAAGAGGTTAAACGGATCTTTCGGTACCTACGAAGAACCATTAACATGGGACTTTGGTATCCGAAGGATTCGGGGTTTAATCTAATAGCCTTTTCAGATGCCGACCATGCAGGAGATCAAGTTACAGCAAAAAGTATATCAGGTGGAGCACAATTTTTGGGTGAAAAACTAGTAAGCTGGTCGTCAAAGAAACAGGATTGTCCTGCACTTTCAACCGCCGAAGCCGAGTATGTGTCTCTATCTGCGTGTTGTGCCCAAGTTCTTTGGATGCGGACACAGCTCACAGATTATGGCTTTACTTTTGACAGAATACCTATGTATTGTGACTCAAAAAGTGCCATAGCCATCTCGTGCAATCCTGTACATCACTCTAAGACGAAGCATATCAAAGTCCGCTACCATTTCATCAAAGAACACGTGGAAGAGGGTACGGTTGAATTATTTTTCATGAAGACTGATTACCAACTCGCCGATCTATTTACTAAAGCCCTTCCAAAAGAAAGGTTTGACGATTTAGTTCGATGAATTGGCATGCGAAGCCTAACTCCTGAGGAGCTAGAACGTCTTCTCGAATCTTCTTGAAAAATGATTAAAATGTGATCAAAGATGTTTAAAGATTGTGAATGAATCTCAGAAGAGCTCGACTCAGAATGTGCCAATGAATTGACGAAGCTTAAAATGTCGGTAATCGAAAAGACTTGTCCTGGACGGGTAATAATTTCAAGCTAGTCTAACTAGTGATGTAAGCGTGTCTCGAATAGGACTTGTCTGAGTAGAATGTACCATATCGAGAGACTTTCTTTGAACTTGATCAGGACGGGTAATAATTTCAAGCTAGTCTAACTAGTGATGTAAGCGTGTCTCGAATCGGTCATGATCACTGAAAGTGGATCAATTCAAAAGTGCAAACTCCTCCCGCATGTGCAAATTTCTTAAAAAACACATGAGCACATGTGAAGTGGGAGTCCTTCAAAAGAAATGCAAAACTCTCGAAGTGTCAACAATGTGTTTTATTTATCATAAACACTTTGAGAGATTTTCACAAAAGGTTTTATGGCATGTGATCAATAAATCTAGGATAATCATGGAGTAATAAGGTGATTATGATTAGGCTTATGTCCAATGATCCGCCAGAGCCGGAGGGATGTACCCAAGGACAAATCCAATAGATTAGAATTAGAAGTCCTTAGGTATGATTGAAAAAAGGAGAAAATGAGAAAGGAGAAAGAAGGGGTTGAAGAATTAAAAAGAGAAGTTATGAAAAAGGGTGAAAAGAAATAGCCCTCCATATGTTCAACCTTAGGGCAGACACCGGGTTCAATTCGTATGCTACTGGTTGTTGCTAAGGTGACACCGGTATTGAAGATAAAGACGTCATGGACCTAGTGACGCACTGCACTTAACCTTCTTGCCACTCAAGTTCTCTTAAAAGAGCTTGTTTCATTCTCACGGGGAACCGGTGTAATCTATCGACCTGTCTCTTAGAGATGATTGATATTGAAGCAGGAGATCTCTCCCTAATCTCCGCATAGGAAACCAAATGTGCACTTATCGAGTCTAGAGCCCCGATATTCATCAAAAGATCTCACAGGAACACATGATATTTCTACACTGGTTGTCCAACAATAAGGATGACAGATGTAAAGTTAAGAGTCCTACGCAGATCTTAGCAATCTTATAGAACATTTATGAGAGGATTCACATTTGTGATTCTCAATTATTGAATGAAAATTCCTGCCAGGGTCACCATCAAGCAGCCCTGACAGCAGGTCATTTCGGTAATTCTTTATGGATTACGTTTAGTGTTCGCGGTGGTTTCAAATGGTCTATAGTCGTGGAGTGATCCCCAGCGACTCACCCATTCGTTGAGCTACTTAGTAGGTCTCGTAGGATCCCTCGGGAGTATCCAAAATAGGAAGGGCCATGGTAAGGGTTAGAAGGAGTCTTCACACTATGCTGTTGACGATCTCTAATTCCTTATCTGTAAGTACCGGTTGATTTATTGCTAACTGTTTACCTGCAGCTATACATCATCTCCATGGCGATGGATTCAACATGCTCACACATGCATCACATAGTCAAAGGAAAGTTCTCACAAAGATCAAAAGATAGCAACAGTCAAAGAAAGATTCTACACGAAAAAGAAGAATCTACAAAGTAAAGTGATAAAGATCAAAGTGAAAGAACGGAAACAACAAATGCATGTATCACAAAGACTTAAGATGTATGAGACTGTTGGAATGGCAGACAACCACCACAAACACATAAGTGACGAAAGGCAGATGACATCATTTGATCATTTCAACAACAATGAACAAAGAACAATGAACAATGTACTATGACTCATCTAGTGATTCTTAAGGACGTCAAGAGCTATGAATGTTAAATTTTAAAGACAAAGATGATGACGGTGTGCAACCTTCAATGACCAACACTTAGGGGTGATTGTTAGGATTTTATTTTTATTTATAAAAAGTGTCGGTCATTAATATTATGTAATAGGTTGCTTTAGAATATCATTATGATGAAGTTTATGTTTAGTATTCATGTTTTGTAAAAGTCTAAGGGCTATTAGTGTAATAATGTAAAAGATAAGTGATGCCCTAGACTACAAGTATAAATACCCATGTAAGACCTCATTTTGAGGTTGGTTCTCTTAGTAATAATATTGTCTCTTCATTTCACACACTAGAGTTCCCACCCACTCTCTCTCTCTACTTACTTTCTCTCGCTAGAATTAGGCTTCATTATTTAGTGATTAACGTTGTTCTACGGTCCTACACAAACTAAAGAAAGCTTTATATGGTCTTAAGCAAGCTCCAAAGGCTTGGTATGATAGACTGAAAGCTTTCCTAGTTGAGCATAATTATTCCATGGGAATGGTAGATAACACTCTCTTCACTAAAAGAAATGACCCAAATATCATCATTGTTCAAATATATGTCGATGACATTGTATTTGGATCGACTTGTCAGGATATGTGTGATGAATTTGCCAAAATCATGCATGATGAGTTTGAGATGAGCATGATGGGTGAACTAAACTTCTTCCTAGGATTACAAAAAAAACAACTAAAAGAAGGAATATTTTTTAACCAATCAAAATACATTAAGGAAATGCTTAAGAAATTTGGCCTAGAAGACTCAAAACCCCTTAAGACACCTATGTCTACGAAAGTGAAACTCACAAGAGATGAAGAAGGTAAGTCCGTAGATAACACTAAGTATAGAGGAATGATAGGTAGTTTACTATACTAAATGGAAAGTAGACCCGATATCATGTTTAGTGTTTGCCTTTGTGCCCGCTTTCAAGAGGATCCCAAAACCTCTCACCTAGAAGCGGTTAAGCGTATCTTCCGATACTTTAAAGGCACTATACACTTAGGATTATGGTATCCTAAGGGATCCGGCATAGAAACCATTATTTATGTGGATTCGGATCATGCGGGAGACTACGTGGATCGGAAAAGCACTATTGGTATTTGCACGTTTATGGGATGTTGCCTAACGTCTTGGTTTTCCAAGAAGCAAACCGCTCTTGACATTTCGACCACCGAAGCTGAATATGTAAGCGCTGGAAAGGCATGTCAACAAGCACTATGGATGAAACAAACTCTCGTAGACTATGGCGTTAGGTTAGATAACATTCCTATAATGTGTGTTAATAAAGGAGCCATAGATTTAAGTAAGAATCCCATTCAACACTCTAGGACTAAACATATAGAAATACGTCATCACTTTCTTAGGGATAACGTTCAAAAGGGAAACATAACAATTGAAAAGGTAGCCTCAGAAGATAACATAGCTGATATATTCACTAAGCCCCTTAAGCGTGAATTATTTAACCACTTGCGTTTAGGATTAGGAATGATGGAACAAATAGATTAAAATTTTATTTCTGAAATTTCATGATCCTGAAAATTTTTTTCGTCAGATGGGCGGACCCCTTAAATATATAAGGGCGGCCCCTTAAAATTAAGAGGACCGGCCTCACTTTAAGCGGGCCGGCCATCTGAGCATAAAATTTTTTAACTTTTCTTTCTTCTCAAATCTGAGTCTAGGATTCTGTTTTGCACAAAAATCAGGAATTGAGATATTTTGTTTTGCATATATATTCTCAAAAGAAAACCTCAATTCACTTTGAAATCATTCTCACGTTTAGGAAAATTCATTGTTGAATAACGGTAAAAACGTTTTTCTAAAATCATGCATAAAAGTTCACATGATGTGTCAAAATATATAATCCAATATATATCTTTGGCAATCATGGACTAAGCAAATTGAATCAAGGAGTTTTTAGATTGCTTCTTAGGATACACGTATTTCTTTGCATTAGGAGTCGAAGCAATCACATCTCCACATTTGTTGCATGTAGGCACACACTAGAAAAATGACTAGTATCTCTTAATCACATTTGTTCCATCATTAGTTTCTCACTTACTAAGTTGCCTTATACTAAGTTTGTTGCCTTAGGATACATGACTTGCTTATTTGTTCATTATTGTCTTTGCATGAAATCATTTTATATGCTTAGTTGCCTACATATATACTTTCTATGCATACTTCATTAAGATAATATTTGTTTAGTTGCCTAAAAGAGATGGACTTGCCCAAAACCAAACCTCAAAACAAACATCTTTCTGGAAAAATCTCTGCCAAAAACCATTTCTGCCAATCTGGGAACCAGACATTGGGCGGCCCCCATAATTATAACGGGCGCCCCCTTAAAATTAAAGGGGCCGGCCATTAATTAAGGGAGCCAGCTACCTGATGGTCGAGGTTCCCTGTTTGCTTTCTGCTTTTCACCCTATTTTGATTCCCCACTTCCCTAAATTCACAAACATTCTTTGTCTATCAAGTCCACCACATATTATCCTTCCATAAACACCAAATTGTCAAACTATAAATACCCTCATTCATCATTAATCATCTCTCAATCCATCATGTCTTCCCTCAATCAGCCAAGAACCAAACCTACAAGAGGTGCAAGAATCACCGTCAAACCCGTGTGGAGAAGAAAACTTGATACATGTCAAAAATTCTCATCCATTAATGATGTTGTCTCCAACCAACCAACAACTAAACATCCACTTCACCCAAATGATACCTTCACTTTACCTCCACATGACAACCTCACTATCTCCTCACAAGGTCTTCTCCACCACCATCACAAACACAACAATCCAACTCTTCCGCTCCAAGCTCACCTCCATCAACTTCTCCAAATTCTCCAAACAAAACTCCCACAAAAGTCTACCTCCACTAAATCCATGCTCCATGCTTCCAATCTCCAAGCAAGTCCTAGAGGCCTCAAGATGGCAACACAGTATTATCTAATGTAGTTTGCTAAGAAAAACATATATGTATGCTTATGTAACAATGATTATGTTTTTTCAACGTAATCTATTTTTATGAATAATGAATGCTTGTTGAGATTTATTGTTTGCTTTCTACATGCTTTCTTGTTATATATTTAGTTTATTTCATTATATATATATATTGTGTGCTCTAAATATTTTTACAATCTCTCCATATCTCGATTTGTCTTATAACCTTTAAATAAGGGGGAGTATATGTCAAGGGGGAGCTCTTCCAACTTCAGGACAACCTTTTAGATGTTCACAAAAAGAGGGAGAAGTGATATAAACTCACAAAATACTTGCATATATAATAATTTTTGATTTAATGAGTTTAGATTTTGTAATCATCAAAAAGTGGGAGATTGTTGATATAAATAATGCGTAAAAACGTTATTAATATTTCTCGATATCCCTATGTTTTGATGATCACAAAATGTAAAATCATTAAACATAAAATCATTACGTAAATAAGTATTTAGTGACAAAATATCATTATATCTAACTAATTCATTTAAGGTATGAATAAACAAGTGCCTAATACATTTTATGATCATAGGAAGGTTTATTTACTAATTACAAATTGTATAAAATGGTATAAATATTTTATATATTTAAGAAAAACACTTTTGGTAATTAAAGGAAAATGTTTATTTCATAAGAAATATATGAATTCAAATTTTTAACCAAAATCAGTTAAATCTACACCAAATAAACTTTCCCAGAAAAGACAAAAATTCAGGCCGTTACAGTGGGCGGCCCCCTTAATTATATGGTGCGGCCCCCATAATTTTAAGGGGTCCGGCCGTGATTTAAGGGTCCGGCATACGCTCCTCTATCAGAATCTTTTGCCTATAAATACTGGTTCAAATCTGAAATTTTACCTCACCTTTTGCACTAACACTTTCTGTTCTAATTCTCTCAAATCATCTTCCTAAATCCTTTTATCACAAACATATTAGTTCTTGTTTCAAATGATCCAATCCTTCATCATTCAAAGTGCAAGAGAAAAATACTCCTCCAACATCTTGTTAAGAAGTATTGTAGGCTTGTGAATATTGTAAAGGTGTAGAAGTTGTGTAATAGATAGATCTAGGTATGTTAGTAGTTGTGAATAGAAGTAGTTGTGTTGAGAAGAAGAAGAAGAAGTAGTGTTGTGAAAAAGAAGTAGTGAAGTTGTGTAGTAGTAGTGGTGTGTATAAGTTGTGAAGAAGGTGTGTAGTGACTAGTGGTGTGAGATTGGTTCTAGCTATTATTAGGACTCGATATTTAGCTTAGTGTCGTTAGTTGGTGTAAGCAAAAGTTGTGTAAGGTTTTCTCCGCCATAAGAGAACTTGTTGACATAGTGAAGAAAACTCTCGAGTTAGGTGCTCGAGGAGTGGAGTAGGGCGAAGAGGTGCTTCGTAGCCGAACCACTATAAATCCTTTGTCTTGTGGTGCGATCTTTCCATCTCTATCTCTTTACTCATTTACTTATATTGTTGTTATTTTATTTTGTAGATATTAGTATATATAAGTGTTATTTATTGATCTCACATAAAACTAGAATCGAAGATTTTGCAAACAAAGTTTTTAGAAAAGAAAATTGACGTAAAACTATTCAACCCCCCTTCTAGTTTTCCACATTTTAGGTAGTGGAGGAGTTTCATCAAAGGTTACATTTAGGGATTCTTCTACTTTCATGGTATGTTTATTAAGAATTATATATGCTTTACTATTTTGTGAATATCCTAGAAAAACTCCTTCGTAAGCCTTAGGGTCGAACTTAGTGAGATAGTCTTTTGTATTAAGGATGAAGCATTCACTTTCGAATACTCTAAAGTAGCGTATATTAGGTTTTCTACCTCTTAATAACTCATATGGATTTTTTCCTAAGATTCGTCTAATAGAAACTCTATTAAGTATATATGTTGATGTATCTACGGCGTGACACCAAAATTTTTGTAGGATAGATTGTTCATTTAACATTGTTCTACTCATTTCTTGTAGAGACCTATTTTATCTTTCTACTACCCCATTTGATTGCGGAGTACGTGGAGCAGAAAAGTTGTGAGATATTCCATTTTTATCACAAAATTTCCCGAATTGTACTTTGTTATCAAATTCCCTACCATGGTCCGTCCTAATTGAGACTATATAGCATCCTAACTTATTTTGTATCATTTTACTAAATATCTCAAATTTTTCAAAGGCTTCGGTTTTATCACTTAAGAACCTAGTCCACGTGTATCGTGAATAATCATCTACTATAACTAAGGTGTAACGATTGCCACCGTAGCTCCGTACAGCGGATGGACCAAAAAGGTCCATATGATTTAATTCTAAGGATCTAGTTGTGGATAACATATTTTTAGCTTTGTGACTAGCATGTGCTTGTTTTCCAATTTTACAAGCATCACAAAAGTGTTGATCATATCTTAGGCTAGGCAAGTTTCTAACTAGTTCCTTAGAGGCTAAAGATTGTATTTGTTGCATGTTTGCGTGACCTAATCTCCTATGCCACAAAGTGGAGTTTTCATCTATAGTAGCTAGGCATATCTTATCTTCTGGTTTGTCTCTTAATTTCATAACATATATACCTCCTTTCCTAATTCCTCTACCTATAACTTTCTTATCCTTAATTATTTCACTATCTTTGCCGGTAAAGGTAACCCTACACTTATTATCACATATTTGGCCTATACTAAGCAAGTTATAAGTTAGATTATCTACATGCTTGACATTTTCAATAGTTAGAGTGTCTTGAGAGATTGTACCTTTGCCTATGATTTTTCCACGACGCTCACTACCAAAAACTACATTACCTCCATTATATGCCTTATATGTTGAAAATAGCTTGCGATTCCCCGTCATGTGTCTTGAGCATCCACTATCCTTTATCCATTCATCGGGCTCCAAATCTACTCCTAGACATATTTCATTAGGTGCTTGAGCTATGAAACATTTGTGCATCATTGTTTCGTCTTCGTCACCAGATTTTCTTCTTCGGGTGGTTTTCCTTTTGTCTTGTGCTTTTAGTCGCTTCTTAATAATGTTCTTGAATTCTTTAACGACCTTTGCATATTCTTCATCTTCACTTTTGGAACTATAATAATCATCATCATTATGTTCCTTATCGATCGTTGACTTTATACACCATTCTTGTTTGCTCTTGGTATGACTCATGAGGTTTTCGCCATCATTACCTACACATGCAAAATTTGAACTAGTAGCACTTGTACTCATTTCAACTAAATACTTATCTACTATACTTTCATTTTCAACTATTTTATATATAAAATTTTCTTTGGCTGGACATTTCTCTTGATGAAAATTTAAAAGACTTTTCTACATATCATTTGTCGTTTGACAAAAAAATATTATTTCATATTCAATATTTGGTAAAGCTTTGTATATAATCATTTTAGCAATATCATTTTTATCAAGCACTACTTTGAAATAATTATCTTGTTTTTCAAAAATGGTTTTTGTTGGCTGAAAATTACCAATTGAAATGATATGCCAAAGATCATAATCTATTAATTTCACATAACTTTCGAATCGATTTTTCCATTCAAGAAAACTTGTATTTTCAAAATATGGTGGTTTAAATGTCATGTTCCCTTCTAAATATTTTTCCGATTCCATAGATCGATTTCAAGTTTTAAAATACAATTTATTTTAAAAGTCTTGTTTAACCTGGCTCTGATGCCAACTGTGGAAAACTAGAAAGGGGGGAGGGTAGAATAGTTTTACGTCAATTTTTATTTAAAAAAACTTTGTTTGCAAAATCTTCGATTCTAGTTTTATGTGAGATCAATATATAACACTAATATATACTAATATCTACGAAAGTAAACAACAACAATATAAGTATAGAGATGGAAAGATCGCACCATAAGACAAAGGATTTATAGTGGTTCGGCTACGAAGCTCCTCTTCGCCCTACTCCACTCCCCGAGCACCTAACTCGAGAGTTTTCTTCACTATGTCAACAAGCTCCCTTATGGCGGAGAAAACCTTACACAACTTTTGCTTACACCAATTAACGACACTAAGTTGGATGTCGAGTCCTAATAGTAGCTAGAACCAATCTCACACCACTAGTCACTACACACCTTCTTCACAACTTATACACACCACTACTACTACACAACTTCACACAACTTCACTACTTCTTCTTCACAACACTACTTCTTCTTCTTCTTCCCAACACTACTACTTCTATTCACAACTACTAACACACCTAGATCTTTCTATTACACAACTACTACACCTTTAGAAATACTTTACACAACAACTAATAATATTCACAAATCTACAATACTTCTTAACAAGATATTGGAGGAGTATTCTTCTCCTGCACTTTGAATGATGAAGGATTGGATCACTTGAAACAAGAACTAATATGTTTATGATCAAAGAATTTAGGAAGATGATTTGAGAGAATTTGGACAGAAAGTTTAAGTGCAAAAGGTGACGAAAAATTACAGATTTGAACCAGTATTTATAGGCAAAACTTTCTGACACAGGAGCGTATGCCGGCCCCCTTAAAATTAAGGGGGCCGCCCACCTGTAACGGCCAGAAAGTTTTGTCTTTTCTGGGGAAAGTTTATTTGATGAAAATTTAACTAAATTTGATTAAAGATTTGAATTCATTTATTTATTTTGAAATAAACATTTTCCTCTAATTACCAAAAGTGTTTTTCTAAATATATAAAATGTTTATACCATTTTATATAATTTGTAATTAGTAAATAAACCTTCCTTTAATCATAAAATGTATTAGGCAATTGTTTGTTCATACCTTAAGTGAATTAGTTGGATATAATGATATTTTGTCACTAAATACTTATTTACGTAATGATTTTACGTTTAATGATTTTACATTTTGTGATCGTCAAAACATAGGGATATCGAGAAATATTAATAACGTTTTTACGCATTATTTATATCAACAATGTCTAAGAGTAGATTTTGAGCCCGATGAATGGATAAAGGATAGTGGATGCTCAAGACACATGACGGGGAATCGCAAGCTATTTTCTACATACAAGGCGTGTAACGGAGGTAACATTTGTCACACCCCCAGAATTCGGGTCCAGCGGAAGCATACAAGCAGCTGGGGTGTAACTCAATTGGTATTACAACACAGGTTCAAAACTGGTTTTCACTTGAGTCATTTAGAATAAAATAGCTTAATCAAAAGGTTGAATTTACATTTTTAAAAGTAGTGCGGAAGTAGGCCTATAAAATAGTTTAAAACGGTCCCCATAAGAATATCAGAGTCTTCTATGACCATGCCATGCCCTGCCAAAACCTCCTGTAGTGTACCATTGCTTAGAACCTGAAAATACATGCTAAAACGTCAACACGAGGTTGGTGAGTTCATAGATTTTAGTAATAAGTATTTTTCCCGTAATCAAGTATTTCCAGTAAACAAGTATTTTCGGTAAACAAGTCTTTTCCAGAAATCAAGTATTTCCCAGCAAAGGCATCGTAAATCCACTCAGTTACAAGTCCCGCCATAAGAGACTTGTAACCTGTGTGTTTACAACCCACTGCCAAAAGTAATATGTTTAAGTAAACAAGTCATTTGCGGAACACGAGATTTTCATTAGCAAGACAATATAACAAATACCATGTCACAGCTAAAAATAAGGTATACAGTGCCTAAAGCTCATGACCCCGAAGCTCGACGTAATCGTATGCAATCAAGCATAAAATGCCCCAATAAGTGTTTGCCAGACACTCGGAAATAATCCGAATGATATGCGTCCGTTTGACAGGTTGGCGCGACCAACTCGGACGGGGTGTCAACCCAAATAGATCTATCCACAGCATTCGCGCTCACACGCATGTAATTAATGGTTCATGATAAAGGGGACTTCAGTGGCAGTAATAGGTAACTCAGGCAAAGTAACAGTTTTGTATTTATATCCGCAAAAGCAAGAACTTGTTTTCATAAGAAAGTAATCAAGGATGGAATAAGTAATTCATAATGTATTCAAGTAATAAATCAAGTATTTCAACCATCCAGTAATGTTTGAGAAAACGAATCGCGTTCAAGTAAAACAAGCATTGAATTTAAATAGTAAGGAGCATGTATCTTCCCCCAAAACAGTTGTAAAACAAGTAAAAGTAGGGGTTATGAACTCACCTGGTGCGATAGCTACGATGACAACAATGAATACACGAAATGAGGCACGATCTCTAATTGCAACCTAATAGGAATGATATGATCTAATGTAAGAAATGAAATAATGCTACACATGCAAATACGTATGCTATCGATACCACTCATTAGTTTTGAAAATAACGTTTATCGTCGACAAATACGTTTTTGACGTCTCGTTAGGTTAATAACCACTTTTCATGGAAATAGGTTGAAACGGTACTCCACGATCCTTGTTTGGTGTTCTATCGGCAAATATAAGGTTTTCGTCGCAAAATATAACATTTTTATTACTTAAAAATATGCCCGAAATGACCTTGCAAAACAAGTCGCAAAATATTGTACGTTAATGGTTAGTGATGAAACTCGGCGTTTTTGAAAACCTTGTAACAATATCTAGAAGTCGGGTCATTTAACTTTTGGCGATACGGGTCTCGATCGATGAGAAAATTGACTCTTATTGTTATTACTTGAAAATATTATGTTCAACACTTAGAAAATTTCAATATAGCAAAAGCTGTCAAAATATGTAGTTTATCGGGTATATAGATGAGGTCGTAGTTTATTCGTTATAAGTCTATTTGACGAACGGCCAATTGATTTGGAAAGTAGGCTAGGAGTACTTGATTTTACTTAACTACGGCTCGGACTCAAACTAATCCGATCATAAAGAAAAATAGCCGTGAAAGTGGTGTCTCGCAAAGACAGTTTTGCGGCAAAAATGGTAATACAAAAGCTGATGGAAAAATATATGTATCGTCGGATTTCAAACACTTGTATCTTTTTCGTTATAAGCCCGTTTTCTATGTTCTTTATATCCCCGCGAAGGTAATCAAGTATACTAATATATTTTTGATACGTCGGGATGGCTAGATCAAGTTTTAGGCCTCGAAACAGTCCATGAAAATCGTGGGACAGCAAGGTATTTTTCAGAAAATAGTTTTCGTCGTTAAAATTGAAAATAGCATAACTTCTTCGTCGTAACTCGGATTTTATCCCCGTTTTCGGCCATAGTTTCGTCTCGGAATGTATTTTCTAAATCTTTGGTCCAAAGTTACCCAAAACCCACTGATCTTTCCAGATTTTACAAAAATGGACAGAACCTTTATATAGTTGGTAAAAATCAACTTTTCTAGTACAAGGGTTGTTCAAAGCTTAACCAAACTATCTCAAATCAACTCCACAAATACCCAATCCTACCATACACCTTCTTAGGGTGTCATGGGTTCCTAAACATCACCAATCTTAGTGGATCTAATGAGATTGCTAGTAAAAATTGTAGATCTATGTTTATAAACAAAAATAAACAATAAGTGGTATGGATCATAGTATATTTGCATGTTTTTGTTACTAGATCAAGAAAATATATGAAGTAGATGTTTAAAAGAGTAAGAAAGATTGTTGGTAACTTACTTGAAGATTAGGGGACAAGTGGAGATGAAAAACTTGCAAAACCTTATGTTTTAACTTCAAAACTCTAACAAGAAATACTAAATACCCTTGATTATCACTTGATCTTGGAAAAATGATGGGTTTCTTCTTATGGTTGTTCTTGGCCGATCCTAGGATGAAGAGAGGAAGGGAGAAAAGTTGCTAGTTGATCTTGGATAATGAATGAAAAAATGAAGTCTTGGAGTAGATATTTGTTTTGAAAGTCTTATGGTCTTGGTCAATACAATAAATGAGGTCTTGGACCTAGGGGGGGGGGGGGGGGGCGGCACACAAGAGAAAAACAAGGAAAAAGTGTGGCTAATTAATAAAGTTGTCCCCAAAGTGTAGGTATTAGTTGGTTTTGTTGTGTATTAGGTGTTATCGGGTACCGAGTTAACTAAAAACAAATGTTAACGAGGTGAAATAAAATACGACTAAGTTGTAAAAGTTGTAAAATATTATTCCTGATGATAATCGGGTGTTAAAATAATTATCGTGTTGAAATAACGCAAACCGACGGAGTTATAAGCTCCGACCGTGGAATATAGTAATTGATTTCAAAACACCGGGTAAACTAATAATATAACTTCTATATTATTAAAATAAGTACGAAAATATGTTAGGATCATAATCGGGAGTATTGGGTATACGTTCGTAGTAAAAACTGAGTGGTAACGTTAATTACAAATTAAGCATACGTAAATTGAAATAATGCACATCCGTGTAGGGCCTAAAGTACTGATGATGTTACTGATGATATATATAGACTACTCCAGTCTAAATGAAATGTCATAAATGAAGGATGCATGAATTTGCAGCCAAACCACATTGGTTACGCGAATTGGAAGACCCGTAAACTCAGTTTACGATGAAATAAACGGCAATCGTGAATAGTGATTTCCCTCCGGAAATGAATAGTGTCACGTGAATAGTAAAATTTTTGAACGCTACTCGGAATCACAAACTGACTCCGAAAACGATGAATAGTAAAATGATGAATAGTGACCGGTGAATAGTGACCGGTGAATAGTAATTGATGAATAGTGAATAGGAGAAATGTCCTGAAAATGCGGGTTGTTACAGTCTCACCCCCTTAGAAGGAACTTCGTCCCGAAGTTCAGTTTGTGTTGTACTCTGAAGTTGAATTGGTGAAAAGATGATGATATAATCGTGTAAGCTACTGAGCTCTAACAAGGTTCAAGTCTGACGGCCACTAGGCATACTCTGTCTGAAATCGTAAATGGTTCAGTGTATATCGGGTTTAACTTTATGAAGTTTTCTGAATGGTATTATGCCTTTCCTAGGCAGAACTTTCAACATGGCTCTACCACGAAGTTGAAATTATAAGGGTTTACAACTTATCGAATTTGTAACTGATTCTTGATTTGCAGGAAATTCCTGGTTATTCCATGAATGCTTACTGGACTAGTGAGTTGGGTTTTTCAAAATTTTTGATCCGTCAATGGATGTTGGCACTTCGACCATAGAGTGCTTCGAATGGTGTAGTCTCTAAGCTCGTGTGGTAACTATTGAATTTGATTTATGGCAAATGGTTAATCCAACCATCTCTAGTGTCAATCACACCCGATTTGGGCATATCCCCCTATGTTTGAATCAATCTCAAATTCTGACCATTGGTCTACAGATGATAGGTGGTGTGGTTCCAAAGAGATCTTAATGAAATCGCTAGGAGTTGGAGGTGAATCAAATTCCTTTATTAGGAATAATTGAAATGGGTATCATGAATCTTGTTTTGAAAGACTTACAGGGTTAAATCCGTAAAAGGGTGTTGTTGAAAATAATAGATTAGGATAAGGTTGTGATCCTCCGCAGGATGTCAGGAATTGAGTCTTTCTCCACCTACGGTGCTTAGTCTCCATTACTAAGATTTTCCCCAAGTTATAGGTCATCAACTCACAAACTCCTAAAGGTATAAGTGAGGTAATATAGTGATTGATTTTCAAAGTTTGTTTTGAGATTGTGTTTTGTTCATAAACCTTTCCTGAATAAATGAATCTACAAGTTTAAGCAAACAGCTTTTTAGGTAACATCCTTCTTGAGGTTTCAAAATTTAGTAGTTATGCAATGTAGGAAAATTTTCAACATAAGGTGGATAATATGGTTTACCGAAGATCGATGTTTAAAATTTTGTAACATTCAATAGTTTTGTAAAAGATTAGCCAAAAGGAATTTGCTTGTCAAAATAAGTGCATCAGAAAAGTATTTCTTACAAGATATATGTTTTGTATAACGGTAGTTTGGAGAAAATCCATTTAAAAGTGAAAGTATTAAGAGGATAAAAATAGTCAGGTATGTATGTCTGCACGAATGCATAGGTGTCTAACATGTTTGAATAAAGTCTATTGGCGAGGACATGTTCAATTTATAGTCTTGGTTAAGAGGTTGGATTTTATCTCTATGGTGTGGCTTATTGAGCACTCGTATCGAAACTAATCCTGTAATTCAGTCAAGCCAATACTTTCTAGATGATAGAATTTTGGCGATCAGGCCAGTGATAGTGGTTTGAATGGTTTTATGATATCTTGCGGTTTCTATTGAGTTTTGAATGGTCTTACTGTACCGAGGTATCCTCCTCATAGAAGGTATGGAAAGTCTTTCCTAGGGAGGTCATTGATAATATCCACTTATCAATAGAGGGAGTAGTGAGGGATGAGTGACATCGGAATCTATAGAGCGTCACCTAATTCTTTGTATATATGGGGGTGGGGAAAAGAAATGATAGTGATGGTGAGAAGGGAAGAGACTATGACAACTGCAACAAAATGAGATTGTGACAAAAGAAAATACTGTGATATGAGTGTATTGTGCATAAATATGAAAGTTCATGAAATAAAATGACTAGCTGACATGCTTCCAATCGGTGGTTTACGAAGTGATGAAAAGTATGAAGGTTCCAATAACGAGAGCATACACACACATGAATGAAACATTTGGAAATAAGTTGAGAATTCAATCCAGACATAATCTTATTATAACCATTCTCAGTGTTGCAAAATTCATCTCTGAGTCAGACATAGGTGGTCAGCCTATATCTCACTATCCCGGGTTGAATATAAATGACCAGTCTATATTCCACCGAGGTTCCATGAATTTTAAAATACTCAGCTCAGTTATACTAATACCATGTCCTTCACAAGTACCAAGACGTTCTGAAAGACAAAAGCAGGTGACCAAACTCGAGGTCAAATGATGAAACTATGCAAGGAAAAACATAACGCGGTGAAATATATGATACATGAACATGCTTATATGAAAGATAGTTATAGTAATCAACTATGATAAATGAATATAGTATATCAGATAATGAGACACAAATCTCATCACCTAAGTCAGCAACAAACTACAAATGAGGCATCATCTTGGCAGGCAGGCACGTGACGGTCATAGGGTTAAGTTTTCGTAAAAGTAGCTATAGTCTAGGTTTTAAAAACACTTAGTTCTCTATAGCCAAAGCTCTGATACCAATCTGTCACACCCCCAGAATTCGGGTCCAGCGGAAGCATACAAGCAGCTGGGGTGTAACTCAATTGGTATTACAACACAGGTTCAAAACTGGTTTTCACTTGAGTCATTTAGAATAAAATAGCTTAATCAAAAGGTTGAATTTACATTTTTAAAAGTAGTGCGGAAGTAGGCCTATAAAATAGTTTAAAACGGTCCCCATAAGAATATCAGAGTCTTCTATGACCATGCCATGCCCTGCCAAAACCTCCTGTAGTGTACCATTGCTTAGAACCTGAAAATACATGCTAAAACGTCAACACGAGGTTGGTGAGTTCATAGATTTTAGTAATAAGTATTTTTCCCGTAATCAAGTATTTCCAGTAAACAAGTATTTTCGGTAAACAAGTCTTTTCCAGAAATCAAGTATTTCCCAGCAAAGGCATCGTAAATCCACTCAGTTACAAGTCCCGCCATAAGAGACTTGTAACCTGTGTGTTTACAACCCACTGCCAAAAGTAATATGTTTAAGTAAACAAGTCATTTGCGGAACACGAGATTTTCATTAGCAAGACAATATAACAAATACCATGTCACAGCTAAAAATAAGGTATACAGTGCCTAAAGCTCATGACCCCGAAGCTCGACGTAATCGTATGCAATCAAGCATAAAATGCCCCAATAAGTGTTTGCCAGACACTCGGAAATAATCCGAATGATATGCGTCCGTTTGACAGGTTGGCGCGACCAACTCGGACGGGGTGTCAACCCAAATAGATCTATCCACAGCATTCGCGCTCACACGCATGTAATTAACGGTTCATGATAAAGGGGACTTCAGTGGCAGTAATAGGTAACTCAGGCAAAGTAACAGTTTTGTATTTATATCCGCAAAAGCAAGAACTTGTTTTCATAAGAAAGTAATCAAGGATGGAATAAGTAATTCATAATGTATTCAAGTAATAAATCAAGTATTTCAACCATCCAGTAATGTTTGAGAAAACGAATCGCGTTCAAGTAAAACAAGCATTGAATTTAAATAGTAAGGAGCATGTATCTTCCCCCAAAACAGTTGTAAAACAAGTAAAAGTAGGGGTTATGAACTCACCTGGTGCGATAGCTACGATGACAACAATGAATACACGAAATGAGGCACGATCTCTAATTGCAACCTAATAGGAATGATATGATCTAATGTAAGAAATGAAATAATGCTACACATGCAAATACGTATGCTATCGATACCACTCATTAGTTTTGAAAATAACGTTTATCGTCGACAAATACGTTTTTGACGTCTCGTTAGGTTAATAACCACTTTTCATGGAAATAGGTTGAAACGGTACTCCACGATCCTTGTTTGGTGTTCTATCGGCAAATATAAGGTTTTCGTCGCAAAATATAACATTTTTATTACTTAAAAATATGCCCGAAATGACCTTGCAAAACAAGTCGCAAAATATTGTACGTTAATGGTTAGTGATGAAACTCGGCGTTTTTGAAAACCTTGTAACAATATCTAGAAGTCGGGTCATTTAACTTTTGGCGATACGGGTCTCGATCGATGAGAAAATTGACTCTTATTGTTATTACTTGAAAATATTATGTTCAACACTTAGAAAATTTCAATATAGCAAAAGCTGTCAAAATATGTAGTTTATCGGGTATATAGATGAGGTCGTAGTTTATTCGTTATAAGTCTATTTGACGAACGGCCAATTGATTTGGAAAGTAGGCTAGGAGTACTTGATTTTACTTAACTACGGCTCGGACTCAAACTAATCCGATCATAAAGAAAAATAGCCGTGAAAGTGGTGTCTCGCAAAGACAGTTTTGCGGCAAAAATGGTAATACAAAAGCTGATGGAAAAATATATGTATCGTCGGATTTCAAACACTTGTATCTTTTTCGTTATAAGCCCGTTTTCTATGTTCTTTATATCCCCGCGAAGGTAATCAAGTATACTAATATATTTTTGATACGTCGGGATGGCTAGATCAAGTTTTAGGCCTCGAAACAGTCCATGAAAATCGTGGGACAGCAAGGTATTTTTCAGAAAATAGTTTTCGTCGTTAAAATTGAAAATAGCATAACTTCTTCGTCGTAACTCGGATTTTATCCCCGTTTTCGGCCATAGTTTCGTCTCGGAATGTATTTTCTAAATCTTTGGTCCAAAGTTACCCAAAACCCACTGATCTTTCCAGATTTTACAAAAATGGACAGAACCTTTATATAGTTGGTAAAAATCAACTTTTCTAGTACAAGGGTTGTTCAAAGCTTAACCAAACTATCTCAAATCAACTCCACAAATACCCAATCCTACCATACACCTTCTTAGGGTGTCATGGGTTCCTAAACATCACCAATCTTAGTGGATCTAATGAGATTGCTAGTAAAAATTGTAGATCTATGTTTATAAACAAAAATAAACAATAAGTGGTATGGATCATAGTATATTTGCATGTTTTTGTTACTAGATCAAGAAAATATATGAAGTAGATGTTTAAAAGAGTAAGAAAGATTGTTGGTAACTTACTTGAAGATTAGGGGACAAGTGGAGATGAAAAACTTGCAAAACCTTATGTTTTAACTTCAAAACTCTAACAAGAAATACTAAATACCCTTGATTATCACTTGATCTTGGAAAAATGATGGGTTTCTTCTTATGGTTGTTCTTGGCCGATCCTAGGATGAAGAGAGGAAGGGAGAAAAGTTGCTAGTTGATCTTGGATAATGAATGAAAAAATGAAGTCTTGGAGTAGATATTTGTTTTGAAAGTCTTATGGTCTTGGTCAATACAATAAATGAGGTCTTGGACCTAGGGGGGGGGGGGGGGCGGCACACAAGAGAAAAACAAGGAAAAAGTGTGGCTAATTAATAAAGTTGTCCCCAAAGTGTAGGTATTAGTTGGTTTTGTTGTGTATTAGGTGTTATCGGGTACCGAGTTAACTAAAAACAAATGTTAACGAGGTGAAATAAAATACGACTAAGTTGTAAAAGTTGTAAAATATTATTCCTGATGATAATCGGGTGTTAAAATAATTATCGTGTTGAAATAACGCAAACCGACGGAGTTATAAGCTCCGACCGTGGAATATAGTAATTGATTTCAAAACACCGGGTAAACTAATAATATAACTTCTATATTATTAAAATAAGTACGAAAATATGTTAGGATCATAATCGGGAGTATTGGGTATACGTTCGTAGTAAAAACTGAGTGGTAACGTTAATTACAAATTAAGCATACGTAAATTGAAATAATGCACATCCGTGTAGGGCCTAAAGTACTGATGATGTTACTGATGATATATATAGACTACTCCAGTCTAAATGAAATGTCATAAATGAAGGATGCATGAATTTGCAGCCAAACCACATTGGTTACGCGAATTGGAAGACCCGTAAACTCAGTTTACGATGAAATAAACGGCAATCGTGAATAGTGATTTCCCTCCGGAAATGAATAGTGTCACGTGAATAGTAAAATTTTTGAACGCTACTCGGAATCACAAACTGACTCCGAAAACGATGAATAGTAAAATGATGAATAGTGACCGGTGAATAGTAACCGGTGAATAGTAATTGATGAATAGTGAATAGGAGAAATGTCCTGAAAATGCGGGTTGTTACAACATTGTTTTTGGTAGCGATTGTCGTGGAAAAATCATAGGCAAAGGTACGATCTCTCAAGACTCTCTAACTATTGAAAATATATAACATGTAGATAATCTAACATATAACTTACTTAGTATAGGTCAAATATGTGATAATAAGTCTAGGGTTACCTTTACCGATAAAGATAGTGAAATAATTAAGGATGAGAAAGTCATAGGTAGAGGAATTAGGAAAGGAGGTATATATGTTATGAAACTAGGAGACAAACCGGAAGATAGGATGTTGGGAATAATATTAACAGTTACCACGGCTAAGTATGAAGATTACAACTGCTAAAGATTGCACATAAGTGGAAACTCATTACCACTGCTGGTACATATTATTACCACTGCTGTTAGGATAACTGTTAGGAAACTTGTAAAGATAAATATAGAATAGATCTTGTGTATATCTTATTCTATTAGAGTTATACGTATCTTGTAGAAGAGGACTCCTTGTGCTATAAAAGGAGGTCCTAGGTTAAGGTTAGATATACATTTTTCTTAGAGCTTAAAGGTTGTAACCCTAGTGATACAAAGATCACTCGTATTATTATCATTAATAATATTGGAGCTAACAGTTTGATACATACATTATTCTCATTCATATACAACTGTTTCATTCACAATCAAACTTCTAAGTATTACTAAGTAGATTCCGCATACTTTGTGATATAACTCAAAGTATCATTCTAACACAGATCAAGGTGTTTAGATCTATCAAGTGGTATCAGAGACAGGCTTTGATACTTTGATTTAGAAGACCCCAAGTTCACTCAGAAGATTCAATGGAGACAGAAACTAGTCAGTCCAACATTGCTGCTAAGCTTCCCAAGCTTAAGTTGAATGACTATGAGATGTGGAGGCTTATGATCGAACAATTCTTTATGGTGCAAGACTATGCACTATGGGATATCATTATGTTTGGAAATTCTTTCAAACCTAGTACTACCTCAGAGACAATTGATGGCAAGGAAGTACTAAAGGTCAACACTGGACCAGTCACAAATGATGAAAGACTTCAGATGAAGAATGACCTGAAGGCCAGAGGCTTGCTGAAAGACTTCAGATGAAGGATGCCAGTGGTCTCATCCTTGATACCACTTGACGGATCTAAACACCTTGATCTATGTTAGAATGATACTTTGAGTTATATCACTAAGTATGCGGAATCTACTTAGTAATACTTAGAAGTTTGATTGTGAATGAAACAGTTGTATATGAATGAGAATAATGTATGTATCAAACTGTTAGCTCTAATATTATTAATGATAATAATACGAGTGATCTTTGTATCACTAGGGTTACAACCTTGAAGCTCTAAGAAAAATGTATATCTAACCTTAACCTAGGACCTCCTTTTATAGCACAAGGAGTCCTCTTCTACAAGATACGTATAACTCTAATAGAATAAGATATACACAAGATCTATTCTATATTTATCTTTACAAGTTTCCTAATAGTTATCCTAATAGCAGTGGTAATAATATGTACCAGCAGTGGTAATGAGTTTCCACTGCTAGTGCAATCTTCAGCAGTTGTAATCTTCATACTTAGCCGTGGTAACTGTTAATATTATTCCCAACAATCCTCCCCTAAACTTATGATTAACATGTAAATCAATAAGTTTCTTCAAGTAGTCAGTAGATATGAGGATATGGGAATTCTTCCAAACACTTATCTTCTTTTTCTTAACTCCTTATCAGGTCTCACACTTTGATCATAAATCCTCTGTAAAAAATCTTCTATGACTTCACTTCTTTCCGAAAATCTGAGCCTTACTGACATCATAACAGTTAGAACTCCAGCTCTCAATGGATATTCTTTCTCAGCTAACATAAATACATCAACTCCATCTTGAGTAGAAACATGATGTACAACACTTGAATCATAGAATTTCCACAGAGTATTCATATTGTGAGCTTCAAATCTCCAATACCTGTCACTTGGGTCAGGTTCATATAATCTTCTAAAGTGAACCCACAACTCTTGAGCTTTGACATCAACAAGTTCATCTTTCTTGGACTGATCTTGAATAATCCTCCACAAAGTATCCAAATCTTCTCTATCACAAGATCTAACAACATCTTCAAAATCTCTGCAAATACTTGTGACATTTCTAGTTCTGATAATCTTCCAAGCTACACCAAAATCATCAGAATAGATTTCCCAACCAACTACTGGATATCTTGTTTATAAAGGTTCTATATTAAGCACATCAGTTTCAATATACACCATATTGGTAACTTGTTCTTCAGTCAACTTGCTAACACCTTCTTCTGCTTGAGATGACTCCTGAGTCTTCAATTTCTTTGCATCTTTGGATCCACGACTCACTCCTGACCTTTTTGACTTTATTGCTAAAGGTTCTTTATCCATAGGAATAAAATTACTATCTTGTCTTTTAACCCTGTAGTAAATACCTTCAATCTGATCATATGTCATTCCTTTAAATTGTGCCATCTTCATATTTCCAACATGGCAACAATAGGTCTTCATCTCAGCAATAATTTGTGTCTTTGTAGGTTGTCTTAGTTTCTTTTGACCCTTTCTAACTGTGCCAATGATATCATCAAGAGCTTGTTGATTCTTCATCTGAATGAAGTCCTTCAGTTGAGCAGACCTTTGATTTTCATCTAGAGTTGTATTTGCAATGAGTTCAATTGCCTTCTTTCTAATCACTGGATCATTTGCAATCATGAACTCAATTTCTTCTTCTGTAGGCACATAAGTGAACATTGGAGGTTTCTCATGTAATATTGTTGGTGGAACAACAGAAAGTGATTCTTCCATCACTGTTTCCAATTTGTCCAACCTCTTAGCTTCCATAAAACTTGCAATCTCATCCTCCTCTTGCTTTTTCTTCTTTTCCATTTCAGCTGCTGCCAATTCTGCATCATAATCTATCTGAGCTTGTTCTTTCTTTGAAATCTTCTTTGATTGCTCAGATGATTCATCAACAACTTGAACTTTTCCTTTTTCTACTCTTTTTCTTTAAAATTCTGCATCTGCAACATCTATTTCATATGTATTTGTTTCCACTGTGACTTGATGAGTTTCCACTGCTTCAGCAAAAATTTCTTTAGAACCCACAGCTGCATCTTCCTTTTCTTGAATGTTAACAACATCATCTAAGTCAGCAAAATCCTGTTCAAAATTTAATCTCCTCCCCTTAAACTCTGCTTCAGTTCTAATCCTCCCCGGTTTGGGAGAATTCTCCAAATCTTCACTAAAGTAGACAGAGTCATCATCATTATGAGGTGGAGTGGAAGATCTGTGCTTCTTGAGACTTTTAACTTCATCCTGTAATCTATGAATCTCTGCCTTCATCTGGTTAAGCTCTATGGTATGTTGTTGTTTAGTCATTGCCAGATCTTTCTCCAAAGCTGTAACCTGTTTGACTAACTTGGTACATAATTCCATCAATTCATTTTGTTGTACACTGCCCTCAACACTTCCAACTGTGTGACCTGTTGGAAGAGGTGAATCATAGGGCATTGATTCAGGCTCTTCTCTAGTTGGACTAGGAGGAAGCCTTGAACCACCACTACTTGTTCCTAAACCAAAAGGTTCAGCAACATGTAATGTTGAGATGAGAGGAGTTGGCTATTTTGGCCTCCTCTCATATGTGTGAGTTATTGCAGGGGTATGTTGAATAGGTGGAACTACAATAGTAGGTGTGTGATGGGATACAACTGGGATAGTTGCATCTTCACCCTGTACCTGTGAAATCTTGGAAAGCATTTCAGGAAAAAGTGGGTGAACCTCCCCATTCCAAAGTTCTAAAACCTAACACATATTTTGAAAAACTTTCGGCTTAAGATAGGGGGTTTCATAAACTCTTTTGTGGGTTTGTAGTTGAAATTCATTTAACACTGCTTGCACAAACCTTGGATAAATCAAAATTTTATATGAACTCTTTACATTGCCTTTCATATTATTGAAAATAAACTTTGAAAAATTGAAAGTCCTATCAGTAGCCAAGCAAACCAAAGGGTAAGCCATGGTTGATGCAAATTGCTTATAAGATGTTTTCTTAGGACTTAGGCAATGTAAGAGAGTATGTATTAAAAATCTCCAATGGGGACAAAAACATCCTTTTCTGAAAGTAACTTTTTGATCAGATGTATCATACCCCATGGAAGTAATATTTTTGAAAATATCTTAATTGGGTAATGTGATGATACCATTGAGATCATCCAATTGGAGAACTCTCCTCAAGGATGACTCAGTAACATCAATGGTTACCCCATCCACTGTGGCTCTAAGAGCTTCCACAGTTTCTTGTGTGTCTCCCTGTTCAATAGTTATGGACTCCACAGTGTTCCAGAACTGTTTAATATGAGAAACAAAGATTGTGGGATTAACAGTTAAAGCATACCTTATATGGGTTGTATTGAGAAAATCCACAATCTGATGAAAAACAGGGCCACTCTTTTCGTTTGACTTTTGTAAATAGGCCACTTGGTTGTGCTCCTCAACAAAGTTTAGAATCGCCATGATTTTGTAAAAGAAAGATAAAAGTGTTAGTAATCATGAATAAGAATCAAGCCGTATGATAAATAATTTATACTAATAGGGTTTTGAGGAGTATACATAATATGAATTATCTTAAGAAAGAATTTATCTTTGGAAAAAGAATAAATTAAAATTGGTAAGTGGATAATTCATAAAAAGTTACCATATTAATAAGGAAACACGGTTATTTGACAACGGCTAGTTAAAAAATAAGATTACTGACACAACAGTTGTAACGGCTAGTTCACCAGTGGAAAAATTAGACTTGCAGTGGTAACTTGTGAACTAGCAGTGGTAAATTTTCACAAAATATCAAAGAGCAATGGTAATTAAAACATGAAAATTAGCTGCTCTTATCATAGTTTTTAGCAAACTATCAGCTATAAACGGATTTGATATATCTTTACCATGAGCCGTTTGCTATGGACTAGCCAACTCTTCATCACATGGAATATGGTGAGTTGATAACCATATAGTTTTTGGTAAACTATCAACCATAAACGGATTTGAGAAGTCTTTACCAGGAGCCGTTTGCTCTGGACTAGTTGATTCTTATGTTGATTAGACATGGTGAATCAATAACCATTTGTTGTGTCTCTGAGATACACACCTTTTAACTCTAATGTCTCAAACAATATGGGTTTCTATTCTGTATAAGTAAGAAACACCAAGCATAACCAATATAATTTAACCCAAAGTAACTTTTTGACCAAGTTACTATTCATAAAAATATCTCTCCAAAGTCAACCTGATAATATCCAAAGTTACTCCTTCAACCTACCAAAACAGATAAGAGTAAATAACCTTCATTAATTATCCTTCGACCTTGTCTTTGCTTATAGAAAGGGGCTCAAAAACACTTTAGTTTTCATTAAAACTAATCTCCAATATCACAAACCCTACAAAACATTATGAGCTGGTTTCCATTGATCTACATCTCATCAGATGATTCCTCTGATGAGGAAATCAGTTATTGCTCTGACTCAGAGGAACCTTCAACTGGATGGAGTGATTATTTTCCTCCAAGTGCTGCAACAGCTACATCCTCCAACATGAAGCCTAACAAGAAGATTTCAGCTGCTCCTGCTCCATCTATAGAGTTTTATTCAAGTTCTTCCTCTGATGATGATGATCCAACCTACACCTTGTCCAAGGAACTTCCAAGAGCCCTCACTACAGCTTTGGAGTCAGCCATAGTCAACATGAAGTGGCCTGCTGTTGAGAAGCCTTCATAATTGCCAAAGCCTCCCAAGCAAGTTCTAGGCCTTGCTTGTCCAAGAAAGCAACTTTCTTTTGATGACAAGAGAAAGAAAGCTTCCAAGGGCAAGCATGATTATGAGGGTAAATGGAAGAAACCCATGGAGTAGTTGGTCTGAAGGTTTAGGTGTTTGGTTGTTTATCTTTATGTTTTGTGATGTTATGTTTGTGTCTGAACTCTCTGAATGAATGTACTTTGTTTCCTCATGAATGAATGAATAAAAGTACTTTTAACTTTCTCTTTTGTCACTGAGAGAGCAAATCTTTCCACTGTTGTATCATGGTTTCCACTGTGCTTTTAGTCCTCTGCATACAAGTTAGTAGAAAACCATACAAACATTTACAAACAATATTAGTACCTAAAAACTATCCTGCAACACTGAAAATCATTAGACATCAAAGATTTATGGATGTAGCATTCCAATACCTGTTACCAAGTACTGAAACCGATCCACATCAAGCCCTGTTGTTAATAAATCAGCATAGTTGTCATCAGTATGAATTTTGACAACATTAATAAGCTTTTGCTCAAAAAAATCTCTGATAAAATTATGTCTAATTTCAATATGTTTAGTTTTAGTGTGTTGCACAGGATTTTTAATAATGCATATGGTACTACTATTGTCTATATAGATAATGGTGTTCATGAAATTGTACCCATAATCCAACAATTGATTCTGAAGCCATAAGATCTGAGCACAACAGCAAGCAGCAGCTACATATTTTGCTTCAGTGGTTGAAGTAGCTACCATTGTTTGTTTATACACTGCCATGACACCAATCTACATCCAATAAATTGACATCCGCCTGTAGTTGACCTTCTATCCAAACTTGCACCAGCATAATCACTATCTGAGTATGTGATCAATTCCATAGGGGACTCTCTTGGATACCACAATCCTAGATTAGGATATGTCTTCAAATACCTAAAAATCTTCTCTACTGCTGGCATATGTGATGTTTTTGGAGTAACTTGAAATCTTGTACAAGCACATACAGCAAACATAATGTCTGGTCTTGATGAAGTAAGATACATCAGAGAACCAATCATAGATCTGTAAGTGTGCACATCAACATTTGCTCCACTAGCATTCTTCAACAATAGATGAGTAGTCTTATCAGCAGGGGTATTTGAAGGTTTTGCATCAGTAAATTTGAACTTCCTTATAATCTCAGTCACATATTTGTCTTGACTGATAAAGATGCCTTCTTTACTCTGTTGTACTTGCAGCCCCAAAAAGAATGTAAGTTATCCCACAGAACTCATTTGAAATTCATATTTCATCAACTTTTCAAATTCTTTGCACATCTCTTGTCTAGTAGATCCAAAGATGATATCATCAACATATACTTGAACAAGTAGAATATCACCCTTGTCTTTCTTGATGAACAAAGTTTGATCAATCTTTCCTCTATGAAACCCATTGTTCAACAGATAAGTAGCTAAGGTTTCATACCACTTCCTTGGAGCTTGATGTAAGCCATAAAGAGCCTTAACAACTTTATACACTTTATTAGGGTGTTGAGGATCTTCAAAGCATGGAGGTTGAGAGACATAGACCTCCTCATCAATCTTTCCATACAGGAAGGCACTCTTAACATCAATTTGATAGACAGTAAAGCCCATAAAGGATGCATAGGCTAGAAACAATCTAATAGCCTCAATCCTTGCAACAGGAGCAAAAACTTCTTCATAGTCAATACCCTCCTCTTGAGTGTATCCTTGCGCAACCAATCTACCTTTGTTCCTAATAACAATACCTCTTTCATCTTTCTTGTTTCTGAAAACCCACTTAGTACCAATCACCTTCATACCATCAGGCAAATCACAAAGAACCCAAACCTTTTGAAGTTTGAACTGCAACAACTCCTCTTGCATTGCTTCAACCCAGCTAGATTCTTCTAAAGCTTTATAAACATTTTTAGGTTCCACTTGTGATAGAAAACAGAAAAACAAACATTCATTCTTGTTCTTATGCTTCTTGGAATCATAAACTTCACTAATGAACCCATGAACATCATCTTTCTTTGTCTGCCTTCTTGTCTTCACACCTGATTGTAGCTCACCAATAACATTTTCAAGTGGATGCACTTTGTGAATTGAAGTCTGTGATGTGCTAGGAATATCATATGATGTTGGCATGTTTGAGATCTCAACATCATCACTGGGTGATTCCTGAGATGAATTTTCCACATTTGGACTATCAGTGGAAACTTCTGTTGTAGCAGTGGGAATTGAGTTACCACTTCTAGCAGGAATTTCTTTATTCAATACATCAAAATTCACAGCATTTGCATCACTTTCCTTTTCAGAATCCTTTGAAGGTTGAGAGTTTTCATTATTGTCAACAAAGTCCCAAAGTGGCATAACAATTTGATCTTTATCATCTTCATCATCTTTGCAAGATTCATCTTCATCAATGAATTCTTCTGATTCTTCAAGATTTTTGTCTCCAGAACTTGAAGTAATAGGTACATAATTCCTTGTATTTGATAATGTCTCAAGATCAAATAACCATTCTGGTCCTGAACCTGCTATGTTAGTTTTATTTTCAAGAAACTCAACATGCAAATTCTCTTCAATCTGCTTTGTTCTTAAGTTATAGACTCTAAAAGCCTTGCTAACCATAGAATATCAAACAAAGAAGCCTTCATCAGACTTTTCTTCAAATTTTCCCAGATGATCAATGGTATTGAGAATTGTGAAATGACATCCAAATGGCCTCATAAATTCCAAAGTTGGAGGCCTTCCTCTGAATAGCTCATAAGGTGTCTTGTTCTTTGTTTTAACCACTAAAACCTTGTTCTGAATGTAACAAGCAGTGTTAACTGCTTCAGCCCAAAAAGTCACTGGTAGCTTAGAATCAGCTATCATGGTTCTAGCAGCCTCAATTTGTGTTCTATTCCTTCTTTCAGCAACTCCATTTTGTTGTGGAGTTCTTGCAACACTTAATTCTCTCTTAATACCTTTGTCTCTGCAGAAATCATCCATAACTTTGTTCTTGAACTCTGTCCCATTGTCACACCTGATGATCTTGATTTTCTTTTCAATTTGATTTTCAACTTCAGTGATGAATGTCTTAAGGATGCCAGTGGTTTCATCCTTGGTTCTTAAAAAGAAAACCCATGTAAATCTACTAAAGTCATCAGTCACAACAAAACAGTACTTCTTCAAATTTATGCCTAGCAAATCTAGATGAAAATTCCACCTTGTGGCATAGGAGATTAGGTCACGCTAACATACAACTAATACAATCTTTAGTCTCAAAGGAACTAGTCAGAAACTTGCCTAGTCTAAGATATGATCAACATTTTCGTGATGCTTGTAAATTGGAAAACAAACACATGCTAGTCACAAAACTAAAAATATGGTATCCACTACTAGATGCTTAGAATTACTTCACATGGATCTTTTTGGTCCATCTGCAGTGCGGAGCTACGGTGGCAACCGTTACACCTTAGTTATAGTAGACGAGTATTCACGATATACGTGGACTAGGTTCTTAAGTGTTAAAACCGAAGCCTTTGAAAAATTTGAGAAATTTAGTAAAATGATTCAAAATAAATTAGGATGCTCTATAGTATCAATTAGAACGGACCATGGTAGGGAATTTGACAATGAAGTACAATTCAGAAAATATTGTGATTTAAATGGAATATCTCACAACTTTTCCGCTCCTCGTACTCTTCAATCTAATGGGGTAGTAGAAAGGAAAAATAGGTCTCTACAAGAAATGAGTAGAACAATGCTAAATGAGCAATCTATCCCACAAAAGTTTTGGTGTCACGCCGTAGATACATCGACATAAATACTTAATAGGGTTTCTATTAGACGAATATTAGGAAAAACTCCTTATGAGTTATTAAGAGGTAGAAAACCAAATATAGGCTACTTTAGAGTATTCGGAAGTAAATGCTTCATCCTTAATACAAAAGATTACCTTACTAAGTTCGACCCTAAGTCATACGAAGGAATTTTTCTAGGATATTCACAAAATATTAAAGCATATATAATTTTAAATAAACATACTATGAAAGTAGAAGAATCCTTAAATGTAACATTTGATGAAACTCCTCCACCACCTAAAACATTACCTTTAGAAGATGATGATGTGATTGAGGAAGAAGCTATTGAGGTTAGTAAAAGTAAGCCCTTAAGAAATGATAATGAAGTAGAAACATTAGAAGAAAATGAGATTGTAAATATTAAGGAATCAAAATCACATCCATTAGGTAACATCATAGGAAGTTTGAATCAAAGAACCCTTAGATCACAAGCTCAAGACGAAAGTAACTTCTTTTGCTTTGTGTCAACAATAGAACCTAGGAATGTAAATGAAGCCGTAAAGGATAAAAGTTGGATTATGGATATGCAAGAAGAATTAAATCAATTTAAAACAAATGATGTTTGGGAACTAGTCCCAAATCCTAGAAATGTGACCATAATAGGAACCAAATGGGTATTTTGGAATAAATTAGATGAGAATGGAAGAGTGACTAGGAATAAAGCTAGATTAGTCACCCAAGGTTATAATCAAAAAGAAGGAATTGATTATGACGAAACCTATGCTCTGGTAGCTAGACTAGAATCTATTAGAATACTCCTAGCTTACGCTTGCGCCCTAGACTTTAAGTTATACCAAATGGATGTGACGATTGCATTCTTCAACGGTTTTATCAATGAGGAGGTTTATGTGGCACAACCTCCGGGATTCATTGACTTCGCAAAACCTGATTGTGTTTATAAACTCAAGAAGACTTTATATGGACTCAAACAAGCCCCCAAGGCTTGGTATGATCGATTAAAAGCATTTCTTATTAAACATGATTATTCCATGGAATGGTAGATAACACTCTCTTAAATAAAAAGAAAAACCCGAATCTCATCATTGTTCAAATATATGTCGATGATATTATATTTGGATCGACTTGTCAAGAAATGTGTGATGAATTTGCCTAAATCATGCATGATGAGTTTGAGATGAGTATGATGGGAGAACTAAACTTCTTCTTAGGATTACAAATAAAACAATTAGAAGAAGGAATATATTTTAATCAATCTAAGTATATTATGGAAATGCTTAAGAAATTTGGACTAGAAGACTCTAAGCCACTTAAGACAGCCACGTATAAGAAAATCAAACTCACAAGAGATGTAGAAGGTGAGTCCGTAGACAACACTAAGTATAGAAGAATGATAGGTAGTTTACTATACTTAATGGCAAGTAGACCCGATATCATGTTTAGTGTTTGCCTTTGTGCCTGTTTTCAAGAGGATCCTAAACCCTCTCACCTATAAGCGGTTAAGCGTATCTTCCGATACATTAAAGGCACTATACACTTAGGATTATGGTATCCTAAGGGATCCGGAATCGAAACTATTGTCTATGCGGATTCGGATAATGTGGGAGACTACGTGGATCGAAAAAGCACTAACGGAAGGATGAGTATGAGATCACGAGCCAATAGATCGTTAGCCAACTAATGTAATCACTAGCTAGACTAAGTTAGATAATCTCTGTGAGTTTGTAATTATGCGGAATATAAAAACAAACGTATACTAAACTTGATCCTCTATGGATCGATAATATTAATAAAACTTCGTACTAAAACTTTTATCTATTACAATGACCTAGGGTTCCTTATATACTAGTGGAAACCCTAACCTTTCTTACAAGAAACAAATAATACTAAATCAATAAAAGATATTCTACATATCTTGTCCTAAAATACATAAGTTATATCCACGGTTAAACTCTATCCGTAGAATCTATGTTCGTCCGCAGGAACCAGTCATCAGCAGAAAGTCACTAAGCCTTTCGCAGGAACCTGTCAGCAGTATCTGTCAGTAGTATCTTCAATAATTCCTTACAATTGTGGCCACTTCTACCACTGAAGCAGAATATGTGGCTGCTGCCAATTGCTGTGGTCAGGTACTTTGGACTCAAAATCAGATGTTGGATTATGGGTTTAACTTTATGAACACTAAAATCTACATTGACAATCAAAGTACTATTTCCATTGTTAAAAATCCTGTTTTTCATCAGAGAACTAAACACATAGAAATTAGGCACCATTTTATAAGAGATGCAAATGAGAAGCATCTAATTCAAGTGCTTAAGATTCACACTGATGATAATGTGGCTGATTTGTTAACAAAATCTTTTGATGGACCTAGGTTTAATCACTTGGTTGTCAATATTGGGATGGTTAACCCTTGAATGCAATGTTTGAGGGGAGGCATAAGCCTCAGGGGAGGCATATGCCTCAGGGGAGGATTATACATGTTTTATTTATGTAGATTATTATGATTACTAACTTTCTTTTACAGGTTTTTACTAATCTTGTACAATATTATGGTTGTTCCTTTGTTTTTTTTTTGTGTTTTGTGTGAATGTCTGATCTCAGGTCATGTTCCTGCTGATGTTCAATGGTCTACATTCAGTGGAATAAGATGTAAAGACATAAAAGTAAATATTATTAAGTTGTGGCAAGCTTGGTACATCATGATCAGTCATCAGAAGAAACACAGATTACATAAAACATTAACAACATAAACAACCACCATCCTACCACCACATCCCTAAACTGCAAGCAACCACCAACATACCAACACACCCCCAAGAAACAGCCTAATCCATCTTTCTTTTCCCTTTACCCAAGTCCTTTGGGTCTGGCATCTTCTTGTGGATTCCTCTGGATTGCATGTCTTTGTTCCATAGTTTGGGAGCTGCAAGACCAAGTACCACCTTCAATGGACCCTTCTTTCTACTTGAGGACTGTGGCTCTTCAGGGACAGAGATTCTTCTCATATCAGCACAGACTATTTCCATCTCACTTGTTAAGAATGCTGCAACAGGGGTGAAATCAGAGACAACCATAGCTAGAGGAGTTGGTGTTTCCTTAGCCTCAGTGGTTTCTTCTGATGAAGTAGGAGATGGGCATAACTCTGAAGGCCCTTCATTCAAATAGTAGTATGATCTTTGTATTTGAGGTATGTCAAAAGTAGAGTCTGACGAATCAGAAGAAATTTCAATGACATTGGGGGATGGCTTCATGGTGTAAATGTGTGAAAGACTTTGGGATATGTTATTTGTGGAATGGTGAGTTGATTATGACTTGAAGACTCCTTGTTAAAGAACTGATTTGGGTTTACTGCGAGTTAATGTAAGTTAATGGGAGGTAGTTGAGCCAGTAGCAATTACTAAGTGTGCAAGTTGTACACTTAATTAGATACTTCGGATGAAAGTCAATGGTTTGACCAACATGCTGCTGATACCAGTTATCTTGTAGTTAAGTGTGTTCCTGCTGATGGATTAGTCAAGTTCAAATTATTCAGGGGAATGCTACTCAGAAGAATTAAAACAAGTAATTATAAACCAAAGCAAATTTTATTGATTCTTCAGAGGTACAATACAAGATGATGAAAGTGAAAGACAAACAACAAAGTCCCTATTCTACTTTACTCTTGCCCTTGCCTTCCACAGTCTTCTTTTTGCCTTTGTTGTTGATGTTGAAGAGTCCTTGCCACTGAGGACAGGGCAAACCTAACACAACTTTTCTAGTCTTTGGTAATGGGGAATTCACTTTTCTTTTCCTTGGACGAGATGACTGAGGCTTATCAGAGGTTGTAGGATTGTAAAGTTCATCATTCTCATCATCCTCTTCATCAGAAGATGTAAAGAAGATGAGAGACTCATCAGAACTGGGAACTCTGTTTGCCCTCTCCAATTCATTCCATTTTCTCTCCAATTCTCTCTGATACTCAGGATCATCAATCTCAGAGGGATATGGGGGAAGATCTTCAGATGATGTTGAACATGGTGCAGGCACATCATGTTTCTTCTTCTTGGCTTGTTCTTTTATGAGACCACGGGGAAGTGTTGGCATTCGGAGTGGTGGTGGAGATCTTAGTGAGTCAGAAGTATCTGATGATTCAGTAGAAAGGTTGATGATGGATTGATTGGACGCCATGGATGTATTGTTATTTGGAGATATGATAATTAGGGATTTGATTTGAAGTGGAGAGATTTGGGGATAATTAGTCTTTATTTATAAGATCCCCCAACCGCGTGTCTTTATTACCATTAATGCGAGGCAGTTTGAAGATAATTAAGGGTTCTTTGAATTTTGAATTAAAAGATCTTTGTTAAAGATATTTGGTTTCCACTGAAGAGTAGATTCTGCTGAGTGATGCTGCGGATGGATCTGTTGACCATAGTCAACGTTTGACTACTTTTTGCGGATTGACCATTTGTTTTCAGCCGTTTGATTTGGTTTCTACGGATGAGTCAGTTAATTGGGATTTGCCTTAGTTGATTATTGGTCAAGGATTTCTTTCCAATAATTCACATCAGTTTCATTCCACGTTTGGTAACTTCCATATTTACCAAAGACTTGCATATCCCACTCCCAAATTAACTGATTCCCTCTCACTATATAATTTTCAAAACCATTTCAACATCTTTCAGAACTTCTAACCCTAATTTCTAATTCTCAATCAATGGCTGAACTATATTTCAAAGCAGATCATAACAAACATGCCTTTCTTGGTCGTGGAAAGGGTGATGAAGATTATTTGGGCATGATGGAATTTCTTCAAAGGTCCAAGATTCGATATGCTCTACTCCAATACCCAACTGTTATTCACGAGTCTCTTGTTGTACAATTTTGGGAAACGGCACAAACAAGGACTGTTGAAGATGGACCACCAGAGATTGTTGCTGTCATAGATGGGGAAGAATATGTGGTTACTGAGTCATTGGTCAGAACAAAACTACAGTTGGATGATGAAGGAGGGGTGACTGAGTTGCCTAAGAATGACATACTTAGAGGGCTACAGGCTGCTGGTTATAGTGGTGATGGGAAAACATGGTACAAGAATCTGTTTTGTCCAAAATGGAGGTTCTTGACACACACATTGCTTCAGTGCATGGGTTCTAAGTCTGGTGGATGGGATCAGTTCTCTATAGACATTGCTCTTGCTATTGTATGTCTCTCTCAAGGAAGAACATTTAACTTTTCTAGGTATATCTTCAATGCTCTGCTTGAAAATGTTAAGGATACAAAACTTAAATATCTAATGTATCCTAGGTTTCTTCAAATCATTTTAGACATACAGACCAATGACCCCACTCACTTGCCTGTTAAGGGTTTATCTAAAAAGTTGTTTTCCCAAATGAAAATTAAATTTACTGGTGAACAAAGACCCTTACTTCCAGCTATGTTGCCTGGTGGCAATGCTCCTGATGGAGCAGCTGCTGATGTAGCTGCTGATGCCCCGGTGGGTAATCCCCCTGATGGAGATGCAGCCAATATGGCTGCTGGTGGTCAGGATTCCCCTGATGCTCAAGCACCAGAGGATTCTCCTAATAGAGCTGAAGATGCTCCTGATGCAACTGCATCAGTTGCTTCTGATGTTCAGCCTCCACTCTCTCCCAGTCTACCCACACCTGTACATTCACCAATGGATGTCAATTCTCCTGAGCATGAGCTCAATGAGAATTTAGGCTTTGACCAACCTATAAACTTACTACAATTTACAAGACTTCCTTCACTCAGTCCTTTGAGACCTCAATTTGAGGATCATGTACATGTAGATGTAGATGTAAATTTAGATAATTCCTCTCACAGGACCAATGATGCTCCCAATACCACAGATATCCCTGTTGGTGGAGCTGAAGGTCCTGTTACTCTCACTTCTGTATCAGCTTTGTTGAACAGGTATGTATCTAAGGTGGACAAATTGGAGAATGATCTGAACTTCACCAAAAGAAATCTTAGCAGTGCTGTTCTGACTCTAATTGGAAGAGTTAAGAAGTTGGAGGGTAAGCTGAAGCAAAGAAAGAGACAAGGTGTGGTGTATGACTCAGATGAAGATTCTACTAAAGCATCTGACAACATTGATTTGGAAGGCCTTGAACTTCTTGCTGCTACCACTTTGGAAAGTGTTCAGAAGCATGGTGATACTAGGCCTGAACCATCTGTTGCTCCAACTGCTGATGCTGTTCATTCTACTGATACCAATGTTCCAAAGGCTTCCATAGCCAAGAAGTCTGCTGGTGTTACTCATTATATCAGAAGGAAGCATTCTGCTGATAAAAAGTCTGCTGATTCTCCTAACAAGAAGACTTCTGCTGATGATTCTAGAAAGGAATCATTTCCTAATCCTTTGCCAGAAGTGGGCACTCCTGGTCCCTCAGTAGATATTCCAGCTGATCTCCCTCATGATTCTCCTGCTCAGCCTTTTGTCCCTCCTAAGAAGCAAGATAAAGGAAAGTCTATTTTAATTGATCAAGACATTCCTTCTAGAGTCAAATCCAAGGAGGAACTTGCTTATGAAAAAATTAGTGAGAATGTTGCTGTACATCTGCAAGCTAAAGAGGATGCTGCAGTTACTAAAGAGGAGTTGGATTTGAAAGCCTCAGAAGCATTGGCTAGGAAAATTCAAGATGATTTGGACAAGATGGGACCTCAGTATACTACTACTTTGCCTGCTGAAAGAAAGAAGGAGCTTGATGAGATAGCTAAGAATCTTACTGCTGAACAATGGGAGAATTTGGCTGAACAGGTTGCTTCCAAGCCTAATTTGGGTGAATCTGAGCTTGGAGTAGATAATCCTGATTTTGTTCAGATGATGGTTGAAAGAGGAAGATTGTTGAGACAACAGGCTGCAGAGATGAAAGCTAAGTATCAAAAGGAAAGACCTTGGACTAAGAATGAAATCAAGAAATATATGAGGAACTTTGTGAAGAACCAGGGCTGTTCTATGTTTGGGTCAGGTTGGACTCAAAAGAGGGTCTGGGGTTTTTCAGATCAGCAGTTGACCTACTATTATGACAAGATCATTTCCAATCATCATTCTGCTGGTATAATGGTTCCAGATGTGTTGGAGTTTAGAGGAAGACTTTTGGATGAGCCTCAAGCTAAGAAAGCAAAGATTCATGATTCTGCTGCTCAACCTGCTGAGTCTATTGGGTCTTTTCATGGTGGTCAGGAGAATGTGCAACTTCCTTCAGTTGTGTCTCAGAAGAATGATACTTCTGATGCTCAGAATGATGACACTCCTGATGTTCAGATGGATGATATTCCTTCTGGTTCTCATCCTGATACTGCTGAATCTCATCATGATACCCCTGAAGCTCCCCATGATGTTACCCATGATGCTTCAGAAGATACTCCAATTGAGGTACCTGATGATGATGATTCTGCAGATGTTCCTGCTGATACTTCCAAGCAAGTACCCAAAGAAGAACCTACTGATGGTCCTTCTATTCCTGTTACTGGTACTAGGAGAAAGACTAAAGCTGTCAAGAGAAAGGCTCCAAAAGATATTCCTTTAGAGGATAGTACTACTTTCTTTGATTATGCTTCTGATGATGGTCAAGACCCTGTTGTATGGGAGAAAATTGTAAAGTGGGAACTTGTTGACTTTGAGCTTGGTGGAGGAAAAGTGAATGTTATAACCAGACAAGATGGATCTACCAAGCAATTCTTATTTCTAAGCCAGATTTTATATATGGTGGATAAACAAGATCTTCTCTCACTTTATGATTGGGTTACCAAGTACTATCAAACTCATTCCCCTGATGACATTGGAATGTATTTGATGGGTGATTTGCAGATTTTGTGTGATTCTTATAAAGGTGATTCTGGTGTAAGGTTTCAAGTCTGGAAAGGTCAAAAGACATGCGTGGTTGAATATTGGAAGTTCTTTCCACTTCCTAATGTTCATATGATTGTTACAACCACTGGTAAGACCTTATATTGCTGGGCTGATGTTCTCTACCCAATCACAAAGGAAGTTATGAATCTCATGCTGGAGGCAAAGCTATCTATTCCTTTGGATATGACTGCCAATGATCTTCATCTTGCTGAACAATTGGTAAGGTTCATCAGAAGAAGTATTTTGACTAAGAAGGAGTTAGCAACCAAGCATGGTATTCAGATGGATTCATATTTGAAATGAGCTGATCTTGGTATTGTAGTTTGTTGTATATTGTTTATTTTTTTTAAGTTTAGTAAAAAAAAAAAAAAAAAAAAAAAAAAAAAAAAAAAAAAAAAAAAAAAAAAAACCAAACATTTTTGTATAGTTTTGTGTTTGTTGTATGCAGGTTTGTATTTTTGGTCATCAACTTGCCTGATGTTGACTATTCCAACAAAAAGTTGGCTAGTCCAAAGGGTACAGCTTTGGTAAAGACTAATCAAATCTGTTGATAGCTGTAATGGTTTGCTCAAAATCATAAGGTTTTCAACTCACCTATGCTTTATTGCTGAGTAGTTGAAATGGTTGTCAATTGACCATGGATTTTTCCTTTATGGATTCCAAATAATTAGCTAGCCCACATGTATATGGCTTGTGGTAAAGGCTGTGGAAAACCATATTTGGTATTCAATTGACCAAGATGATAATTCATCAATAATTGACTAGTCCTGAGCAAACGGCTACAGGTAAAGACATCTCAAATCCGTTTATAGCTGATGATTTGCTAAAAATCATGTGTTTATCAGTGTACCTTTGAACACTTGGCTACTCCAGTAGTGATGGCTATTGGTAAAGAGACATCAAATCCATTATTTTCAATGATTCACCTCTCACAGGAGTTAACACACCTGGATGTGATGAGAATAGTATGAAACTTCTATGTTTTGATGTACATTTAGTCTTGTGTTGCTGCAAAGAATGGTGCTTTTTAATTGGTTGCTGATCATAGAGATTTTGCCTATGAAGATTCTTTGCTGCTGATGTTCATCCTCAATCCTCTGGTTTATACTATTGGCGATCTATCAAGAAATCTTGAACTTAACTGTGTCAAATTCAAGATTAGGGGAGGATTGTAAGGAATTATTGAAGATACTACTGACAGATACTGCTGACAGGTTCCTGCGGAAGGCTTAGTGACTTTCTGCTGATGACTGGTTCCTGCGGACGAACATAGATTCTACGGATAGAGTTTAACCGTGGATATAACTTATGTATTTTAGGACAAGATATGTAGAATATCTCTTATTGATTTAGTATTATTTGTTTCTTGTAAGAAAGGTTAGGGTTTCCACTAGTATATAAGGAACCCTAGGTCATTGTAATAGATAAAAGTTTTAGTACGAAGTTTTATTAATATTATCGATCCATAGAGGATCAAGTTTAGTATACGTTTGTTTTTATATTCCGCATAATTACAAACTCACAGAGATTATCTAACTTAGTCTAGCTTGTGATTACATTAGTTGGCTAACGATCTATTGGCTCGTGATCTATCAAGGAATAGATCCCTACACCCGGGTCGTTATGTCCCAACGAGGTGTGGATTGTATCAAACGGGTTTGTGATCGGGTGAATTTGGACAGGAAGGGGTTTGTGATTGATAAAACTAAGGAATCTACAAGGAAGTAGCTTAAATAAGCTATATGAACAAGACTGGAAAGTTGGAAAAACCAGAAACGTTTAAAACCTAAAACGCGTACGTTTACATTTAAAATAACGTAAACGTACAAAATAAAAAGTGAAAACTGAACTCTGAAAACCCACAAGGGGTAAAAATAACTTTTTTACAAACCTCAGGATAAAAGAAAATTTTTAGAAAAAGAAAATAAATTTTTACACTAATTACTTACTTAATATTAATTAAATACTATTTAATACAAATTATTAATATTTAAATAACTTAAATACAATATAATATTAATTTAATTCTAGTGAAATGAAAATTAAATTTCTAAAATTATAAAATAACTAAAAACAAATTTTAAAATTAAAAATATGTGTTTTTGTCTTTTTATGGATTTTATATTAATTAATTACTAATTATATTAATTAAACCATTTAAATAATGTAGATAATTATGAAAATTTTTATAAAACTAATTAACCATTACAGGAATCCTAAAAAATTATAAAAAGTTTGTTTTATATGTTTTTGTACTATTTAACTAATTAGTATATTAAATATTAATTAACTACTAATTAAACTAATTAAATTATAAAAACTAGTAGATGAACAGTAACAATTATAAGAAAATTCTTAAAATTATATTATATTATATAAAATCTAGGAAAAATATAAAAACTAGGGTTTACTTTATAAAAACTTATTATGCTATTTAATACTTAATTATTAATTAATTATTTCTAAAACTAATATTAAATCTAATTAATACTAAATGACAAGATTAAAATTTGGAAAAATTTCTAAAATTACTTTATGGTAAAAGCAAATTAATAAAAATATAAAAATGCAAGTTACTTAATAAAATCTAAAAAGGAAAATTAAAAAGATAAATCAAATTAAATAGAAACTATCACTTATTTTAAAATTGGTTTTTCTGAATTTTTCTTTTACAAAACTATTTTATACCTAAAAATATTAAACTTTTACAAAAACAACTTTTTTAGAACTTAAAAAAAAGCCAGAATAAGCTTAAAAGCTTGGATAGTTGACCTTTGTTGACTAAACTAGGAAATAAGGTTAAATTAGCTTATGTGGGGTCCACAGGGGTAAAACTTGGTGTGGATAAGTTAGATAGCTTATAATGAACTTAAAACAACAAGGATTGACCAAAAGATAAGCCAATAAGCTGATAAGCACATCCAAGTGAACCACAGGCCACTCAGAAATAGGACAAACAAAAGGGACCTTGCAGCCTACGTAAATGAGGTCCAAGCCTTAAAATAAGCCAAGGTACTTGAATAGGGGCTTATTGGCTTTTCAAAAAGCCAATAAGCAACCTGTGGGGTCCACTATGTAAGCCAGGGGAAGCATTGAAAGTTGGGGTGTTGGACTGAGGTCTGTGTAGCAGGGCATCACCTTGCCCTGCAGGTGTGTTTGAGGCAATGGTGGGGCCCACAGAAAATTCACAAAAATAAAAGGAAGATGGGACTATGAAGTTTAGCTGGGGGGTTGCAAATCCTAAAAGTTTCAAGGTCTGAAACCAACTACAAAATTCACAAGAATTCACCCAATTTTTGGATTTCTGCACAAAGGCCACTTTTGACTTTTTGTGAAAAACTTGATATTTTGACTTTGTTGAATTTTTATTGGTTCTAGTTTACTAAAAAGGTAAAAATGAGACACAATGAGATGATTAGATGCTACATTAACAATTTAAGAAACTTTTTGAATGATCTTTGACTCCAAAAGTCCATCGATGAAACTGTGATGGGGTTTTACAATGGAATTTGACTTTTTTAAACTATGACTCTAGATTTTTAGACTAATATGACCTAGACTAACATAATGTGACATAACATAACCAAAAACAACAAGAATATCCACCTTGAACTTAGCTTAAAAAGCTAATCCAAACACCCCTTTAAGAAAATCTATTTTAGCTTTTCAAAGCATAAGCTGACTTTAACCTAAACTACTTATGCAAACTTGTATATTAGACTAATTTAACTGATTTTAGGCCAAAGTTATGCACAAACAACCACAGTTGACAACAAATGCTCAATAATCAACATTGAGCAGTTATAGCAGTGAAATCCCAATTACAAGCAACTATGAATTTTAACACACAAGCATACAATATTAAGCTATAATTTTACTTAATAACAACACTGAAACATAAAAATACAAAGGTTTAAGCAAATAGATTTCTAGAACAGTGAATTGACAGATGGAACAAAAATGCTTACAAGAGTCCAATGCCTCAGAACACATGAACCACATACCAAGTTTACATCCTAAAGACTCCCTTGAGTCACTAATACCATGAAAATCAAAAAGCCACCCTGCTCCTTGCTTGTATCTTCATACACACTGAATTCTTTATTATTATTGGTTTTCTCATATATTTTAGAAAAATTCAAATGAAAGTGGATTAGCACAAACTGAAATGATCAAGAAGCTTAGAAAAGCTTCTTAGTAACCTAAATAAGCTTAAATAACCAAATAAGAACAACTTTAACAACTTAAAATTAATTTGAGATTTTCAAAGAAAATCTTGCATAAACTGAAATTGGAATTAGAACTGAGTTTAACAAAGGAAATAAGTTTAAATTACACTAAAAACGTCTAATACAACCTTTTTTATCTAAGAATTACACTGGGAAATGAGACCTAATTATATTGACTAAAATTACACTACCTTAGCTAACTACTACTGACTTTCTTTGTTTTTCTTCACTTTTATAAACCCTGGGACTCCTCTCTTTCTTTCCCATCAAATTCCAGCCTTTGGATGGCTTTGAATCAATCCTAGCCGTTGGGAGCATTTTTGGCGGGAAAAGATAGGTGTGGTAATTTTGAGTGGAGTTGGTGAGTAATAAATGAAGGGGGAAGGTTTGGTTTGGCAGGTAAGAGCATTGATGATGGTTGGTGAGTTGGTGAGAAAATTGGAGGAGGGGGGAAGCAGGATTATAGGATTTAGGGGTGATTAGGGACGATGAACAGTGATAGAGTGTTGGGTTTGACCGGGTCAACAAGGGGGTAATATTAACAGGGTGAGGGTGTTGGGCCTGATGTGTGTTGGGATTCGGGTAAGGCTGGGTGGGCTTAGGTTTGGGTGGATTTTGGATTTGGTATTTGGTTTGTTTATTTCAAGTTTCAAAATCACAAGGACCATTCATGTAATTAGCTGAAACTTGTGGGCTGAATTTGTCAATCTTCCAAAGTATTCACAAGGACCACTATTGCCAAACTCCAATAATACAAGGACCTCCTTTGATAATTCCCCAATTTTGAAAAACCGGGGGACTTGTTTTGCCCTTTATGAAACTTTAGGGACCAATATTGCCAATTGTTGAAAATTATACTCCAAGGACTTATTTTGACACTTTTGAATTCTCAAGGACCCTAGTTGACTTTTCTTCCAAAAATTCCCACTAGAGACTAAATCTGCCAAAAGTGAAACTCCAGGGACCAAAATTGTAAATTTCCAAAACATTTGAGATTTTTCACCAAAGGACTAAATATGACAACTTATGATTTTAAAAGGACCTTTGGTGATAATTTTTCATATTTTGAATGACCAGGGACTAGTTTTGACATTTTTATGAAAGTTGGGGGACTGAAACTGCCAATTTTGCAAACTTTGTACGTTTTTCATCTGTTTTTACTCTTTTTGCATCTAAAACATCTAAAACACAATTTTGAAATATTTTCAGTATTTTGATGCATTTCTGAGTGTTTTTGTATGTTTTGCAGTTCAGATTTGACCAAAAATGATGAGTGTTTGAGCACTCATCAATCTCCCACACTAAACTATTGCTAGTCCCTAGCAATAAATTGTTTTGAAAATTTAATGGATTTTAATCTCTTTACCAAAAGCCATCACTTCTGGAGTAGCCAAATGTTTTAGTTCAAGTAAGAACTATGGTCCACCTGATAACCATGTGATTTTGAGCAAACCACCAACTGTAAACGGATTTGATTTGTCTTTACCCGAAGCCATTTGCTTCTGGACTAGCCAACTCTTGATGGACATAGTCAACATCTTGGTGAGTTGATTACCAATTATGGTTTTCCACTGCCTTTACCACAAGCCATAATCTTGCGGGCTAGCCAACTCTTTCACTTTTTAGGATATGGCGAGTTGAGATACCATACAATTTTAGGCAAATTGCAAGCCGTCAACGGATTTGATATATCTTTACCAAGAGCCGTTTGCTCCTGGATTAGCCAATCCTTTTGTCGTTTAGACATGGCGGACTGATAACCACAAAAAATTTGAAGCACAAGTGAAAAAAATTTAAAATTTTTGCCAAAAACGGGGGTACTACATAGTAAAATGTAATAAAATTCGCTAGAATACCCCCCCCCCCCCCCCACACTTAGAATGAATATTGTCCTCAATATTCAAAGTCCCGGCTAGTATGCCGACTCTTTGAACATAAAAGGGCAACATTACAAGCTAAATGTGGAAACATCATTTTTTTCACTTTATTTGTAACCATAGCAGGGTAACTCCCCCACACTTAGGGTGAAAACCCTAAGTACATGCTACTGTTTTTGTTTACCGAGTTGCTAGCTTGGCTCGACCCCGAATTCATTTGTTCTTGGGGAAGCATGATGTGGAAGAAACAATCTCAATCGGACTTTCATTCAAGATGTTTGGATAAACATTTGAAGCACGTGAAAGTTCCACACCGATGAGATAAGTACCCCGGCTCAAGATAATGATACATGAAAATGCCAGGATCAAAGATAATGTTTTCATTCCCAAAGGAGTGAAGAACAGGAGAGATCACCCTGTAGGTGAAGAAGGGAAGAAAGATCTTGATGACAATCAAGATTGAGTCATCATCATCAGAAAGAGAATTCATAATTGGTGTATCATGAATCTCATCATTTAAGCTTATATGATTGATGCGTAGGGATTGCACCAGACTTTACCTCTCAAGGAATCTCGAGAAGCTTACAACCCCCACCAGGCAGTGTACCTGATCGATGTAGTATAGTATAATGACAAGTACCGGGGGATTGATCGTTCAGCTAGGAATAGTGTCGCTAGGATTAGAAAACCTAAATACTAGTTCTAGAGATGAGAGATGATTCTTTTTGTATTTTTTATATTTTTTTAGAAAGCAAGTAAATATCTCGGGTTTGAAGGATTTGGGCGGAATTAGTTGCTAGTCAACTAACCCAATACTAAAGATGCAATCAAAATAAAATACTAGAAATGAAAATAAAACTAAATTAAACTAAGGTTGTGAGCAATAAGTGGAGAAATTGTGTTTACTTAGACTTCACTACTCCCTAGATATCTTTTACACGTTAATTACTTGTTATAGTTGCGTGGATGATGGATTGTATTCCTTAATACCATTCATGGGGTGGCGTACTTAACTCCCCAATCCTATGAGTGCCTACTTCACACCTATGTCGAGCCGGCTAAGAAGCTCCTAACATGGGATCATTAGAATTTACTCATGCATTAAATACAACCAATAAAACCTAGTACACATCGGTTCATGTTTCCTAAGACGCTCAAGCATGTTACCATTTGGAGATCTGCCAGTTTTCTTAAGCCTAACAAAGAAATCATTCACCCAATACAACCATAAACAAGTAATCAACACATAATCAACATCTAGGTTTTATTAGATCTAAGCAAACACAAGATAAATCTAGCCTAACATGGTGGAATCAAGACAAGCACAAGATATAGACAACCAACACATAGACATATTGATTGAATTAAAAGAACACTTATCTCAATTACACATGTAAGGGTTCAAGGGCTGTAAACCCTTGAAAAACCTGTAAAATTCGTATATGGTTCGGCCTTAGGGTTTCTCCAAACTTGTTCCTCTCTAATGAATGAAAATTAGAAAACTATATATAGAAAATTGAGTCTGAGGGCGTCAAGAACAATCTTGTAACGCCGTCATCTCGCCGCCAAAAGAATCCTCGGACTGCCTTGATCTACATCTGACGCCGTCATGTATTAAGTTTTTCCAGGCCGTCACGTATTTAAATCTTGATGTTCTTCCTTGTGACGCCTTCATTTCTGTACTGGGCCGTCATGAAATTTACTCTTGACGCCGTCAGGAAAATGCTCTTGACGCCGTCACACACTGTTCCCAGCTTGGAAAATTAAGTCTTTGGCGTTTTCTTCACTTTTATGCTCCAAAAACGTCCGAATTGCTTCCTTTTCCAGATTTCACTCCCAAAGTACCTAAAATCACAAAAGGAACGATTTAGGGCAATATTTGATCAAATAAATTCAATTCCGGGCTTAAATGACCCCCTAAAAGTGGTTCATTTTTCACCTCATCATATACCCTTACACTTGAGATTTGCTTGTCCTCAAGCAAATGCGCTTTTATTCTAGTCAAAATACAAGTTAGGGGTCATTTAACACTAATATAAAAGTAATTACAACAAATAATCGTTCCACTAAAGACCAATAGACAAACACGGAGGTCATACACTAGCACCTCACAAATAGTGTTTAGATACTCACATCTCTCGGGTGTAATAAAGTATAAATTACAATATGGAAACGGAAGATATCTCTCACTACTTGTCATAGCAAAATAGATTACCATAGGCTTGGGAAAGGATCAAACCTCCACCACATGGCGTAAGCACCTAGGATAAACTATCAAAGATGTCTTTTAAAGGGTTGTAACGTTAGGTGTAGGGATATGAAATACACGGTTTTGTTGGATATAGGCAGTCTTTACTGGTGGCGAGTTAACAATCTTGGTCAATTACATGTACAATGTGGCGTTGCTAAGCCAAGACTAGACTCGACTTAAGCTAATAAATGAAAAATAACAAAAACATAAAATGAACATAGAATAAAACGGGATGGTAGTCCGTATGTTTTTTTCTCTTTTCTTTTTCTCTCTTTTTTTTTTCTTTTTTTTAGATTTTTTTTTTTTTTTTTTTTTTTTTTTTTTTTTTTTTTTTTTTTGCATACACTCTTACCCTACCACCCAAAATAATACATCATAGGGAATGAACATTCCCCTTACACTTGAATTTTTACATACTTTACAATAAACTAATCTAATGACTCGAATTAAGAAAATCAAAACACTTTGAGTACTTTTAAGATTAACGCACATACGGGGGTAATATATGATGTTCTTCCCCATTACTCCATAAATAAGTACTTTACCCATGAGTCCCAATCGTCCCAAAACAATATGTACAAGGATATGACTCGACTTAGCAACCATGTAATCAATTAGATAGTTAACTTAGGGTTTAACAAATAACAATAATACACTAAAAATGAGTGCATACACGGAAGGCTAAGGCAAATTGGGTGTACATTTAAGTGGGGTGTAACAAATTCTTCCTTTAAGTAAAATGCTTAAAGTTAGAAACGAAAAGATAGGCTCGGAGGGGTGTACTAAGGGTTTCGTGTACTAAAAATGAGTACAACGCTAAGGGCGTGGGAAAAATTAGTTGACTTAACTAGCCAAGTAATATAACTTAAATGGTCAAGTAATTATGATACGGGTTTAACACAAGGGTGATCCTAATGCCTCTTATCATGTAGTAAATCCTACTACACGAATGTAGTCTCACTAGCAGTCTCGGGATGCATCACTAACGCAAGTTCTAGAATCTAAATGCTACCGGTACACTCATAAGCACTAATAGTAAATGCTTTTCCTATCAAATCTAAAGGCGAACCTCACATATTTGGGTGGAAAATTTTTCTGAATATACGGTTATGTGCTAGTCATACAATCTCCTATTCATGAGACGCTTGATATGGCTAAAGTTTCACTCCTAAATGTTGTAAAAAAATTTAAATTTGGCGCTAAAATTGCACTAACAAGTATTTCTCATAGTTTTATTACACATCTACCATTAAACAAACAAACTCAAGCGAAAGTGTATCTGTAAGGTATCATCATTTTACCCTCCCCTTACACTTAGGATGAACATTGTCCCCAATGTTCAAGTAAAGAATGTAAAAGTGAAATAAGTAAAACAAATGAAATCAAATACTCCCCTGATTCGCTTGGTATGAATAATAAGGTGGCCAGGTTAGATCTTCCTCCAAGAAAATGAACAATCAAAGCTTCCCTTCCAGAATATAAATCATCTTCTTGTCATACATAACCTGTAAATCCTGAGAAAACAAACAAAGCAACCTCGCATAAAATCGGCGGCAATCTACATAAGTTACTAAATCTTAGAAAACAAAGTAAGATATAATGCTTGTGGAATGAAGTTTGCAGATTTCCTGGAGATTATAAAACTTAATAATTCAACAAAAACTTTAAAACTCCGTTAGAAAAACAAAACAGGTAAAATTTCCAGGTTTTTACACGTGACGCCATCAAGAGTAAACTCGTGACGCCGTCAAAAGTGACCTGCAGAAATTCTTATGTTAAGTTTCCGGAAAATTTCTGGAAAAACTTGGTCCTACTTCCTGGAAAATCCTGCAAAACTTCATTATGACTTAATACAAGCATTTGACTCTAACAAATACGAATATACATGTTCACTTAATATTGTGAAGAATCATGATCGGTTTGTTTCTTAAAAACATATTTGGGGTTTCCCTTTACACTTATCTTTTGCAAAAATACCTTTAGGTGGAGTTAAGACTAGGCCAAAACAACAAAGTAAAGTATTTCTACTATTTAGTTTAGAAACATGATCTACCAACAATAAAAATAAAGCATGCATACGGAAGCAAATAACAAACAAACAAAATAAAATCACACAAAATGAAGAATGTCACCATAAGCACATTCAATTATTTTCAAATAAACATAAACATAGAAAATTAAAATTGTTCAAGGCCAACAGAGGCCGCATCCTAAACTATTATAGTACCAATTGTTTCAAATTACACAACCATCAATAAACTATTCAGAAATAACAGACATCAAGAGAGATCACTAGGGAGGAGGACCAAAACGGTAGTCATAGCCAGGAGGGAGGTGTCCTGTGTACCCGTAGGGAGGGTAGTCTGTCTCACGACCGAGGAATGGGTCAATCTGCAGGTGAAGCTCAAGCTGATCACGGGTGGAGAGGTGCTGCTTCTGGCGGATGGTATGATCATACATCCAATCAAAGTGCTGGTCAGTGGTGGTCCGCCATGCGTCCACCTGACCCATACAGGCTCCCTGGTGTGCCTGCCAGTCTCCCCGACTCATGTGTCGGTAGTAGTCAGATGTCCCCTCCTCATACCCCTGAAACTGGTGCTGCTGGGGCTCTCCCTCATCATCATCATCATCCTCATCATCGGGTCCCCCTGCCTCATACCAGTTATAGGTCCCATTCCTCATCAGCATCACGATGCTCATCTGCCTGAGGGATTTAGCCCTCACTACCCTACAAGCCCCACAGTGGCTCAAGTATCCCATGATCGGAGGAGTAAGAAGATCATAGGAACGAGCCAACCGGGTCATGAACATCCTCCCATACACCTTATTGATATCCCTCTCACCTACACTGGTCCTCAAATAACTAGCTACCCAAAATGGGATGTTGCAGTAAACATCCGCTAAAAAGATGGTGTACAGGTAGAGAAGATCTGAAGTAGTGACACGGTGAGTGGTGCCATGACGTCCTGACAGGCTGTATGTGATGCATCTGTGGACCAACCTAATAATGGGGTCCCTGATTGATGCTGCCCCAGTAGTCGAGGTGTAAACCCCGTCCCCAATGGTCGGCCAAAAAGTAACACACCTCATATCACTCCTCAAAGTCTCCCTATGCAACAACCTCTGCATAAAACCTCCATCAACAGCCTCCTCCCTAGTATACAACCCTATCCTCCAACCAAACTCAGTAACCGAACATGATCGCACTTCCCCTCCTAACCTAAAATAGATAGTGGTGCCCCCCATGTCCGTCCTAGCCTCAGCCTGATCAAAATAGAAGGTCGCAAAGAACTCCCTCACCAACTCACTATACACCGTCTCCCTAATCCTAAACAACCTCTCCCATTGAGGACCCGCAAACCCATCAGTGTGGATCCTCCCCAGAAACGCAGCTTCCAACCCTTGGGACCTAAGAAACTCCCAATCAACCACGGCCCCAGCATCAATATGGTGGTTACAAAGTTCCGCATACTTGGTGGTGGCGGCAACATTGTCAAATTCACCCCAACTATGGACCAATTCCCCATAGTTAACTCTTTGGGACCTAGAAGAGCTGCCACGATGTTGTCGAGATCGCTTGCTCATTTTCTTGGAAAAAGATAGAGTGAACGGAAACAATTAGAACGAGAATTTTATTGATTTTTTTGCTATCAGACACATCTGACGCCGTCAGTAAGAGGTCCTGACGCCGTCAGACCTAGCAGAATCCGAACCATGCAATTACGAGGGAAAAATCAATTTTCAAACTCTTAACCCATTACCCAAACGCTCCTTTAATCAGAAAACATGGGTGGGGGGTCAAAAAATCCGTGGCATGAGGGATTTTTCCTAAATTAACGCATGATTCAAGTGGGTTAACATCATCTAAGGGTAACCCCATGAATACAAATCACCAAATGGATGGCATTACGATTTGTCAATGATGGGTCAAAAATGGGGTTTCGGATGAAAGGGGTTTTCAAAATTGATTGATCCTAAGGACAATTGATCTAAAAAGGGTGAAGAAAAACTACTTACCGAGTGGAGATTAGTCGCGGAAGATGTCGAATTGGAGGGTGGAGATTCGGAGTGGTAGCAGCACTTTGGGTGAGATTTGTGGGGTATGAGTTGAAAGTGATTGAATTTGAGTTAGTATTTCTTAATTAGTGAGGTGACGGCGTCAAGAGTTAATATCTAACGCCGTCAGATGTCCGTGTGAGGTGTAAAATGGAGTAATTCCTCATTTAGTCCCTGCACTTAGTGTGAATAGCTAAACACAAGTAAAACCATGAGTAGTTATTCCATTAGTGAAGTCCACCAGGGTCGAACGTTTCATTACTGTCACGGAAAGAGGTGTGGTTGTAAAAAGGAGTGGGTGATGTTTTAGTTAAGTTGTAACCTTCGCACGGGTCACCGGTGTGTACAAAGAAGTGTTGTTCCATAGAGGGTTTCAAATCTGTGGTGTTTTTGAGGTGCAACCTCTTCACACCGGGTTTAAAACCAAAAGAACGTCTCTTGCACAAGTTTGGGAGCGTGGTTTGCAAGCATCCAATGAAAATGTTATGAAATTGTGAATTCTTCTCTTCCTGAGGATGCTCACAAAAGTGGGAGGTGATTGATGGTGAAGCACTTGGGAAAGATTTCTCGTTATCCTCTTGGTCAAACACCGAAGGAGTTGAAACCTCAAAGACTTTTTTGATTTTTCTAGGTGCGGAATTTTCTTAAATCTTATCTTTGATCCTTGATATGAATTGGTCTGCTAAATCCATAAAAGCATTGTGAGTGCTTTCCATGCGTGCTTCTAGGTGCTGGATTTGTTTTTCCTGATTATTCATGAAGGTTACCATTATCCCTTCGAACTCCTCTTACCGTGAACGTTCAGGAAAATTATGGTTAATAACCGCATTCCCACGTAAATTAGGGTTCCACATGGTTTCAGCAGCAGGTTTCTCAATACTCATTAATTCTTTTACCTGCTTCTCGATACTTCCTAATAACTGTTCTTTGGTGGCGTGTGCGTAGTCAAGTTTTCCCTTGCTCGGAAACATTGGGTCCTCCCATCCTTCTTCTTCGTATTGTGCCAACCCCTCAAGAACTTTCCAGCATTCGTCAATGCTAAGTCTGTTTAGCCTGCCCTTTGTTGTGTAATCTATAGCTCTCCTTGTTTGATAGTTAACTTTATCGTAAAATATTTGAATCTGGAGCCATGGTTCAATGCCATGATGAGGGACTTTTCGGAGCAGGTCATTATATCGAGTCCATGCTTCGTAAAAGGTTTCATTTTGGCGTTGTTGGAACATCAAGATGTCATTTCTGAGCTTAGTAGTTCTCCCCGGTGGGAAAAATTGAGCAAGGAAACGAGTGGTGAGATCATCCCATGTGGTGATGGATCCCGCGGGTAAACGCTCAAGCCATTGACTAGCTTGATCCCGTAGAGAGAATTGGAATAGGCGTAATCGGGTTGTCTCTCTAGTTTCAACACCTAGGTCTATGGAATCTACAATTTTAAGGAAGTCCTTAAGATGTTGATTTGGATCTTCGGAACGAAGTCTATGGAATGCACATCCGCTTTGCACCAACCGGATGGTGTCGGATCGCAAGGGGGTCACATTGGCTCCGGTGAGCTCAATGATGTTTCGGTAGCCTTGGTGGCTAGGTCGGGAATACTCTCCTAAGGTTTGGGGCCTAAGAGGTTCTAGTGGTGGGTTTTGTTGTGGTGGGATGACGGGTTCAAAGATATTCCCATCGTCCATGATATCGGGTGGTGAAGAGTTACGAACAAAAACACAAAGAAATAAGATAGACTAAAGAAAACCTAAAAATAAAAATAAAATCTTACTAGAAAGGAATCTAGCAAATGGACCTAATAAAAAGAGATTCTAACCTAGACAATAATTATTCCCCGGGCTGCGGCGCCAAAAACTTGATGCGTAGGGATTGCACCAGGCTTTACCTCTCAAGGAATCTCGAGAAGCTTACAACCCCCACCAGGCAGTGTACCAGATCGATGTAGTATAGTATAATGACAAGTACCGGGGGATTGATCGTTCAGCTAGGAATAGTGTCGCTAGGATTAGAAAACCTAAATACTAGTTCTAGAGATGAGAGATGATTCTTTTTGTATTTTTTATATTTTTTTAGAAAGCAAGTAAATATCTCGGGTTTGAAGGATTTGGGCGGAATTAGTTGCTAGTCAACTAACCCAATACTAAAGATGCAATCAAAATAAAATACTAGAAATGAAAATAAAACTAAATTAAACTAAGGTTGTGAGCAATAAGTGGAGAAATTGTGTTTACTTAGATTTCACTACTCCCTAGATATCTTTTACACGTTAATTACTTGTTATAGTTGCGTGGATGACGGAATGTATTCCTTAATACCATTCATGGGGTGGCGTACTTAACTCCCCAATCCTATGAGTGCCTACTTCACTCCTATGTCGAGCCGGCTAAGAAGCTCCTAACATGGGATCATTAGAATTTACTCATGCATTAAATACAACCAATAAAACCTAGTACACATCGGTTCATGTTTCCTAAGACGTTCAAGCATGTTACCATTTGGAGATCTGCCAGTTTTCTTAAGCCTAACATTGAAATCATTCACCCAATAGAACTATAAACAAGTAATCAACACATAATCAACATCTAGGTTTCATTAGATCTAAGCAACCACAAGATAAATCTAGCCTAACATGGTGGAATCAAGATAAGCACAAGATATAGACAACCAACACATAGACATAATGATTGAATTAAAGGAACACTTATCTCAATTACACATGTAAGGGTTCAAGGGCTGAAAACCCTTGAAAAACCTGTAAAATTTGTATATGGTTCGGCCTTAGGGTTTCTCCAAACTTGTTCCTCTCTAATGAATGAAAATTAGAAAACTATATATAGAAAATTGAGTCTGAGGGCATCAAGAACAATCTTGTGACGCCGTCATCTCGCCGCCAAAAGAATCCTCGGACTGCCCTGATCTACATCTGACGCCGTCATGTATTTAGTTTTTCCAGGCCGTCACATATTTAACTCTTGACGCTCTTCCTTGTGACGCCTTCATTTCTGTACTGGGCCGTCACGAAATTTACTCTTGACGTCGTCAGGAAAATGCTCTTGACGCCGTCACACACTATTCCTAGCTTGGAAAATTAAGTCTTTGGCGTTTTCTTCACTTTTATGCTCCAAAAATGTCCGAATTGCTTCCTTTTCCAGATTTCACTCCCAAAGTACCTAAAATCACAAAAGGAACGATTTAGGGCAATATTTGATCAAATAAATTCAATTCCGGGCTTAAATGACCCCCTAAAAGTGGTTCATTTTTCGCCTCATCAATGATCTAGACCTATTATGGGTAGGAGGGTTGGAATTTTGATATCAATCAAATTCTCAAGGTTGAGAATATTTCCCTCCAGAACACAAAGATCATCTTTGTCGAGATCAAAGTAGAAATTATCATACTCCGGTGGAGATATGATATGAGTGAGTTCACGAGAGAACTCCTCAAAGGTGAATGAATCAAATTCGGGAGAGAAATTTGAGAATGAGAAGTGGTACTGCCACTAATCTTCTTTCCCATATGATCAAAAGTAAAGGCTTCAAACTCCGGAATAGGATCATCGGAGAAAATGTCACTATCCTTAATCGGGATAGGATATGAAATAGGTTTCATATTGAAAGCCTCGATTTTAGAAATGAGGAGATCGACATCCAATAATGTTGCACGAAGTGCTTCATCCTTGATTTCAGTATCAATCTCATCATTCTCTTCTTCTAAGCTGACTAGCTCAGAAGGTAATTCTTCCATATAAATGATGTCTCCACAAGACAACGAATCGTCATCATTAGAATCGGAGAACATCTCAACATGATCAGTCGAGAAGACAAGAGGAGGAGGAATATCACATATATGATCAAGAATTCCCTGTGACTCTCCTAGGATTAGGACAAGGTTCTCAACACTAGACTTTATGAATTCGTCCGATTCCTTTTCAGGAACAGTGTCAAGATGCTCGTCCCCCATGCTCAGAGAGTGAGTGGGAACCTCGGGTGTGATAACAGTGGGTTGAGATGAAATTTCATCTAATGAACCTGATGAATCTTTATAAAATCCAAGGATATCAAGGGTATCTTCATCATCACTGTCATCAAGAATGAAACGAAATCGAGAGCTAGATCTGGCTGCTTTTTCTTTTGCAATTGATTCCTTAATAGATCTTTCATAGGTATCTTGGGAATTTATTTTAGCAGCGTGTTCGTCAGCTAACAATTCTTCCATTGATTTTTGTTTTGGATTATCTGGGGTATGTACGATTCCTTTCAAATCTTTCACAAAATCCAAAAGATCAAGGAGAAGACTTTGAGGAATTGGCTGAGGTGGAGGTTCGTCATAATACGATGACTCAAAATTGTTACAAGGAAATGGATTCCTTGTTTGACAATCGGAGCTGAAGTGTGGACCTCCACAGTAATCACAACAGTAAAACTGATGTGGCTGTGGGCTGTATGTGCTAGAGTCATAATCGTTATCAGGAAACTGCTCATAGATAAGCGTGTTTCCCGATTGACAATCAGAACTGTAGTGTGAACCACCACAGTGCTCACAACAGTAAAACTGCTGAGTCTCATGGTGTGGTAGCTGATGGAATAAATCAGTCATGTCATGGTAGGAGTCGGGATCCTGGTTATTGACAGACCCGTTTCCTGACTCTACCATGCCGTAACTGGGGCAATTACCATCATTATGAAGACTACCACACCATTCACAAATCAGAAGGTGTGGATGAGACATAGAAAGAATCAAAAGGCTTGGGAGGGTAAGGAATGAAGAATCAAAAGGGTAGGAAGGTAAAGATGAATATTTTTGGAAAGACATTTTATATACAAATAAGAAAGAAAATCTTTTTGGGTTTTTTGTGTTCATTGAAAACTAATTTTAAAATGTTTTCGGTAACAGTTTTGTTTTTATATGAAAATAAGAAGATAATATGAACAAGGGTGGTAAATATACAATGGATGTATATCCCGATTCACCAATCTTAAAATACGTTTGGATACGCACACAACCTCCCCGGCAGCGGCGCCAAAATTTGATTGGCTCCAAACGGTCAACCTAAATTGACCAAAGGATGGTCAACTAGGTCGAACTGCCTAGAGTCAATGCTCCATGGAAGTACAGTGTTTCCCCGGGTCGTTATGTCCCGACGAGGTGTGGATTGTATTCAAACGGGTTTGTGATCGGGTGAATCTGGACAGGAAGGGGTTTATGATTGATTAAACTAAGGAATCTACAAGGAAGTAGCTTAAATAAGCTATATGAACAAGACTGGAAAGTTGGAAAAACCAGAAACGTTTAAAACCTAAAACGCGTACGTTTACATTTAAAATAACGTAAACGTACAAAATAAAAAGTGATAACTGAACTCTGAAAACCCACAAGGGGTAAAAATGACTTTTTTACAAACCTAAGGATAAAATAAAAATTTTAGAAAAAGAAAATAAATTTTTACACTAATTACTTATTTAATATTAATTAAATACTATTTAATACAAATTATTAATATTTAAATAACTTAAATACAATATAATATTAATTTAATTCTAGAGAAATGAAAATTAAATTTCTAAAATTATAAAATAACTAAAAACAAACTTTAAAATTAAAAATATGTGTTTTTGTCTTTTTATGGATTTTATGTTAATTAATTACTAATTACATTAATTAAACCATTTAAACTATTTTTAAATTACTAATAATACTTAAATAACTTAGATAATTATAAAAAATTTTATAAAACTAATTAACCATTACAGGAATCCTAAAAAATTATAAAAAGTTTGTTTTATATGTTTTTGGACTATTTTACTAATTATTATATTAAATATTAATTAATTACTAACAAAACTAATTAAATTATAAAAACTAGAAGATGAATAGTAACAATTACAAGAAAATTCATAAAATTATATTATATTATATAAAAGCTATGAAAAATATAAAAACTAGGGTTTACTTTATAAACTAATTATGCTATTTAATACTTAATTATTAATTAATTATTACTAAAACTAATATTAAATCTAATTAATACTAAATGACAAGATTAAAATTTGGAAAAATTACTAAAATTATTATATGATAAAAGAAAATTAAGAAAAATATAAAAATGCAAGTTACTTAATAAAAATCTAAAAAGGAAAATTAAAAAGATAAATCAAATTAAATAGAAACTATCACTTATTTTAAAATTGGTTTTTCTGGATTTTTCTTTTACAAAACTATTTTATACTTAAAACATTAAACTTTTACAAAAATAACTTTTTTAGAACTTAAAAATAAGCCAGAATAAGCTTAAAAGCTTGTACAATTGACCTTTGTTGACTAAACTAGGAAATAAGCTCAAATTAGCTTATGTGGGGTCCACAGGGGTAAAACTTGGTGTGGATAAGTTAGATAGCTTATAATGAACTTAAAACAACAACGATTGGGCACAAGATAAGCCACTCAGAAATGGGATAAACAAAAGGGACCTTGCAGCCCAAGTAAATGAGGTCCAAGCCTTAAAATAAGCCAAGCTACTTGAAGAGGGGCTTATTGGCTTTTCAAAAAGCCAATAAGCAACCTGTGGAGCCCACTATGTGAGCCAGGGGAAGCATTGAAAGTTGGGGTGTTGGACTGAGGTCTGTGTAGCAGGGCATCACCTTGCCCTGCAGATGTGTTTGAGGCAATGGTGGGGCCCACAAAAAATTCAAAAAAATAAAAGGAAGATGGGACTATGAAGTTTAGCTGGGGGGGGGGGGGTTTGCAAATCCTAAAAGTTTCAAGGTCTGAAACCAACTACAAAATTCACAAGAATTCACCCAATTTTTGGATTTCTGCACAAAGGCCACTTTTGACTTTTTGTGTAAAACTTGATATTTTGACTTTGTTGAATTTTTATTGGTTCTAGTTTACTAAAAAGGTAAAAATGAGACACAATGAGATGATTAGAAGCTACATTAACAATTTAAGAAACTTTTTTAATGATCTTTGACTCCAAAAGTCCATTAGTGAAACTGTGATGGGGTTTTACAATGGAATTTGACTTTTTTAAACTATGACTCTAGATTTTAAGACTAATATGACCTAGACTAACCTAATGTGACATAACAAAACCAAAAACAACAAGAATATGCACCTTGAACTTAGCTTAAAAAGCTAATCCAAACACCCCTTTAAGAAAATCTGTTTTAGCTTTTCAAAGCATAAGCTGACTTTAACCTAAACTACTTATGCAAACTTGTATATTAGACTGATTTAACTGATTTCAGGCCAAAGTTATGCACAAACAACCACAGTTGACAACAAATGCACAATAATCAACATTGAGCAGTTATAGCAGTGAAATCCCAATTACAAGCAACTATGAATTTTAACACACAAGCATACAATATTAAGCTATAAATTTACTTAATAACAACACTGAAACATAAAAATACAAAGGTTTAAGCAAATAGATTACTAGAACAGTGAATTGACAGATGGAACAAAAATGCTTACAAGAGTCCAATGCCTCAGAACACATAAACCACATACCAAGTTTACATCCTAAAGACTCCCTTGAGTCACTAATACCATGAAAATCAAAAAGCCACCCTGCTCCTTGCTTGTATCTTCATACACACTGAATTCTTTATTATTATTGGTTTTCTCATATATTTTTGAAGAATTCAAATGAAAGTTGATTAGCACAAACTGAAATGATCAAGAAGCTTAGAAAAGCTTCTCAGTAACCTAAATAAGCTTAAATAACCAAATAAGAACAACTTTAACAACTTAAAATTAATTTGAGATTTTCAAAGAAAATCTTGCATAAACTGAAATTGGAATTAGAACTGAGTTTAACAAAGTAAATAAGTTTAAATTACACTAAAAATGTCTAGTACAACCTTTTTATCTAAGAATTACACTGGGAAATGAGACCTAATTATATTGACTAAAATTACACTGCCTTAGCTAACTACTACTGACTTTCTGTGTTTTTCTTCACTTTTATAAACCCTGGGACTCCTCTCTTTCTTTCCCATCAAATTCCAGCCTTTGGATGGCTTTGAATCAATCCCAGCCGTTGGGAGCATTTTTGGCGGGAAAAGATAGGTGTGGTAATTTTGAGTGGAGTTGGTGAGTAATAAATGAGGGGGGAAGGGTTAATTTGGCAGGTAAGAGCATTGATGATGGTTGGTGAGTTGGTGAGAAAATTGGAGGAGGGGGGAAGCAGGATTACAGGATTTAGGGGGGATTAGGGACGATGAACAGTGATAGGGTGTTGGGTTTGACCGGGTCAATGAGGGGGTAATATTAACAGGGTGAGGGATGTTGGGCCTGGTGTGTGTTGGGCTTGGGGTAAGGCTGGGTGGGCTTTGGTTTGGGTGGATTTTGGATTTGGTATTTGGTTTGTTTATTTCAAGTTTCAAAATCACAAGGACCATTCATGTAATTAGCTGAAACTTGTGGGCTGAATTTGTCAATCTTCCAAAGTATTCACAAGGACCACTATTGCCAAACTCCAATAATACAAGGACCTCCTTTGACAATTCCCTAATTTTGAAAAACCAGGGGAATTGTTTTGCCATTTATGAAACTTTAGGGACCAATATTGCCAATTGTTGAAAATTATACTCCAAGGACTTATTTTGACACTTTTGAATTCCCAAGGACCCTAGTTGACTTTTCTTCCCAAAATTCCCACCAGGGACTAAATCTGTCAAAAGTGAAACTCCAGGGACCAAAATTTTAAATTTCCAAAACTTTTGAGATTTTTCACCAAAGGACTAAATATGACAACTTATGATTTTAAAAGGACATTTGGTGATAATTTTCCATATTTTGAATGACCAAGGACTAGTTTTGACATTTTATGAAAGTTGGGGGATTGAAACTGCCAATTTTGCAAACTTTGTACGTTTTTCATCTGTTTTTACTCTTTTTGCATCTAAAACATATAAAACAAAATTTTGAAATATTTTCAGCATTTTGATGCATTTTTGAGTGTTTTTGTATGTTTTGCAGTTCAGATTTGACCAAAAATGATGAGTGTTTGAGCACTCATCAACTAAACATATAGAAATACGTCACCACTTCCTTAGGGATAATGGACAAAAAGGTAACATATCTATAAAAAAGGTTACATCGAAAGATAACATTGCGGATATATTCACTAAACCCCTTAAGCGTGAACTATTTAACCACTTGCGTTTAGGATTAGGAATGATTGAACAAATTGGCTAAATTCTATTGCATTTTCGTTAATAACTTAATGCATAATTTTTTTTATCTTCGTATCTGAGTCTAGGAATCTATTTCGCACGAAATTGAAGATTGGGAAACTACATCGCATAAACATTTCTATAAAACCCAATCTATTTTATTTAAACTATTCTCACTTCTAGGAAACACATGAAAATCATTTTCTTTCATTGTTGAATAATGCTAAAAACATTCTTTAAAATCATGCATGAAATCTCACATGAATTGTCAAAGTATATAATCTAATATATACCTTTGACATTCATAGGTTGGGCAAAGCTAAATCAAGGAGATCAAAGATCGTTTCTTAGGAATATTTGTTTTCTTTTTCATAGGAGTTGAAACTATCTTAACCCTACATTTGTTGTATATAGGCACACACTAGAACAAAGTCAAGAATTACATTGTGACATTTGTTCCATCACTAGTTTCTCACTCACTAGTTGCCTTTGCCCTTACACTAAGATAGTTGTCTTAGGAAGAATGACTTGCTTACTTGCTCTATTACTTTGTTGGTCTTTCATGCATGCTTAGTTGTGATTATGTTATATGCTTTATTTTCCTACCTATATACTTTTCATGCATATTTCATTAAGATAATACATGCATAGTTGCCTAAAGAGTCGGACTTGCCCAAAACCAAACCTCAAAACAAACATCTTTATGAAAATTTTCTATCAACAACCCTTTTCTGGCAATCTGTGAACTAGGCCCTGGGCGGCCCCCTTAATTATAAAGGGCGGCCCCCTTAAAATTAAAGGGGTCGTCCTATGTTTAAGGGGGCCGGCCACCTGAAGGTTGAGGCTCATTGTTTGCTTTCTGCTTTTTAGCCCATTTCACTCTATTTTGATTCTCCACTTCCCTAAATTCACAAACACATTTTGTCTCGCAAATCCACCACATATTATCCTTCCATAAACACAAAATCATCACACTATAAATACCCCTCTTTATCACAAATCAATACTCAACCCATCATGTCATCTCCCAACCACCCAAGATCTAAACCTTCAAGGGTTGCAAAGATCTCCGTCAAACCCATGTGGAGAAGAAAGCTTGATACTTGTCAAAAGTCCACCTCAATCAATGATGTTGTCTCTAACCAACCAACACCTAAACATCAAACTCACCTAAGTGAAACCTCTCTTTTACCTCAACAAGAGAACCTCACAATCACCCTTTCCAACAAAATTCCACATCCATCTCACTCACTTCTACCAAATGATCCTTTTGAGGAACATACTCAATCTCAAAACAACAACAATCACTCTCATCCAAACATGTATCCTATGTTCCATATCCAAACCTCAATCCCTAATCACAATCCAACTCCACCATCATCACCTTCCTCCGAACATAAAAAGTTCGTTGAAGAGCTCAAAGAAGCTCATGAGCTTAGCTCATTTCTTGCTTTACACCTTGCTCAAAGCAATTTGGATCAACAACCTTCCTCCACCCACTCCTCACCACCCAACAACTTGATCAACTTGATAATCATGTTAACAATTGTCCTTGTTGCATTTTTCTCCAAAACAAACCATTGCACTCAATCAACACTTCATTTGGATTGAGTATCTCCTTACAAGTTCTTCTCCACCGTCATCACAAACACAACACTCCAACCCTTCCGCTCCAAACTCACCACCACCAAACACTCCAAACAACATTCCCACAAAAATCTACCTCCACTAAATCTAACCCCCCTTAATAATTAAGGGGGCCGGCCACCATTTAAGGGGCGACACGCTCTTGTTGCCAGATTTGTTTGCCTATAAATACTGGTTCATTTCTGCAATTTTTCCTCACCTTTTGCATGAAAGTTTTTAGTCCCAATCCTTTCTAAACATACTTCTAAGTCCTTTGATCATAAGATTATAAGTCTTTGTTTCAAGTGATTCAATCCTTCACCACTCAAAGTGCAAGAGAAGAATACTCCTTCAACATTAAGTTAACAAGTATTGTAGATTCGTGTATATAGTCTTGTAGTTGTGTAAATTATTTGTAAAGGTGTAGAGTGTTCATAATAGGTAGATTTAGGTGTGTTAGTAGTGAAGAAGAAGAAGTGTTGTGGAGTAGAAGTAGTGAAGTCGTGTAGTAGTTGTGGTGTGTACAAGTTTTGTAGAAGTCGTGAGAAGTTGTGAAGAGTCGTGAGATTGGTTCTAGCTACAATTAGAACTCGAAATTTTGCTTGGTGTCGTTAAATGGTGTAAGCAAAGGTGTGTAAGATTTCTCCGCCAAAAGGGAGCTTTTTGACATAGTGAAGAAAACTCTCGAGTTAGGTGCTCGGGGAGTGGAGTAGGGCGAAGAGGAGCTTCGTAGCTGAACCACTATAAATCCTTTGTCTCGCGGTGCGATCTTTCCATCTCTATCTCTTTACTTACTTATCTATATTGTCATTACTTACTTTCGTAGATATAAGTGTTCATAAGTGTGCAAGTATTGGTCTCACATTAAACTAGAATCGAAGTTTTGAAAACAAAGTTTTTATTAAACAAAAACGGTGTAAAACTATTCAACCCCCCTTTCTAGTTTTCCACAAAATCCTTGAGATGTTGGTTTGGATCTTCGGAATGAAGTCCATGGAATGCACATCCGCTTTGCACCAACCGGATGGTGTCGGATTGCAAGGAAGATACATTGGCTCCTTGAGTGAGCTCAATGGTGTTTCGATAGCCTTGGTGGCTAGGTCGAGAGTATTCTCCTAAAGTGCGGGCTCTAGGAGGTTGGTTTGGTTGTGGTGGGTTTTGTTGTGGTAGGTTGATGGGATCAAAGATATTACCACCTTCCATGATAGCGGATGGTATTGGTTACGAACAAAGAAACGAAGAAATGAGATAGACTAAAGAAAACCTATAAAAATAAAAATAAAAATCTCACTAGAAAGGAATCTAGTGAGTAGACCTAATAAAAATAAATTTCAGCCTAAACAATAACTATTCCTTGGCAACGGCGCTAAAAACTTTGATGCGTGGATTGTGGTCTACACAAAAGTTTTACTTCTCAAGGGATCTTGAGAAGTTAACAATCCCCACCAGGCAGTGTACCTGATCGATGTAGTATAGTGAGTTGGCAAGTACCAGGGGATTGATCGTTCTCCACAGGGAATAGTGTTTGCTAGGATTGAAATTAATCTAACTAGGTCTCGAGGTGAGGGATGATTCTTTTTGTATTTTTATATTTTATAGAAAGCAAGTAAAATATCTCGGGTATTGGAAGAGTGGGCGGAATTAGTTGCTAATCAACTAACCCAAATAACTACTTAAACAAATAAAATAAAATAAACAGAAAATAAAATGGTGAAGACTTCTAATATGAGAAAACCGTGTTTATTTAGATTTCACTACTCCCTAGTTATCTTTTATTGTATTAATTGGTTTGTCACAATTGCATAGGTGAAGGGTTGCATTCCTTAATACCATTCGTGGGGCCGTGTATGATCTTCCCCAACTCTATAAGCTTCTATCTCTTCCTATGACGACACGTTTAGTATCCTATCATGGCCTCATTAATAGTTACTTATGCATTAAATACAACCAATAAAACCGTAGTACACATCTGATTACGTTTCTTAAGACGTTCAAGCAAGTTACCATATAGTAGATTAGCCAGTTTTCTTAAGCCTAACGCTAAAATCAATCACCCACAACAATTAATGACAAACCGACAACCAAGAATCAATAAATAAGTTTCATTAGATCTAAGCAAACACAAACAAACTTAAGCTAACATGTTAAAGGAAAGAAAAGCATACGATATAATTAAACAACTGATGAGGCGAAAAATGATCCGTTTTTAGGGGGTCATTTAAGCCCGAATTCGAATTTATTTGATCAAATATTGCCCTAAATCGTTCCTTTTGTGATTTTAGGTACTTTGGGAGTGAAATCTGGAAAAGGAAGCAATTCGGACGTTTTTGAAGCATAAAAGTGAAGAAAACGCCAAAGTCTTAATTTTCCATGCTGGGAACAGTAGGTGACGGCGTCAAGAGTAACTCTCTGACAGCGTCAAGAGCAAAATTCCATGACGATCCAGTAAAGATTTGACGGCGTCACAAAGTAAGGCGTCAAGAGTAAAAGTCATGACGGCCTGGAAATGATTATCACTTGACGGCGTCAAATGTAGATCAAGGCAGTCCAAGAAAAGTTTTGGCGGCGAGGTGACGGCGTCACAAGCTTGGTCTTGACGCCGTCAGACCCCTTTTCTTATATATAGTTTTCTAATTTTCACATTAAAAAGGAGAGAAGTTTTGGAGAAACCCTAAGTATGAACTTGGTGCGAATTTTACAGGTTTTTCAAGGGTTCCAAGCCCTTGATACCTTTCATGTGTAATTGAGATAAGTGTTCTTTTAATTCAACCAATATGTCTATGTGTTGGTTGTCTATATCTTGTTCTTGTCTTAATTCCATCATGCTAGGCTAGATCTATCTTGTGTTTGCTTGGATCTAATGAAACCTAGATGTTAATTATGTGTTGATTACTTGTTTATACTTGTCTTGGATGAATGATTTATATGTTAGGCTTAAGAAAACTGGCAGATCTCCAATTGGTAACATGCTTGAACGTCTTAAGAAAAATGAACCGACGCGCACTAGGTCTTTATTGGTTGTATTTAATGCATGAGCCACTGTTTACAATCCCTATAGTTGTGCTGGGCATGGTATAGGAGGAGATAAGAGCTCATAGAATTGGGGAGTTAAGTGTGCCACCCCATGAATGGTATTAAGGAATACGATCCGTCATCCATGCAATTATAACAAGTAATTAACGTGTAAAAGATGTCTAGGGAGTAGTGAAATCTAAGTAAACACATTTTCTCCACTTATTGCTCACAACTTTAATATAATTTAGCTTATTTTCATTTCTAGTATTTTATTTTGATTGCATCTTTAGTATTGGGTTAGTTGATTAGCAACTAATTCCGCCCAAATCCTTCAAACCCGAGATTTTTAATTGCTTTCTAAAAAAATATAAAATACAAAAATAATCATCCCTCACCTTTAGAACTAGTATTTAGGTTTTCTAATCCTAGCGACACTATTCCTAAGCTGAACGATCAATCCCCCGGTACTTGTCACTATACTATACTACAACGATCAGGTACACTGCCTGGTGGGGGTTGTAAGCTTCTCGAGATCCCTCGAGAGGTAAAGCCTGGTGCAATTCCCACACATCAAGTTTTTGGCGCCGCTGCCGGGGAATAGTTATTGTCTAGGTTAGAATTTCTTTTTATTAGGTCTACTTGCTAGATTCCTTTCTAGTAAGATTTTATTTTTATTTTTAGATTCTCTTTAGTCTATCTATTTCTTTGTGCCTTTGTTCGTAACCACCCGACATCATGGACAACGGGAACATCTTTGAAACCGACATCCCACCACAACAAAACCCACCATTAGAACCCCTTAGGCCCCGAACCTTAGGAGAGTATTCCTGACCTAGCCACCAAGGCTACCGAAACACCATTAAGCTCACCGGAGCCAATGTGACCCCCTTGCGATCCGACACCATCCGGTTGGTGCAAAGCAGATATGCATTCCATGGAATTCGTTCCGAAGATCCAAACCAGCATCTTAAGGACTTCCTCAAAATCGTAGATTCCATAGACCTAGATGTTGCAACTAGAGAGACAACCCGATTACGCCTATTCCAATTCTCTCTACGGGATCAAGCTAGTCAATGGCTTGAGCGTTTACCCGCGGGATCCATCACCACATGGGATAACCTCACCAATAGCTTCCTTACTCAATTCTTCCCACCGGGGAAGACTGCAATGCTTAGAAATGACATTCTGATGTTTGAACAGCAGCAGGGTGAAACTTTCTACGAAGCTTGGGCCCGTTTTAAGGATCTCCTCCACAAGGTTCCTCATCATGGTATAAACCTTTGGTTATTAGTCCAGATTTTTTACGACCATGTTGACTATCACACTAAGTGCACAATCGATAGGGCCGTGGGAGGTAAATTGCGTGATAAGAACGCCGAGGAGTCTTGGGCAATTATCGAGGGGCTCGCCGCTGACAATCATGAGATGTGGGAATTTAATCATACGATAAAAGCGGCCATCAATGCAGTCTCGACATCTGGAGGGACCACCGAAATCCCCGATGAACTCCTATGCAAACTCGAGGCAAATGTTGACTATTTTGAGGAAAGACGAAGGAGACCTTTGAGTCCTAGGCGGGCTACTGTCAATTCTGTCTCGAAACCAACTTCAACACCATTATCTGAGTCACCCTCTAGAAAAAATGTCGAGAGTTTTCAAGACTATTCCCCACCTTATTCCCCTCCCAAGGAGCTTAGCCCAGAGTTTGAAGCTAGGATGAGAGAATATATGACGACTCACTCAGAGCGGCTTGCTAGATTCGAGGAAGCAGTTTATAAGCAAAAAGAGGAGATGCAGGAGAAAATGAATGAGATGATGAGTCTATTAGAGGAGTATGCCAACCAGAGAACCCCCGAAAGAATACTACTAAGGAAAGAAAGCGCCGCTCCCACCACCCAATTTGTTAACTCCATCACCATTGTCCAAAAGGATAACGAGAAGGTAAAAACTCCTGCTAAACAGACCTTAGAAAAACCACCAGAATCCCAACCTTTGAGTTATTACCTGAAACATGATATAAACGAAAACACCATAAAAAATTGGATTAAGGGTGATGGGCGTAACCAACCCTCCAAACAGGTTTCTGAGAAAGAGGGAGAAGTGAAAGATGAGTATGATACGCTACCAGGAGGATCAGTATTTGAGAGGCTATTGGTACAAAAAGTGGCTACTAAGCAGATAGCATGTGGGAACTTTGAGATACCAACGAGTATCGAGGACTTGAAATATCTTAGTGCTTTCGCCGACCAAGGATCGGAAGTAAATCTTATGCCCCTAACTATTTACATCCAACTAACGTCAAAAATGCCAGCCCCTACTCGTGTTAGGTTATCTCTCGTTGGACACTCGTACGTATACCCCCTAGGAATCGCAGAAGATGTATTAGTTAATGTCGCAGGATTCATGTACCCCGTTGATTTTATGATCATCGATGATAAAGGAGATGGATGCATGCCAATAATCCTTGGGGCACCATTCCTCGCCACCGCTAGGGCTGTCATTAAGTATGAGGGTAGGAAGATTGAGCTTAAATCTGGAAAAAGAAAGATTAGCTTCTCCATGACCCCGCGAAGTGGGCATGAGAATTTGAATTGGAGAAAGATCAAAAACAACATTGACACGACACCCATTCGTGTTCAGAATAAAATTCTTGCATGGGAGGCAAGAATCAAAAGCTATAGGAAAGCCAAAAATGAAAGAAGAAAAAGCAATAAGGTTCAGGTCGAATTCGAACATACTCAACCCATAGAAAATCATGTACCATTTGCGGAAGGGAACTTGGTACTCTTGAGACACTTGGAAACAACAATACCACCCGATAAACCAAGTCCTTGGTGGTATGGGCCATTCACAATCGAAGGTGTGAGCCAAGATGGGGTAGCTAACTTGAGAAGTAAAGTAGGTGGAATGGTGATTGCGAGTATTGACAGATTGAGACATTACCACCATAACAGTAATGATCACAACTACATGGGGTATATCATTTCAAGGGATGAGGTCACGTAGTAACCCATGACCTTGAGTCTAGCTACAAGACTCGTAAATAAAGAAAAGCGCTTCTTGTGAGGCAACCCATGTTTTGTGTAATTTTATTTTGTTTGTTTGTTATTTGCTTCCGTATGCATGCTTAATTTTTATTGTTGGTAGATCATGTTTCTAAACTAAATAGTGGAAATACTTTACTTTGCTGTTTTGGCCTAGTCTTAACTCCACCTAAAAGTATTTTTGCAAAAGATAAGTGTAAGGGGAAACCCCAAATACGTTTTCAAGAAACAAACCGATCATGATTCTCCACAATATTAAATGAACATGTATATTCGTATTTGTTAGAGTCAAATGCTTGTATTGAGTCATAATGAAGTTTTGCAGGATTTTCTAGGAAGTAGGACCAAGTTTTTCCAAAAATTTTCCGGAAACTTAACATAAGAATTTCTGCAGGTCACTTCTGACGGCGTCAAGAGTTTACTCTTGACGGCGTCAAGTGTAAAAATCTGGAAATTTTACCGGTTTTGTTTTTCTAACGGAGTCTTATGGTTTTTGTGAATTATTAAGTTTTATAATCTCCAGGAAATCTGCAAACTTCATTCCACAAGCATTATATCTTATCTTGTTTTCTAGGATTTAGTAACTTATATAGGATGCCGCCGATTTTACGCGAGGTTGTCTTGTCTATTTTATCAGGTTTTACAGGTTATGTATGACAAGAAGATGACTTATATTCTGGAAGGGAAGCTTTGATTGTTCATTTTCTTGGAGGAAGATTTAACCTGGCCACCTTATTATCCATACCGAGCGAATCATGGGAGTATTTGATTTCATTCTTTTTAACTTTTTCACTTTTACATTCTTTACTTGAACATTGGGGACAATGTTCATATTAAGTGTAAGGGGAGGGTAAAAAGATGATACCTTACATATGCACTTTCGCTTGAGTTTGTTTTGTTTAATGGTAGATGTGTAATAAAACTATGAGAAATACTTGTTAGTGCAATTTTAGCGCCAAATTTAAAATTTTTTACAACATTTAGGAGTGAAACTTTAGCCATAGCAAGCGTCTCATGGATAGGAGATTGTATGACTAGCACATAACCGTATATTCAGAAAAATTTTCCACCCAAATATGTGAGGTTCGCCTTTAGATTTGATAGGAAAAGCATTTATTATTAGTGCTTATGAGTGTACCGGTAGCATTTAGATTCTAGAACTTGCGTTAGTGATGCATCCCAAGACCGCTAGTGAGACTACATTCGTGTGGTAGGATTTACTACATGATAAGAGGCATTAGGATCACCCTTGTGTTAAACCCGTATTATAATTACTTGACCATTTAAGTCATATTACTTGGCTAGTTAAGTCAACTAATTTTTCCCACACCCTTAGCGTTGTACTCATTTTTAGTACACGAAACCCCTAGTACACCCCTCCGATCTTTTCGTTTCAAACTTTAAGCATTTTACTTAAAGGAAGAATTTGTTACACCCCACTTAAATGTACAACCAAATCGCCTTAGCCTTCCATGTATGCACTCATCTTTAGTGCATTATTGTTATTTGTTAAACCCTAAGTTAACTATCTAATTGATTACATGGTTGCTAAGTCGAGTCATATCTTTGTACATATTGTTTTGGGATGATTGGGACTCATGGGTAAGTACTTATTTTATGGAGTAATGGGGAAGAACAACATATATTACCCCCATATAAACGTTAATCTTAAAAGTGCTCCAAGTGTTTTGATTTTCTTAACTCGAGTCATTAGATTAGTTTAATGTAAAGTATGTAAAGATTCAAGTGTAAGGGGAATGTTCATTCCCTATGATGTATTATTTTGGATGGTAGGGTAAGAGTGTATGCAAAAAAAAAAAAAAAAAAAAAAAAAAAAAAAAAAAAAAAAAAAAAAAAATCGAAAAAAAAAACAAAATCAAGAAAAAAAAAATAAATAAATAAAAAAAAGGAAAAAGAGAAAAAAAAACATACGGACTACCATCCCTTTTCATTCTATGTTCATTTTATGTTTTTGTTATTTTTCATTTATTAGCTTAAGTCGAGTCTAGTCTTGGCTTAGCAACGCCATCTTGTACATGTAATTAACCAAGATTGTTAACTCGCCACCAGTAAAACTTCCTTTATCCAACAAAACCGTGTATTTCATATCCCTACACCTAACGTTACAACCCTTTAAAAGACCTCTTTGATAGTTTATCCTAGGTGCTTACGCCATGTGGTGGAGGTTTGATCATTTCCCAAGCCTATGGTAATCTATTTTGCTATGACAGGTAGTGATAGATATCTTCCATTTCCATATTGTAATTTACACGTTATTACACCCGAGAGATGTGAGTATCTAAACACTATTTGTGAGGTGCTAGTGTATGACCTCCGTGCTTGTCTATTGGTCTTTAGTGGAACAATTATTTGTTGTAATTACTTTTATATTAGTGTTAAATGACCCCTAACTTGTATTTTGACTAGAATAAAAGCGCATTTGCTTGAGGACAAGTAAATCTCAAGTGTAAGGGTATATGATGAGGCGAAAAATGATCCATTTTTAGGGGGTCATTTAAGCCCGAATTCGAATTTATTTGATCAAATATTGCCCTAAATCGTTCCTTTTGTGATTTTAGGTACTTTGGGAGTGAAATCTGGAAAAGGAAGCAATTCGGACGTTTTTTAAGCATAAAAGTGAAGAAAACGCCAAAGTCTTAATTTTCCATGCTGGGAACAGTAGGTGACGGCGTCAAGAGCAAAATTCCATGACGATCCAGTAAAGATTTGACGGCGTCACAAAGTAGGGCGTCAAGAGTAAAAGTCATGACGGCCTGGAAATGATTATCACTTGACGGCGTCAAATGTAGATCAAGGCAGTCCGAGAAAAGTTTTGGCGGCGAGGTGACGGCGTCACAAGCTTGGTCTTGACGCCGTCAGACCCCTTTTCTTATATATAGTTTTCTAATTTTCACATTAAAAAGGAGAGAAGTTTTGGACAAACCCTAAGTACGAACTTGGTGCAAATTTTACAGGTTTCTCAAGGGTTCCAAGCCCTTGATACCTTTCATGTGTAATTGAGATAAGTGTTCTTTTAATTCAATCAATATGTCTATGTGTTGGTTGTCTATATCTTATTCTTGTCTTAATTCCATCATGCTAGGCTAGATCTATCTTGTGTTTGCTTGGATCTAATGAAACCTAGATGTTAATTATGTGTTGATTACTTGTTTATACTTGTCTTGGATGAATGATTTATATGTTAGGCTTAAGAAAACTGGCAGATCTCCAATTGGTAACATGCTTGAACGTCTTAAGAAACATGAACCGACGCGCACTAGGTCTTTATTGGTTGTATTTAATGCATGAGCCAATGTTTACAATCCCTATAGTTGTGCTGGGCATGGTATAGGAGGAGATAAGAGCTCATAGAATTGGGGAGTTAAGTGTGCCACCCCATGAATGGTATTAAGGAATACGATCCGTCATCCATGCAATTATAACAAGTAATTAACGTGTAAAAGATGTCTAGGGAGTAGTGAAATCTAAGTAAACACATTTTCTCCACTTATTGCTCACAACTTTAATATAATTTAGCTTATTTTCATTTCTAGTATTTTATTTTGATTGCATCTTTAGTATTGGGTTAGTTGATTAGCAACTAATTCCGCCCAAATCCTTCAAACCCGAGATTTTTAATTGCTTTCTAAAAAAATATAAAATACAAAAATAATCATCCCTCACCTTTAGAACTAGTATTTAGGTTTTCTAAGCCTAGCGACACTATTCCTAAGCTGAACGATCAATCCCCCGGTACTTGTCACTATACTATACTACAACGATCAGGTACACTGCCTGGTGGGGGTTGTAAGCTTCTCGAGATCCCTCGAGAGGTAAAGCCTGGTGCAATTCCCACGCATCAACAACACATAGACATATTGAATGATTAAAGGATAACTTATCTTCAATTGAACATGGAAGAAAAGAGGGTTTAAAACCCCAAAATAGCTGCAAAAGTCGACTAGGGTTCGTACCCTAAAGTTCCCTAGCAAAAGTCCTCTCTTAATGAATGAAAAATTGAAAACTATATATAGATTTACATAGGCGACGGCGTCCCCTTTTAATGGCTGACGCCGTCATCTCGCCGCGGCTAGGGTTTCTTGTCGTCCAATCCAACTTCCTGATGCCGTCCCTCTTTAGGTATTCTAGGTCGTCACGCTTTGGCATGATACGTGACGCCCTACTTCATGTAGAACGTGACGCCGTCACGTATAAATCTCCAATTTGTCTTCTGGCGCGTCAAGTGTAAATGTAATATCCACCTCTTGTGACATAAGCTGACGCTGTCCCTTAGAACTGCTTGATACCGTCAGGTATAATTTCTAGCATGGATTCTTGACTTTGTCATTTTCTTCACTTTTTGCTCCAAAAACGTCCAAAATGCTTCATTTTCCAGAATTCTCCTCAAAAGTACCTAAATTGACAAAAGAAATGATTTAAGGTAATAATTGATCATATTATCACGACTTAGGGCTTAAATGACCCCTTAAAACCGTAACAAATTTCTCCTTATCATTCCTCAACAGTATCTAGACAAGATTTAAAAGAACAGATAGAATCATTAGATACCTCAAAATCAAAACTAGATGAAGAAGAAGAATAATAAGACATAAGAGCAAAGTTTGGTCCTTTTACTGCTTGATCACTCCAATCATAATCTCCCAACCCATCACAAGACACCAAAGCTGTAGAGTTCTTTGATTCCTCAACAACAGCTTTCCTTGAGCTTTCTCTATTCTTGTATTCTTGTCCTTTTGTTGCTTTGCATTCTCTTGTAAAGTGACCCTTCCTGTGACAATTGTAGCATTCAATCTTGGACTTATTAAACCCCATATTATTTTCTCCATTCATCTTGAGTTGTCTTCCAGTTTTCTTCAAGAATATTCTTACCGTCATTGTCAACATTGCCGTCTGCCACTTTAAATCAATTCTTCCAGATCACCAGGATCAATTTGTTCCAAATCCTGATGCATAACTTGAGAACTGGTAGTAAGATCAACCAAGAAAGCACAAATAGAAGTATCACTGATGTTATCAGGGTTTGTTGAACTAGCCCCAGAAACTTGAGTGACAGCAGCACTAACTCCATGAGCAGTAGTAAAAGTTTCCTGAGTACTACTAGAACTTTTGTTATTGGAGGACACAAAAGCTAGGTTTTGTCCACTTGAGGATGAACTAGATGACCCTTTGACTTCAGGTTCACACACTTTCAGGTTGTTATACATATCATCTATACTCATCTTTTCCAAATCAGGTTTGTTTCTCCAAACCACAATGTGCATACTCCATTCAGATGACAAGCTTCTTAGAAACTTAAGATTGATATCTTCTTAAGGAACTATCACTTGCACAAGTTCTAGTTGACTGATAAGTTTCTGAAGTCTGTCATAAGTCACATCAAGATTCTCAGAACTTGAAGTAGTAAAATTCTCGAATTGTTGCTTCAAAAGATTTTTCCTTGACTTTTTGGTAGCTTCATTCCCTCAAAATCTTTGATCAATAACTTCCATCAAAGACTTAGCATCCTTAATATGATTCAAAGTCAACTGATAATCATTAGGTATTCCCATCATGAGAATACTTTGTGTCTTCACTTCCAAGTTCCAACCTTCTTTGTGCTTTGTCTTCAGCAGATTTGATAGGTACTTTTGTTACTACTCCTTTGTCATCTGTCTGAGTTTCAGGCAAAGAATCACCATTCTCAATGACCTCCCACATAGATTAGTCGATCATCTTATTGTATTGCTCAATTCTCATTCTCCATAGCTCATACTCACTAGACTTGAGCATAGGCACCTTTGATGCAGTAACCATGTGTGTAGATTATGACTCCATGTCTTCAGCAAAAGTTGAACAGCCTTAAGTGTTAAAACAAGTTCTTCGTCATCACAACTTCTAGATCACAAGCTCTGATACCACTTGTTGATCCCAGTTAAGTACTTGATCAAATTCTTTAGCTTGTAAAGAATTAGTTATCTTAGATAAATCTAAAACAACTAAGGTATAAAAACTGGCTTGAGACTCTATTAAACATAAAGCGGAATCTTATGTTTAATCATAAGAAGAACAATGAATAACAAACATATGCATCTTACTAAACACTTCAATATATTTAATACAAATACTCTTTAAGTATTATGGTTTACAACCTTGAAGTTAATCAACTCTATAATGATACGTATCTAACTCTATGCACTAGGACCTCCTTTTATAGACTAAGGAGTCTTAGTCGGTTTACAATGATCTTTTAGAATCTTTTCTATAATTATCTAACCGACTATACATGTTTATCTCATAAGCAGTTGTAACTAAACTCTCTAGCAGTTTTATCTTTAACTCTAGCACTAGTATCCTTCTAGCAGCAGTAACTCTTCACTAGCAGTAGTAACCTTTACTCTAGCAGTAGTAGCTACTTAGTGTATTTGTCTGATCTTCTTCAGCATCCTTAGCAGTAGTAAATACACTTAGCAGTAGTTGTAGATACACTAGCAGTAGAAACATACTTAGAGTATTTTCCTTTGAACACATTGATCAGTTGTGATAATAAGAGTAGCAACAGTTTTTTAAAACCAAACATTTACTTGTTTATCTTTCATGTTTTGAATAATTTTTGAAAATGCTTTATTTTGTTTTTAACCTCGTCTTAATCACATATAAAGGTATTTTACAAAAAGATAAGTGTAAGGAAGATCATATTTGTTTATAAAAATGAATTCAAACATGAAAGTTAACAATTAATTATTACCATATATTTATGTGTTTGTTAAGAGTCAAATACTTGTATTGAGTTACAATAAATGTTCTGCATTTATTCCAGATTGAAATACTCAGATTTTTCCAATTTTTTTCCAGAAACAAAACGTAAAAATACTGTCATGTCATACTTGACGGCGTCAGGAACTATAGCAGCATAGATTTCCAAGATTTTGTTTTTCTGCTGGAATTCAAAGATTTTTGAAAAAGTTTCAGAATATAAAATTCTTAGGAATCTGTAGACATTTATTTTGCAAGCATTATATCTTAATCGCTTTCTAGATATTAGTTTTTATTATATATAGTGTTTACTGTCGATTTTATGCGAGATTTTGTGTTTCGTTTTCTTAGTAAATTACAGGTTATATTGGACAAGAAGATGAAATACATTGGATGTGAAGTTTATCGTGTTTGTTTTCTTGGAGGAAGATTTAACCATGTTTTCACATCATCCATGCCGAGCAAATCAGGGGAGTACTAGTTTCTTTCTCTATTTTATCATAACTTTTATGCTTTTCAAAGAACATTGGCGAAAATGTTCGATTTAAGTGTAGGGAGGGTAAAATGGGATACCTTAGAAACTATAATTTCGCTTGATATTTGTTTTGTTTTAAAGTAAATGTGTAATAAAACTAAGATAGATACTTGTTAGGGCAATTTTAGCACAAAATTAAATTTTTTTACAATATGTAGGAGTGAAACTTTAGTGTTAATAAGCATCTCATGGATAAGAGTTATATAGCTAGTACAAAAACCCTACCACTAAAAAATTTCCATTCCAAAAATGTGAGGTTCGCCTTTAGATCTTTAGGAAAAATCATTTACCTTTAATGTTTATGAGTGTACCGGTAGTATATAGATTCTAGAACTTGCGTTTGTGATGCATCCCGAGATCGCTAGTGAGACTACATTCGTGTAGTTAGGATTTACAAAATGATATGAGGCACTAGGTTAACCCTTGTTTTTAACATGTTTTATAAATTACTTGACCGATGTAGCCAACATAATTGATCAATAAAGTCAAGTAATTTTCCCATACCCTTGTGATGTACTCATCTTTAGTACACGATACCCTTAGTACACCCCTCAGAACATGTCCTTTTCACGGTTCTCGTGATATTTTAGTGGATTCCAAAATATTAATAAAGAACGTTGTTTACAATCCACCCCCAAATGTACACCCAAATTGCCTTAGCATACCTTGTATGCGCTTATCTTTAGTGCATTATTGTTATTTGTTAAACCCTTTATTATTGTCTAATCGGTTACTGATACGTGGGGATCGCGCCCTCGCAACAGGTTTTACCTCTCAAGGGATGTTGAGAAGCTTACAACCCCCACCAGGCAGTGTACCTGATCGTTGTAGTATAGTATAGTGACAAGTATCGGGGGATTGATCGTTCAACTCAGGAATAGTGTCGCTAGGATTAGAAAGTCTACTAAACTAGGTCTAGAGGTGAGGGATGATTCTTTTTGTATTTTTATATTTTTATGAAAGCAAGTAAAATCTCGGGTTTTGAAGGAGTGGGCGGAATTAGTTGCTAGCCAACTAACCCAATTTACTACAAATGCAATCAAAATAAAATAACAAAAATGAAAATGAAACTAAATATACTAATGTGGTGTAAACAATGATGGGGAAAGTTGTGTATACTTAGATTTCATTACTCCCTAGATATCTTTTACAGGTTGATAGCTTGTTACAATTGCATGGATGACGGGTCATATTTCTTAATTAGTCGTAGGGCCGTGTACAATATTCCCTAACTCTATAGGATCCTACTCCACTCCTATGTCGAGCCGTTAGAAGCTCCTAACATGGGATCATTAGAATTCTCCTACGCATTAAATACAACCAAAAATTATAGTACACCTCCGATCATGTTTCTTAAGACGTTCAAGCAAGTTACCAATGGAATTCTGCCAGTTTTCTTAAGCCTAACATCGAATACAATCATCCGTAACAATTATAAGCAACCAATCAACCCATAATCAACATCTAGGTTTCACTACATCTAAGCAAACACAATGAAAATCTAGCCTAGCATGTTAAATAGAAGACAAGTGTAAGATATAATCAAACAACACATAGACATGTTGATTGATTTGAAAGAGTACTTATCTCCAATTGAACATGAAAGATTCAAAGGGTTAAAACCCTTGAAAAAGCTGGAAAGTTCGACCTAGGGTTTTTTCCCTCAAAGTTGCACACTAATGAATGAAATTTGAAAAATTATATATAGATTTTACAGGGTGACGGCGTCATGTATTGGATTGTGACGTCGTCAACTCTCCGCCATAATGAAATCGTATTGCCTAGATCTATTTGTGATGCCGTCATGTAGGATTTTCTTCTGGGCCGTCACTAATACTTGGACCATGACGGCCTTGGGTGACGCCGTCATCTCCTATGCACAAAAACTCTTTGGATCGTCACGTGTATTTTCCACATCCACCACTTTTGTAACTCTTGACGCCGTCAGGTACTGTTCCAGCAAGGAAAATTGAGACTTTGCCGTTTTCTTCACTTTTATGCTCCAAAAACGTCCAAAATGCTTCGTTTTCCAGATTTATCTCCAAAAGTACCTAAAATGACAAACGGATCGATTTAGGGTAATATTTGATCAAATAATCATGAATTCGGGCTTAAATGACCCCTTAAAAGTGGTACACTTTTTGCCTCATCAGTTACATGGTTGCTAAGTCGATTCATATCTTCTAAATATAGTTTTGAGATGATTGGGACTCATGGGTAAAAGTACTAGTTGTTATGGAGTAATGGGGAAGAAAATAGTGTTATAACCCCCTTATGTGCGTTAATGTTTAAAGTACTCCAAGTGTTTTAAATTTCTTATTCGGGTCATTAGTTAGTTATGTGTAAAGTATGTAAAATTCAAGTGTAGGGAGGTTGCAAGATCCCTTTAATGTATTATTTTGGATGGTATGGCAAAAGTGTATGAAAAAGAAATCACCATCCCGTTTCTTTTATGTTTAAGTCAAGAAAGTGTCAAGAAAAATACAAAAAGAGTTGGTAGTTAGCGAGTCGAGTCGAGTCTTGGCTTAGTAACGCCTCATTGTATATGTAATTGATCATGATAATTGACTTGCTACCAGTAAAATTTCCCTTTATCCAAAAAAATCGTTTTTTCAGACCCTTACACCTAACGTTACGACCCTTGAAAAGCCTTCTTTGATAGTTTATCCTAGGTGCTTACGCCAAAGTGGTGTAGGTTTGATCCGTTCACAAGCCTATGGTAATCTATGTACTATGATAGGTAGGGAGTATTTCAATTTCAAATTTTCCATATTTAATATAACTTTATACACCCGAGAGATGTGAGAATCCAAACACTTTATGTGAGGTGCTAGTATATAATTCCCGTGCTTATTTTGACTAACGTGGAATGATTGTATGTTGTAATTACTTTTATATTAATGTGAAATGACCCCTAACTTGTAGATTGATTAAAATAAAAGCCCATTTGCTTGAGAACAAGCAAATCTCAAGTGTAGGGATATTTGATAGGGATTTATTTGGTACCTTTTTTAAGGGATCATTTAAGCCAAAAATCAAGTAAATGTGATCGAATATTGCCTCAAATCGTTTCTTTTGGTATTTTAGGTACTTGGGACGAGAATTATGGAAAATGGCACTTTTGGAGCATATTTGGACGATAAAGTGAAAAAACGATGAAGTCGTGAAAAGTACGTCAGACATGGGAGTCTGACGACATCACTCGACACAACGTGTGTCGTCACTTGTTATTTAAGCTAGATTTTTAGTGGAAAACTACTGATAACGCTTAAATTATACATGTTTTTAGGTGTGTTATTGTTAGTTTTGTGCATCATTTTTGGTCATATTTATACGTATTTGTTACTTAATCATGGGAAAGTGTTTGTACAAGCAAATGTAGCCAAAAACAGGAAAACGTGATGAAAAGATGAAGAAATGAAGTGAAGGTGCACAATTGGAGATTTTCGAGAAGGAATCGAGTGAAGAATCACACAAGGATTCAAGGATTTGATAGATTTAAGATTTCTACATTCATATATCAGAAGAATATCAAGTTCTATAAAAGGAGTCAGCATCAAAGTGGAATAGAATGCATGCGACGAAGAATAATAAAGAAAAAGTCAAGAATTTGTTACAGGTCAAATCCAACCGATCAGTTGGAGCCCGTAACCGGATCGGTTGGAATTGACCAGAAGATCCAACCGATCGGTTGGATGAAATACCGATCGGTTGGAAGGTGACTGTTTTGACAAGATTGCATTTAATGGCGTTTTTACTCCTCGTTATCATGGATGGCTGATCATTTCTCACTAATAACTTCTTGGGAACGTTTTTACTTGAGAATTAAGTGACTTGGAGGCTATTTAATCACATCTAAGCTTACAACCAACAAGTACCACAAATCCTAAGTAATAACTTACACCAAGTTATTACTATCTTAATATTTCTCACCCAAAAGTTTGCTACAGCAGTAAAAACATCCAGGGAAGCTTTGAGTTAAAGTCTCAATAGTTTGGTTGAGTGTGTGGAGTTGTTTATTGTATTTGGTAGTCGATTGGAGGCGTGTGGTTACTATTGTTCCACGGTTTTAGTTCTTGTAATTCTCAAGCTAGGTACACCTTGTTATTTACAATGAACTCTTGTTACTTTGAATATAATGAATGTTTTGTTTACTACTTGTGTTTTAATATAATTGATATGGAGTGATTTGGTATATACTTGTGTGAATGATGTAATTACTCATGGAGTATTCTTTTCTTTAAAAAGGTGATGCATGAAAACTCTTCTTAATTTATGAGTTTATTGGAATAATATCTAATCTTGCTTAATTTTTTGATAAAAACATCTTTGGGGAATATTGGCCAAAAGGGTTTTCTAAATGTTTTTATTCCAAAAAGTTAGTGCACGAATTAGTATGGGATATGATGTGTGACGAGCATCATGTTTACTCTTTAAAATGGATTTGAGAAGATTTCATCATGAAATTAGGCCGAAGGGATTCGTAGGAATTTATAAGTAAAGAATTGCTTTTTAACAACATTGTGTTATTGGAATTATTTTTCTAGTTGTCTTAGGCCGAAAGGAAGTAACTAGATGATTGAATTCTAGTAATGGTTTAACATGATAAACATCATTGATTGTTAGTCATTCATATAAAAGTTGTGCATCATAACGAGTTTACACCAAGCTTAACATGAATACTCCAAATGATTGATTGTAGTATTTCACACAAGTATATGTTTTAGTTAATATTGTTTCTTGAATACTTGAATTTTCGATAATAAGGATTGACAACCCTTTTATACAAACAAGTTTTCTAATACTTTGATCTATAAATCCCTTGGAACGATCTTGACTTACCCACCTTTACTAAAACGGATGAGTATACTTGCTCGTATGTGTTAAATAGTTAATCGGATAAGTGTGTTTATAAATTTTAAAACTTGTACACACCGTGAGCACATCAACTACCAAGTGACGCTTAGAGAGTTTTGATGATTTTACAACATGACGTCGTCAGGTACAAAGTGAGATGGGCGTAACGCTTTATGCTAACAAGAGACGGCCTGAAGGATTTTACGAGTGACGGCCTCATATCCCTTTTTGATGCCGTTAGAGCGGCAAGTACACAGACAAAACCCTAATCCAAGGCGAGTTGACGGCGTCAGATATATATATATATATATATATATATATATATATATATATATATATATATATATATATATATATATATATATATATATATATATATATATATATATATATTTATATTTTAATGTTCATTGTAATGTGTGACACTTTTTGGTAATACGTTAGAGGTAAAACCCTAGTTGAATTTCAACGGCTTTGTAAGGGTTTTTCAACCCTTGAATCTCATGCTTTATTGAAGATAAGTTATTCGTTTAATCATTTAATATGTCTATATGTTATTTGATTACTTGTTTATCTTTTCTTCTATCTATCATCCTAGCTTAAGTTTATTTGTCTTTCCTTAGATCTAGTGAAACCTAGTTGTTGATTATTGATTCGTTTCCAATTGTTTAGTTGATTGCCTCGCATTAGGCTAAGAAAACTAGTTGACCTCTTATATGTAACTAGCTTGAATGTCTTAGAAAACGCAACCATAGAGTGCGCTATTGGTTTTTCTCGTTGTATTTAATGCGTGAATTGCGGCTTTTAGATCCTAGATAACTTAATAGACTTTAAGAGATTTGGGAGAGACTAAGATTCATAGAGTTGGGGACTTCGGCACCACCCCCGACTAATATTGAGGAATACAACGCTTCAACTAAAATAAGGACGTGACAATTCAACAAATTAGTAGAAGATAACTAGGGAGTAATTACTTCTAAGTAAACACGTTTGTCTACTATAAGAGTTTTCACCAAAATTTACTTTTTCTTGTCTTTAGTTTAATATTTAGTTTTATAAAAAGTTTTTGGGTTAGTTGAATAGCAACTAATTCCGCACACTCATTCAAAATCGAGATCTTTAATTTGCTTTCTAAAATATATAAAAAAATTCAAAAAGAATTATCCCTCACCTCTATACCTATCTCGATATACATTTTAACCTAACGATACTATTCCCATAGAGAACAATCAATTCCCCAGATTTACATATATTACACTACAACGGTCAAGTACACTGCTTGAAGGATGCAAAACTTCTTGAGATCCCTTGAGAAGTAAAATTTTTTGCGAGGTTTTGCAAATCACTCATCAATTTGGTATTGGATTTAAATTTAGAGTAAGTTTAAAAGAGAGAAATCATATTTATTTAAATATATTTTATAATAATCTTTAAATAAAAAATATTATTCATGTGAAATAATAGAATAGAGGCCCAACATATAATAGAGAAGGAAAATAAAACTAGGCCATAAAAGTACATAAGACGGAGCAAAATCGAGCAAAATGATTTACTATCAATTTTTTATTCCAAACTCAATTCCTTTTATCCAAAGAAAGAATCAAACAAATAATTTATGTCTTATCAGTGCAAAACCCATTGTAAGTTACCCAAACAAACAAACCCTAAATGTTTTTACACAAATATATACTCCCTTCGCTGATTTTTTAAGTCTTCGTTTTGCAACTTTAACCTTATATATTTTTATTTGCGTTATACAATACTTGATAAAATTTATGACAATAGAAAATATATTTAAAACTCAATTTATTCATATATTTTGCATCATGTAATACATATCACAAATAAAAATATTTAAGGTCAAAGTTGAATATTAAAGACTTAAAAAGTCAATAGTGGACTTTAATTATAGGACGGAAGGAGTAAGATTATTTAAAAGAATTGATTTGCACACTCTCATATTTGATTGAGACACTTTAAAACGTGCATTAAATAGTTGTACTGTAAATATAAACTGTTTATATATTGAGTGTCCCAATTAAATTTACGAGTGTGACAATCATTTCCCTTACTTTAAAGAATCGAGAATGATAAATGGACATAACTAAAGGGACCTAAAAAGTGACATAATTAATAAATGACTTAAAAAAAAGTCATTTATGAATTATGTCACTTTTTAGGTCCTTTAGTTAAGTCCCTGTATCAGAGTAGAGAGAGTCATAACTTGTGTTATTTCATAACACCGCGCCACGTCAGCTCCGCATCATCTTAGCGCCAAATAACATAACACCAAAAAATACCAGAAAATCATAATACCAAATAACACCACTTTTTACAAATTTGCAAATTCCACCCTAAACACTTTCATTTATTAAAATTCAAACATTTTATTAATAAAACTAAAACATTACAATAGAAAATAAAAACATTGCAATAAAAAAATACATAATAGAAATGACAAAATGAAACATACGAAAATACATAATCAACTAGTCGGTATCATTTGGATTGGTTGGCGGACGTTGCAATTTATATTTTTCTCTGATTATTTGTTTTTCCAATTTGATGAAATACGCCTCATCCGGATCGACGTCACTCATTTTCATACTTAGAAATCTAAATTCATCCACACACATAGCCGTCTCATCTTTCATCCTAGATGCTTCGTACGCCATTTGGGCCGCTTCCCGTCTAAGACGAAGCTCGTTAGTCATAGATTCCAAGTTGCTTGACGCACTTCCACCGGTGCTAGTCGATGTATCGGACTTTTGTTTTTTGGCCGTCCTTTGTTTCCCTGGAGGATGTGGACGTACATCATCACCAAATAGCTCTTGGTTGGTTTGACCGGGGACGTCTCCGGTTAAGTCAATCGGTGCCGGCGCGTCCCATTTTGGACACTTCTTCAAAATTAACCACACGTCCTCTTGAGTAAACGGCACACCTTTATGCTCGTCACGATACATTTGTCTAGCGTTCCTCATATCATCCACTTCATTTTCACCACTCTTTCTTGTGCGTATGACACGTTTGTAACACGCTAGAAACTTTTGGCAATTTCCATTCAACGTATGTCACTTGCTTGATATCATATCTTTGTTACGAACTTGAAAATTTTGCCGGTTGAACTTGTGCATAACCTTATACCAAAAAGTGATGCCCTTTTGAGAAACTCCAACATTCCTATCCTCGGAAATGGCCACCCAACACACGGCAAGTAAAACTTCCTCTTCCGGTGTCCAACGTAACGTAGTCTCGCTCACGTCGGGATTTTTTTCAAAATCAAAAACCTCGTCGACTAGTTGTTTTTTGCCTTGAATCGTCTCGTCGCGCCATGGTTTTGATTTTTTGAGAGTATGTTGTAGTTTTTTTTTTTTTTTTTTTTTTTTTTTTTTTGCTTGTGAAAAGAAAGTGTATATACTTCTTGTTGTTCTAGTTCATTTATATAAGTTCTAATTTTTTTTTTGATTGTGCCTATTAGCCGTTTATATTCAAACGGTTTTTTTTTTTTTTTTTTTTTTTTTTTTTTTTTTTTTTCAAAACTAGCTGTTAACCAAGAAGGGAGGGATGTGTTTTGCTACTTTTAAAAACATAACTGCACGTTACAACGCACGTTGTAACGTTAACGTGCAAGGCAACGCTCCTCCAACGTTTGATCCTGGGAAACGGTTGTAACATGCTAACGGCGTTGAAACATTGCCACCTAGACCATAACGCCGATCGGGCGTTATGACTCCCATACTCTCAAAGCTCAGAAAAAGTATTATAATTCAAAAAGTTAATTACGAGAACCAAGTATTGTCAAATCAGTTTGTTCGGTACTACTTAAACTTTTACAGCATCTTTCTACTTAACCATCAATTATGATCCTCTGTGTGAATTTAATGGGAACGTTGGTGACAGATTAGAGGTGGTTCGCGTATGTTAATTTATTATGATGTTTACATAAAGAACCTATGACAAATCCTAATATCACAAAAAAAGCAATAATATCGGTATGTATATAAAGAGAAAAAGAGAATAGTATTTCCCAAATAGACTCAACAAATGGAAACAAGCAAATCTTTGTCACATCCTAATATAGTTGTGATTCAAGGTGTTGTGAAATTAAGCATCTTTGTTGCCACCACATCATAGGGTATTGTAGCACAAAACGCCAATTACCAATGACCATTCAAGACTCAAGGTACTACTGCTCGCTGCCACGACTTCCCCCTTTTAGTACAAAGTTTGATAGACCTCATATGTCCTATGACAAATGTCAAATTAGAGTTCATTCCTAGCTATCTCTTACACATATTCAAAGCACACTCAAAACACACACACACACTGCTATAGCCACAAATGTTATCTAGTCATGGTGGTGGTGTTGATCATGATGATCATGATAGTACCAATTTGACCACAAACCACTATCACCAAAATCTTAATAGGGTTTCAACAAAATCCACCACACTCTCATCTTCTTCTTCCTCAAACACATCTTCTAACCACTCACCTTTTTTGAACAACACTACTAGAACAATGGAAGAAGTTTGGAAAGATATCAACCTTCCTACTACCAACGACCATGCTGCTGGCACTAAAGGCTACCGTGGCTTCATCCTACAAGACTTTTTAGCAAAACCCTTTTCAAGTACTCATGACACAAACACACACACAAATGTTTCTTCACCACCACCACCACCACCTCCTCCTCCTCAGCAACCACAACCACAAATGCTTCTAAACTTGAATTCGGGTCCGGATCAGCTGAGTTTTCTGGGTCATGAAGATCCGATCCGAAACGTTTGTTCACTAGAAGGCCCATTTGACCAAGTGTTAGCTTCTTCTAACTCGTTGGGGCATAGCATGGGTGGGTTGAGAATGTTACCGGCTACCGACCGAACCGGTGGTGACCGTAGGCACAAAAGGATGATCAAGAACCGGGAGTCAGCCGCTCGGTCAAGGGCTCGAAGGCAGGTTCGTATATTTTTTTCGTTCACCTGAGTCGCTACACTATTGCAACTCGATCTAGCTCTTTTAATTAACCTTCCTGAAACTACCAATATTGTTTAGACTAAACATAAATAGCAAGCTTAATGTGACAGCATCAAATAGTTTTTGTCGTTTAAAAAAAAAAAAAAAAAAAAAAAAACCTTATTTAATTTGAGGTTTTCAGTGGTGCATAATTTTGAGAGCGGATGTATGTTTAGGTTTGTGTAAAACTATATGCTAAAAAAAAAAGTTTAACGTTGATGTCTTGTATCTCAAAGTATAATGAGACCTACGACTTAAATGCTTTAATATGAAATAAATAAATTTTGAGCGAAATACTGTAATCTTATACGGATTATAACTTTACATTGTAATTGTTGCAAGTTTTGCATTCCATTTTATTTGATTTCATTGCTAGTTATATTTGAGCTTGGAGTTATTATTATTATTTTATTTTTTATTTTTTATTTTTATTTTTTTTGTTATAAACGGTTACTTTTCATTATTATTATTATTATTATTATTATTATTATTATTATTATTATTATTATTATTATTATTATTTTATTTATTTTTATTTTAAGTTTCAATTTGTTTCTGTTAAAGCTTATTGGTAAATTGCTATACGTGCTGTACGTTTGGATTCCTACAAAATATAGATGAGGCTCTTAAATAGCCTCTTAAAAGGGAGATGGGATGGTATAGTTTTAATGGGTCTTTCCTTATTAAGAGATAATAAGGGTTTTGAGCCATAATTCTCTTAACTAAGAGAAAAGTAAACACACCTAAACCACTTGCTAACAATGTATTAGGCTGGGCACAGAAGATGTAAGCGATCGACTCATTCGATTGATCATAATCGATCGTTCCTTGTGTGGGTAATCGGTCGTGGGACGAAAACAAACCCAAACGATCGCCACAAGGATCGAGTTCTTTTTCTTTGCAAATGAAACCGTTGCCCACTTTATTACTTCTGAACTAGGTCGCTCTTACTGGAGCACAGAATCACCTGCAGGTCGCTGGAAAGAGATTGCTGACGTGGCAGGGAAAAGTAAGGCCCCTTACTATGCCCAGCCTTATAGACAAAATATTAATCATCATAATCATCAAATTGGAAATAATTATCTTATCTTGTTTGATTGGTTATATTGAGCTTTCTAAAAAGAATTGTCTTTTGAAAACCCTCGTATAAGTGGGTCCCTTAGTCAAAAGATGATTCTTTGATATTTTTGTGGGGTAGACAAATTTTGTTCCATTTTTATGTCTTATATCAAAAATTATAAACACACATTTACTATGTCGTCTCATTTTGAGTGCTATATATTACGCGTGAGGTGATATATATCACATTGAAAGAGATCAAAAATTAGAAAAATGATAGTCACAAATTTTAAAAGAATATGCAATTGTTGATTGGAAACACTACACCTACTTTTCATTTACTGTGCAGGGAAATGGAAATTACATTTAGAGATCTTTTACATTTATATGGCTATTAATAAAGGAAAAGTGAAACTAGAGAACCCCACTTGCCATAAGCTGGCCATGGCCAATAAGTCTAATTTTGGCACTTTACCAATTGTAAGAAATATGTTTACTTCATAATTATGTGTAGCATTCTTGTTATATTTAATATGATATCATAATAGTAAGAGGGTGGTGCAGTCACAAAACACCAACCCAACGTGGCACGGCGTCAAGCCGGTGCCACCATACTGCCATCTTGCACCAAGCCGCGAGTGAAGAAATTGGCTTGCGTCAAATGAAAGAGAACGTTGCATTTTTGACCGTTTTCCAATGGTTATTTTTTTTTTCTTATTTTTTTTGAAAGTTGTACAATTTTTCTTTATATAAACGCTTTTTACACAACCATTTTACACACAAATTAATCTTTCACTTCCGTTTCCACTTTTCTTTCTTATATACGACAAAAATGAGTCATCCAAATGATGCTTTTATCAATAACCTTCTCGGGATGTCGCAATATCCAAACTCACCATCTTTGCCAAATCTCGCTACACATTCATCCGCAAACATAATATTTTCACAACCTCAATTGCTATGCCACCATACACACATGAGCAATATTATCTTCAACAACACCCACCACAATTCTTTCCACCACAACCACAACTCGAACAAGCACCACAAGAAACACAAGAAACCGAAAAGACGCGAAGAGAAGGCCAAAGACCCGCCACAATTCTTTACATCTTAGAATCTTCGATGGTGAGTCTGAAACCGAGGTTTCGAAGTTTAAGGTATTGTTAGTGTGAGAATAAAGGAAAGGGGTTAGTAGGAGGTTTTGTCGAGCTCTAACCACCTTTTTGAACAAGATTCTGGGTGTTAATTTCGTTCATGGAGTCAATGAGTTTGAGTGAAGCAAAACTCTTCTTTGTTATCGAGGCTAAACGCATACAAGAAGAAGGAATAGAGGTAAAGAGTTTGATCGTCTTTATCCTTGGAAGGATTTTGAATTGGGCTTATGTTTGTCAGTTTCATTATTTGGTTTGATAGGAGGTGGGTTAATGGTCAATGCTAGTATGACATGAAGTATTGGGGTCGGCTTTAGGGTTACTCGTGTTCCTATGAGCTTGGGTCCCACATAGTGGGGTTTGGTGGGGTACGTTGTTTGTATCATAGGAGTGCAAGAGGCATAATCAGAGCCTCAATGAACTGCAGCTAGAGGCTTTTGTCATTGACGTCCTTTATGACATTGGTAGATGACCCATCTCCACAAGGGGAATTGTTTGCATGATTGCATAATTAGCTATGTTTGCATTCCCAAACTTATCACTAACAAGAATTTTTTTTGAAAATCTTTCCTCAAGGTCAATATCTTTGTCAACCCCAATAGACTTCCCGGAATATCCCTCTATAACGTCACCATCACCGAATTCATTCGTCGTAGAATCCTCCGACGACTCGGAATCGGTGTCTTCTCCATCTAATGATGAGGCTAGAACATAGCCATTGAAGATTGTATCGGTGCCCCCTCAAATTCTGAAACTTGTACCTATATCATTTCCTTGTTAAAAGGAATGTGCAGGGTATCATTAATAAGATCTATCATGTCTGAAAGGACACACATCTTGCCATATTTTAGGTTAAATTGTCTTGTGCAACACTCCTCCGGAATAAGGACGTCGCCGTAATGCTTTGCAATTGTTGAGAGAGTTTTCTAACCATAGTTGAGATGGTAACTCATATATTCTTAGCCAAACTAGCTGATTCGAAGGTCTAGTTGTGGGGTTCCAACGAGACATAGATTTAAAATGGTATACAAGGTCCTTATCAACAAGTGCATTTTCCAAGGCCATCGGATCCTTGGACCCAATATATTTGATGGAAAAGTCTTCAAATCCTTTATCAAGAAGAAGGTTGTGGATACCAGAGGCATCATTGACGGATTTAAGCTATGCGAAAAAAGAGAATGCGGATAGGTTGATTAGGTTTTGGTGGGAGTTTTAGTTGGATGTTTGTGGTGGTTATGGGGTTTGAGTTTTTGATGGCAGTGTTTTTGGTATCGAGTGTAGTCGAGGGTAAATCTGCTAGTGTCTTTCCTTTTTTTAGAGCATTGGAATAGGGGGTTTTGCCGAAGGGTATGTGGTTTCGCCTAGTAACGAACTGTGGTTGTTCAGCCATCCTTTTGGCACAGTGGTGGTTGGGGTTTATCAAGTTTTCGTAGGTGGTGGGCAACATTACATTTGATCTTTAAGTACGATGTAAATCGAGTCAAGTTTCCTTTCCATACCTTGAATATCTGACACCCCACTGAATCTTCAAAAACCTAATCTCTTGCCTTGTTATTCCTTTTCCCACGAATGTACACGTCAAGTGCATGCCCGTATCTCATAGTTCTCAGGATCCCGATCCTGATCTTAGGATCTTACGATTTTACGATACTGCAAAGCAAAAACGATCCGGATCCTACATAGGATCTTTGCAAGCTTAAGATCTTATAGGATCCCGATCTTGACCATACGATCTTACGATCTAATCTGATCCGATCTTACTTTTTTCGGATTACAAATTAAAAAACTATAAATTTATGGGTTATGCTTTTGTAGAATTAAAAAAAAAAGCATGTTTAACTTTTTAAACATTTCATAATCATAATTTAGGACAATATTTTTATGAAACATTTATAATATTGTGTTTATAGTGTATAATAATTTTTAGATTTGTATAATATTATAAAAACTATTAAGAAATAGCATTAGAGTAGGATCTTAAGATCTCGATCCGATTTTATGATCACGATCTTGCAAATACAAAAACGATCCTGGGTAAGATCCCGATTTTGAAAACCTTGTCGTATCTCTTGAAGACCCTGAGCTTGGTCATGTCTCAATTTGAGGGGAAGTTGGTGAAGTAAAGTGTAATAATTGGAGTAGGTGATGCGTTTGTAAGAAACAAATAGATTATTGAATTGTGTTTTTGTGTCATTACATAATGATATTTCATGTGTATTATGATAGAACATGACTTGGAGAATAAGCTAACATAACCCTAAACATAATGGACAATACGCTTTTATGCTTGGGCATTAACCTATTGTCTAACACTCCCATGCAGTTTGAACGGAAGGTTTCCGATCGTACAAACTGGATAGAACGTTAAAATCACCTTCTTCTTTTCTTTTTCTCCTCTTCATTGTTGTTAGTCTAACACTCTCTGCAGTTTGAACGGAAGGTCAACTTTTATTGTCAATTTTTATGACGATTGATATTTTTTTACGTCATGGCTTGCTTTGCCTTTAGGAGGGAGCGGCAATTTGGTGGTCAACTTTTGTTGTCAACGACAATGATCTTCAACAACGAAAACTATTTGATGAGGAAGGAAAAAATATGGTTGATTAAAGGCAACTCAACATATTGTGTGTTTTTTGACGGCTATGGTTTAGGGTTTACGTATTAAATATGAAAAACAAAATGCTAAAAAAAAGGGGGAAAAAAACAATAAAACAATAATTAAGATCCCTCCGGATAACCGTCGAGTAGCCGATGACCGGATGATAGCAAAGTTTGTAAGTGGATCTTACGTAAAACTCGGATACCATGTAATATAACAAATAGATATATTATTGAATTATGTTTTATGTGTCATTATACAATGAGATTTCATGTGTATTATAATAGAACATGACTTGAAAAATAAGCTAACATAACCCTAAACCTAATGGACCATAAGCCTTTGTGCTTGGGCATTAACCTATCATCCAACAACGTTAATTAATTGGGCTGGTGGGCGCTCAAGCCCTCTCTCCCAAGTCCAACCATTGTTGTCCTTTGATTCTCTCTCCATCGACACTTGAGAGAAAAATTTATTTTACAACCGCTTAGTTTTAACGTCTCTTTAACGCATCAAGTAGCTGTGTTCAAGAAGTATCAAGCACACATTCGATCCTGTTGTTAATCGTCATCACTATTGATTCTTATGGGTTCGTAATATAACATTGGCATAGAAAATTGCATGCCTTTAAATGTTTTTATGCATTATGGTTTAGCCTTCTTTTACATTTAGACTTAAGGGATGTTGCACTCTACAGGCTTACACCAATGAGTTGGAAAACGAAGTTGAACGTTTGAAAGAAGAAAACGCAATGCTCAAAAGACAACAACAGGTTCGAACCATTTTTTGTCTTATACACAAATCTTGAAAATAATCATTGAACTAATCATGTATTTGTGTTATTTGAATGCACAGTTACAGATGGCAACAGCAGCCCAAGTGACCAAAAAGGGGGGCCTCCAAAGAACATCAACTGCTCCATTTTAAGACAAAGAAGGGGGTATATTTTAGGAAAGACGAAAATAGGTAAGAATATGTAATTTTGAAGGGGTGGTATGAAATTAGATAGAGGAAGGGCGTGGCAGGTTGAATGTTATCTTGCGTCATTTTGGGTCAATTTAACAAGCATGCAAAAGCTTGTTGGTTGTTGTACTTTTGGCCAACTTATCTAATTTGGTAATTTAACAATCCAGTATTGAAAATGACGTTGAATTACTTAATATCTAAAGCCATTTCCTTATATACCCCTTTTGACGTTTGATTTATTTTTCCATCTATTTCGCCATATCATCTTATCTTACCTTGATACATAAAATTAGGGGGTGCTTGGTTGGGGTCAAGGGGGTTGGGAATGGGAAAGGCAATAATAAAGATGCTTGGTTGGAGTTAAGTAATATAATGATTACTTGTTAATGGGTAATGGACCATTATAGAGTAAATTGAGGAGTAAGGGATTGATAACCCACCATCACTTATTTATTTGCATTATCTTTCCCTTTCCCTTTCCCCACTACTAACCAGGCACACCCTTAATATACATAAACAAATGATGTACATTAAACCTCTACCAGCCGTTCTATTTTTCTGATTAACGTTTGTTTATCTGTAAATTTAGAGTGTATGCATGGTCACTATCATCGTTGTTGACATTTTAATGTCATATTTGCGTCATCTTTCACCACTTTCATCTCACATTGTCACTTCCCACCAATAAGCACTATTTCGAATAAAAAGCAAAAAAACATATTCAAAGCATGTGTTTGTTCGGATGCAAGAGCTCGAGCTCCTTGACCACGATCCGGCCACCTCGAGCCTTATGCGATGGTGATGCCGGTCCATTACTACCCACCACAAACAATGTAACCCCATTATGGTGACCTACATTGCGGGTATTCTTTAGAAGAAAAGAATTGGCTCCTCAGTTCTCACACTCATCATATAGAAGGTGTGGGTTAGAATGACGGTTAGAAAGAAAAGTAGTAAATGTATAATTTTATATGTCAAGGTGGTGGGTTCATGGATTTTTCTACGTATCTTGAAAAATTATCTATCCATTGCATGATCATTAGTTTATCAATTCTCTTTCTTTTTTACGAAATGTAGAAATAATACTTTTTTTCATCCCAAAATAAATGTATTTTAGAAAAAACACGTTGTAGAAAGATCAAAAAGAGACGCGAGTCATTTTTTATAAATTTTTAGCTTGCCAACAACATTACATTTTGAGATAACGTCGTTGGTTGCACTAAAGTTACAAACAATAGTAGTTTTATTATGCTTATAAACTCATGTCATTGAACCGGTATTAAGCATTGATGTTTATGTGCGAACCATCATCCTCATTCATTCACGGTGATCGAAGGTGCTATCACATCGTTCTTCACAATTGTGAGTGTCTCAGCGTCTAGAGAATTGCAGAAGAGAAGATTATTCTTTCTATCCACTAGGTAGAAACACTTTAGTGAGTGTTAGGAATTAAAACTAAATATAATATTAGTCTAGAAAGTATGTCAATTATTTTATCATAGTTTAAGGGTAGGGTGATGGGCATTAAGATTTAACTTTAGGATCAATTCATACGTTTGAAATAGGGGGTTGGCATTGGGTGGGTCCACCAAAACCCACAAATTCAGGCATATACAAAAGTATGGAAGGGGGTTTTCTTTTGAAATGTCAACTGTGTTCTTCCTAAATAAAATGACGTGTTCCATATTTTCACCTTTTGTTTTTATTTTAAATCTTAAAAAAATATATATAAACTTTGAATTTTAATCTTATCCCAACATAAAACAAACAACTTTTAATAAGGTTATTTACTTACTCCCATTTATTTTCTTTTTAACCTAAACCAAATCCTAATCCTATCCCAAACCTATCAACAAAACAAACGGGCCCTAAGAGTCTATAGACCTATCTTGTAATAAGTCACAAGTTACCAATGACTTATTAGGTATAAATATCAATCATTAGGTGATGTGACATGTGTGCTTGTAAGAATGTATCAGTGAATTGAAACAATCTGTGTACGTAAGTTATTATTCTTATTGTTAGATTTGTTTGTGCCACTTGTTTGATTCCACACCCGAGTTTCAAACTCGACTCTTATAAAAAAAATTCATCTTTGAATATGAAATGTAATCTTACTTACAACTAGGAATTATGTTTGGTATCAAAGCAAAGAGATTTATTGGGTTTAATTATTTAAAAACTCGATTACCCAAAATATTACAAAACATAACCAAAAAGGCAAAACTCGTCTAGTACTTAATGACTATACAAAACTTGACTAAAGAGTGATAGGTTTAAATCAAAACTCGACTAGAAAAGTTGTGTCTGTGTTTAGTATTATTCAAAACTCAACTAGGAGGTGTTGTACTTGTCAAAACTCGACTCATGTGTTTTGTCACTATTTAAAACTCGACTAAAAACATGTGTTTGTGAGAAGCTTGATAAGACTCGGTTAACCTGAATTTTGAATAGTGTAATTGTTAGTTTTGTGCAATACTCAACTAAGATATAATCAAAACTTGAGTAACACGAGATTCAAATAGTGTTTTTGTCAATTTTGTAATATTTGGTAAAAGACTTAAATGACCTTGCACTTTAATTAATTTCTAAACACCCTTGTTGATTATTTCAACTTGAGGATTAATAAGTGTTAAACCATTTCTAAACCTCAATGATCACCTAAGAAATGCCTTTATCATTTCTAAAGAAGCTTTGAAAACTGGATCAATCAATAAACCACCAGCTTATAGCGTGAAAATGATGCTCAGTGGAAGATTTATTTCAGTCAGTACATTGGAAAACACCCTCTTGATGTTCAATCAAAGATTCATTAAAGAATGGACCCTATCCACCAATCATGGACACTATTGCTGAAGGACGACTTTACGTGAAAGATCTGAGTGAATATTCTCTTGAGGAGAAGAGAATGGTTGAAATTGATGAACTTGCTAAAGATCTCCTGATTCTTAGCAATACAAATGTTATCCTGATGAACATTGACATCTGTGAAAGTACCAAGGATTTATGCGATAAGATTGAGAAGCGGCTGCGGGGAACTAGGTTGGGTGCTCGTACTAAGCTGACTGCTGCAATAACGAGTTATGAGAACTTTGCTTCTTATGAAGGATATTTTTTGATTGACACTTATACTCATTTATGTGGACTATTGAATGAATTCAAGAGGAACAATCTGGTAGAAAACCATCTACTTGAGTGGAAAATTCTCGCAAACAACATCAAGTAGAATGTGACAAAATGGTAATTTTCAACTCTATTTTAATAATAAACATTTATTATTATTACTAAACTGTGCATTTCTATGCATAACTGAACATTTTTTAGCTCACGTGAACATTTCGGGAAGCCATCCCGCGGATTGTATGTAACACCCCCATTTCACAAATAGCAGCGGATGCTAATCTGGGGTATTACTTTTTGATACACAGTCTCAATAATAGAAAACAACACAAAAAGAGACGTTTTTAAAAGATAAGTTATCATTCATTTATTCATCATAGTTTTTACAAAAAAAGAGAGATTTTCACAAACGGAGGTCCCAAAGATACATTTCAAAACATAAAGTAGATGAATGGTGACAAGTTTGGATGTCTTTATGTCCAATGTCACTCCATGCCATAAGTCCGTAATATACTCAGTTACCTGGGATAAACATGTTAAAAGGTCAACACGAATGTTGAGTGAAATCCATAGGTTTAAGTTGTAATAGTTTGAATACAAGTTTCAAGTGGGCCACGTTGTTGCACCCATAGTTAAAATAATATTAGGGTAAAAGGGAACTTCCACCCTGGTAAAATACATTAACAAAAAAAAACCGTTTAAAGTACAATGGAATGTGGCTGAAAGGCCACATTAACCTTAAGTAACCACTTGAACAACCACTAGATCATTTTATGACATGCCATAAATGAACAACTAGCTACCAACAACTAGAACAACCACTAACAACATAAAAAGACATGCATAAAATATAAACAAATCCAAATAAAACATTACTTCCTCGAACGGCCTTGAAGCTTGAAATCAAACTGATTGTTAGCCTTCAAGCTCGTTATGTCCTTAGAAAGATAGCCTTCAAGCTCGTTATGTCCTCTTGCTGATGAAAAGTAACTGCCCATAGGATCATTTGGCTCAAACACCTCATCATCACTATCAGAATCAACCACTTCACCTACCTTAGAGAATGGGTTGCCCTTCCTTTTACCAACAGCCACCAGAATAGATTTACCATTATCATCAACAAGGGTGGCTTTCCCATCAATGATAAGCATTTCAATCTTCTCAATTTTCTCAACTATAGGAGTGTTCTTTATAGGTGATGGAGAAGTAATTTTGGAAGAACTAGAAAAAACTTCAGGGGTACATGTAGTGCCAATTACAGGTTCCAAAACCGAATCTTGTTCCATAAGCATATCAAAACTGTTCTTCAAATCAACAAGGTTGATATCATCCACCCAATTATTATTCTTACCTTGGTCATCCTGGGAAGGAGCCGTACTACTAGTAGGATCAGTAGTAGGTTCGTTACAAGAAGTAGAACCTACATTAACCGTTGGAGAACCTGTATTCGATTGGACAGAAGGCTTAGACACCCCACGTTAAAATTAATACTATTGCATCTAAGCTCATGACACCCACGTTAGCATTTCCAGGTCCAATGATGGCACTGCAGACCAATCAGTGACTAGAAGTAAGGTAACTTGCCAATGTTAACCTCTTTGTTCTCAAATATAGTGCTAATTGATACCCGGTAGGGGCACACTAATGAGAGTAGTCACACTCCAGATAGATTTATCCACCATATTCGCGTTCACTCGCAAGTAATTATGGTTCTTGAAATTTAAGTTATAGTGGCAGATAGTGGTACTCGTGGAATAATGAATCAGGATAGAAAATACTTGTATTCATGTTTATAGCATTTATCCCCCTCTAGGATTTATGAAACATTCAAAGAATTTAAAAGTGAGGCTATGAACTCACCTTAGTTCAGGGGAATTTGATTAATGTTAAAAGTGACTTAAATAATATACGTCTTTATCACGCAACCTGAGGTAATGTATGTCAAGTCTTAGTTGAGTTGTTTATGTTTCAAAACTTTGTTTCATTAAGTTTGAAGTAAATGTTTCTTTGATTCATTAGATTATGGATATAACGTAACATTGTTCGGGCTATCATAATTCAGAGGTCATGTAGTAAACGTTTGAGCAGCCAGGGCACTTTAACTCGTAAACCCAGGAAACTCGTCAAAATGTATACCCAAATGAAACTCCTCACATGAAATTCCCTAGTAATGTGATACGTTTGTATGTTAAGAAAGATAGTATTTTAAGTTTCTTCAAAAGTTAGTCGATGATAGATTATTTTACATATATAACTTATTTGGTGTTTTTGTGTGTTTTAATCGGTAAATGAAAACGCTTATTGTTTTATGTTTATATAAAATCAAATCTTATAATATTAATATGTATTTTTATATTTTATATAAAAATATTTCATTTATACCTTTAAGTTTGCAAAATGGCAAAATATACCCTTGATTTATAAACTTTTACAAGTTTAGTCCTTTATATAATAAGTATATATATTAAACCTTTAACTTTGAAACTTGGAAAAATTGGTCCTTATGGTTATAATTTTAGAATAATGGTAGAAATAACCCATATACTTGTTAATTTCAAATAGTTACAATATATACCCCTTGCCTGGAAACGATTTACAAAACAAGTCCAAAATTCATGCAAAATTTATTTTCGGAATCCAAAAGAGTTTTGCAGATTACGGATTATTATAATAGGCTAAACTAAGTAGCTTTTACGAGCTTAAAGCTTATGGAAAGGTTTCGTGATCAATAAAATCAAAATGTGTACAATTTTAGGGTTTTAAAGGAAACGTGTTGGTTTAAGGATTCAAGGCTAAACAAGGGTTCACATAGGATCTAATAGACCTTTTAAGAGTTCTAAAACAAGAATAGAGCTTATTGAATGATTAGAATGACTTACTAGATCGAGAATGAGTCGAATAGGGTTTTTTTTTGGTTCGTGTGGTTTTCTCGGCTAAAATGGAGCTTCAAGGCTTGATCTTCTTGGTTCTTTGGCTTATAAGGACTCTTATACTTCTACTTCTGCTAGTGTAAGGTAAGAGCAAAGGTTTAAGGTGGAAACAAGTTTTTGGAATGAAATGAATGAAAGGGTGGTCGCGGCTATTTATATGCTCGAAACTAACTTGTTGCCCAAGTTAACTTGGTGTGGTGGCCAAGGGTGGTAGGGAGGGTGACTCATGACTGCTATAGGGTGAGTCTTGAGGGCTAGGGGTGTAGCTAAGAGTGGTGGCAAATGGTGGTGAGGTTTCGGCTATAATAAGGTGATGAGACACCTTGGAGCCTAAGTTGTGGTGATGGAGGTGCTTGTAAGGTGGTAGGGTGGCTACTAGTGAGGTGGTGGTGATCTAAGGGAGGTGCTTTAGGTGCTTGATCATAGTTTAGGGTTTAGATTAGGGTTTAAAGTTAGGATTAGGGTTTAGAAATGGATTTAGGGACTAAGTTTAAGGTTTAGGAATCATGCATGATGTGTTTGTACCTTGTGCTAATGTGGTGGCAAGGTTTAAACATGATTTAGGAGGTGAAATGACCTAATTTGGATTTTATGCTCAAATAACTTGTACATTGAGCTTTAAATGGTTGTACTAGAGTTTAGGAAGGAAAATATATTCAAAATTTAGCTAAGATAACTTGTACATAAGCCTTGAACACTGTTAAACTTGTTTCAACTTGAAATTAGGGTTTTTGGAATAACCGTAAACGTATAATGCTTGTTTTGGTATAATGTTGGAAATAGCATGTATGATTGATAATATACTTGGTAAAATGATCTTTGATACATAGACTTGACATATTAGGAGGTTTACATTATATAAACATAGGTATATAATTGGCATTGGTTGTTGCGTGAGCACGTCTAGTTTGCTATGTAAGTTACTTTACATAGTTTGAATGAAATGAAGCAAAAATTTTCCCGTGAAAATGATTCTCATATATATCATGAGTATAGATTGTAACAATTCACATTTTTGGATTACTATTCATTCTTACTATTCACTATTACTATTCACTTTTTACTATTCATTTTACTATTCATCATATTTTGGGTCAGTATAAAAACTTGGAACTTTTCCTAAAAATTACTATTCACTTTTACTAGTCACTTCCGATACCCGCACCACCTTTTGACTAATACATTTTAAATGACCTTGCCTAATCATATACCTAGTCTTCAACTAAATATTATTTAGATAATATCTTACAAAATATCTCATTAAGAGAAGTCAAGTTGAAATTCTCTTCTTAAATATCTAAACACTATTCACATAAATATCTAAACACTATTCATCAAAATATCTAAACACTGTTCATCAAAATATCTAGATATTTTCAGAAATTTTCACTATAAATAGAAAGGAAACTAGTTCATTTTATTTCACAGAAAAACACACATTTCGCTCCTCCTCCACCTTTCTCCCTCCATACATCCTCCATACTTGATTTTTAGGCTTCGAGTTCTATAGATAAGTTGATGGCATAAGTATTCTCTACGTAAAAATATAGTTTATTTTGTGTTTACGTGGTTAGATTAAGAGCTACACAATGGTGGATAGGAGCTGTGGTCCTCAGAAATTTCTTAAAACTTTGGCAAGAATAGATCGGCTAATTCCAAGGATGGGTTTTTAATATGGGAGCTATTGGGTTGATTTTAAAGGTTTTTAAGGTTTAGGAAATGGATTCTTGAATTTAGATGCGGAAGCGCTGCCCAATTTTCTAGTATCATTTATCAGTTATTATCAGGTGAGTCATAGCCCCTAGTCTTTTTATACTTGATGAGTGCTCAAACACTCATCATTTTTGGTCTAATCTGAACTGCAAAACATACAAAAACATTCAGTAATGCATCAAAATACTGAAAATATTCCAAAATTGTGTTTTATATGTTTTAGATGCAAAACGAGCAAAAACAGATGAAAAACGTATAAAGTTTGCAAAATTGGCAGTTTCAGTCCCCCAACTTTCATAAAATTACAAATCTAGTCCCTGGATATTCAAAATATAGAAAATTATCACCAAAGGTCCTTTTGAAATCATAAGATGTCATATTTAGTCCTTTGGTGAAAAATTGGAAAGTTTTGGAAATTTACACTTTTGGTCCCTGGAGTTTCAAACTTTGGCAGATTCAGTCCCTGGTGGGATAATTTTAAAAGAAAAATCGTTTTTGGTCCTTAAAAATCACAAATTATCAAAAATGATCCCTGGGTGAAAGTTTTTACAAAATGGCAAGTTTAACCCCTAAACTTTTGGAAAATGTCAATTTTAGTCCTCGGGGTTTAAATTTTGGAAAATTGTAATTTTGGTTTTTATAATTTTCAAACTTGTCAATTAAGGCCCTTGTGATAACTTTGGGAATTCTACATTTTCAGTCCCTTGGTTTCAGAATTTACAATATGGTCCTTGTAATTTATAAACTAACCAAATGGATCCTTGTTCTTTCTAATCCAACAAAACAAACAAACCAAACCCAAAACCTTGATCCAGTAACCCAATCCCATGCCAAGCCCACCAAAATTCGGCCCACTCCTAAAATAATAACACCCCGTACGTTGACCTCAGTCAACCCCCACACCTCGACACTGTTCATCTCCCCCAACCTTTCCCTGAAATCCCTCCCCCTGCTCCCTCCTTTTTACCAAACCTCCACCAACCTTCAATTAATATCTACACCAACCTAACCAACCCTCCCCCTCATTAAATGCCAACCTGCTCCACCCAATTTTGTCCAAATTTGTTTTCCCGCCAAAAAATGTTTGAAGGGTTGAGATTAAACCAAGCCATCCAATGGCTGAGAAGATGGTGGGAAAGCAAGAGAGAGATTCCAGGGCTATAAAAGAAAAAGAAAACAGAAGAAAAAGAGTTAGTGTAGAGTAGAATAGATAGTAGTATTTTCTTAGTTTTTAGTTTCATTGTAATTTTAATTCCAAGTTGTACTTTTTAGTTTCAGAAGCTGGTGTTAAGTGTTTTTATTATTAAATCAATTCTAATTCAGTTTCATTTTAAGTCTTACTCTCAAAGTCAGATTTTCCTATTTCTCAGTTAAATGTCATCTTAACTTTAATGTTATCAAAAGTTGTGGTTTGGTTGTTTAATGAACTCATTTAGGGTAATAAGATCTTATTATAAGCATTCTTAAAGTCTTTTAATCAGTTCTCATGAAAATCTAGTAAAATCACAAAAGTTCAAGTGAATTAGTAAAAATGGAAAATCAGTTATGAAGATGGAACAAGCAAGGGTTCAGGATTGACTTCTTAATTCCATGGTATTAGAGCCTCAAGGGAGGCCATAGGAATTGTTATTGGTTCTGGTTTTGTGATTCTCAGTGGAAATCTATAATGTAAGCATTTCTCTATTAGTTTGGTAATTTCTTGTAGCCATACTTAATTAGTAATTATCTGTGGTAGATTTGTGTTAGAACAAGCTTTGTATATCATAGTACTACCTTCTGCATCAGTTTCATGGCCTAGCTCACTGATTTACCTTAAATATCTGTCATTTGAATTTCTTTGGGGGTGTTTGGCATAAGCCTTTCAAGTAGGATTAGGGAACTGTGGTTGGTGATTTCTGGTCTTTACATACTACATTAGTTGTATTTAGGTCTTAGAAACCTTCAAAACTCAGGTTCATGTGGTAAAAGTCAAAAATCACTTATGAATTCTTCCACTGCTTACTGTTGAGCAGTTAAGGTACCTAAACCACCAATTCATGTTATAAGATGTTTGTTTTAACTTAATTTGGATTCATTTGAACTTAGAAACATGTTATCAGTAGATTAGATCAAAGCAAAACTCATCAAAGTCAAAATAGGTGTTTTATTTAGAAAGTCAAAGTTCATGTTTTCAGTTTTTTCTCAAACTTGCAAGAATTAAATAGAATTTTGGATTTGCTTTCAAGGCTTAAAACTTGTTGTTACTTGATCTCTACCAGCTCAACTTTGAGTGTCCAACTTTGTTACATTTTTGCTATTTTTATTGTGGGCCCCACAAGTCACCAAAGTGACTTGCAGGGCAGATAACTCCCCTGTTCACAGCAGACATCACCCATCACCACCACTTTGTGGTGGTGTTCTGACCACCCAGTGGGTCCCACAACCCCCCACCTTGCACCATTCAACCCTCCTCCTACCAGGGTCCCTCATTTGACCCTTGGTTTGACCTCAAAGTCTGTGGACCCCACCTAAACCAAAGCTTCTAATCTGTCCCATTTCCTAGTATGCAATGGGTCAAAACAGCTTATTTTGACCCATTGGCTTATTCTGTGGGTTCTTTTTGCTTTTTTCTTGTTTAAATAAGCTCTCATAGCTTATTGGAACTTGTTTCAACCAGAGTGGGTCCCACCAAAGCTGATTTAGCTTATTTTTCCACCTTGGTCAACTTTGGTCAACTGTTGGACATCTTGGCTTATTCCAGCTTATTTTTAAGTTTTCAAAAAGTTTGTTTTTATTAAAGTTTGTTGTTTTTAAGTATTTAGTAGATTTGTAAAAGAAAAACCAAGAAAAACAAATTTAAATTAAGTGATAGTTTCTATTTAATGTAATTTAATTTTAATTTTCATTTTTAAATTTTAATTAAGTAGTTGTCATTTTTATATTTTTATTAATTACCTAGTATATTAAAGTATTTATAATAAATTTTTCAGATTTTTATTTTACCATTTGGTATTTATTAGAATTAATTTTAGTTTTATTAATTATTAATTAATATTAAGTTTAAATTAGCATAAGTAGTTTTTATTAATCAAAATCAAGTTTTTATATTTTTTATAGCTTTTATATGTTATAAAGTAATTTTAGAAATTTTCTTAGAATTTTTACTGTTCATTTAGTAATTTTCTTAATTTACAATAGTTAATTAGTTAATTAGTAATTAATTAGTAATTAATTAACATAAAATCCACAAAAAGACAAAAATAGTTATTTTTAATTTTTAAAACTTATTTTTAGTTATTCTATAGTTTTAGAGATTTTATTTTCACCTTTTTAGTATTTAATTAATAATGTATTATATTTAAGTATTTTAAATATTAATAATTAGTAATAATTAGTATTTAATTAATATTAAATAATTAATTAGGGTTAAAATTTATTTTATTTTTCTAAAAATTTTCTTTTACTTTTAAGTTTGTAAAAAAGTCATTTTCACCCCCTGGGTGTTTTCAGATTTCAGTTTTTACTTTTTATTTTGTACGTCTACGTTTTATTTAAACGTAACGTACGCGTTTTTAAGTTTTGAACGTTTCTAGTTTTTGGAACTTTCCCGTCTTATTCACATAGCTTGTTTAAGCTATTTCATTGTAGATTCCTTAGTTCAATCACACACAAACCCTTATCTATCCAAATTCACCCGATCAAATAACCGTTTGATTACCATTCACACCTCGTCGGGACATAACGACCCGGGGAAACCCTATATTCCACGGAGCATTGACTCTAGGCCTTTGATCTTGTTGACCATTCCTTGGTCAATTTAGGTTGACCGTTTGGAGTCAATCAATTTTTGGCGCCGCTGCCGGGGAGGTTGTGTGCGTATCTAAACGGTTTTTCTGATTAGTGTCTTTGGAATTCGTTCCATTGTACATTTATCCACCCTTGTTCATATCTTTCTATAAAAACCCAAAAATATTTTTCCTTACCCTCTATCCATTTGATTCTACCTTCTTATACCCATCTCATGTATAATTCTTATGGCGTCTCTCGGCTACACGTGTTTTCACTGCAAAAGTCCGATTGATGACGGCTTTCGTTGTCTCCGGTGTATTTGTGAGAAATGTGGCAATAATTGTAGTAACAGACTTTGTGTTTTGTGCAATCTGTTCATAAGTCCAAATTCTCTCAATGATTCACCAAATTCTTCCAAGCCCGAGACACGTGCTATTAATGACAAACCTTCAAAAATTGATCCTAACCTTTCACGGTTTACAGTCAAAAGTTTGTCAAGCATACGTGCTGAGCTTAGGGCAGTGACTGAAAAGAACGACTTGCCCAATCTTCACGTTTATCAAGAACCAAAACCCGAGACCATAACGGAAGTGGTGGAAATTGCTAGCTCTAAGAGCACACCACTTGTCCCACCTCCTGATTTTGTTCCTTGTGTCGGTTGTGGTGAGCCACTTTTTGGTTTACCATGTCGTTGGTGTACATGTGTGCAATGTGGTAACGATATTCAAAACGGGAGTTGTTTGTTTTGTGGGTCGAGTAATTCATTTGCTTATGACCCTAATCAAGACTCATTCAACGACTCTTCGAATTTTTCCGATTACCCATCACATTCATACGAGCAAGAATCATATTATCCAAACTTCAATGATGCTTCGTATCAAGTTACACCAAGCCAGACTCAACAGTTTTACTGTTGTGAGTACTGTGGTGGTCCACACTACAGTTCTGATTGTCAATCGGGAAACACGCTTGTCTATGAGCAGTTTCCTGATAACAATTATGACTACAGCACACACGACTCGCAGCCACATCAGTTTTACTGTTGTGAGTATTGTGGAGGTCCACACACTAGCTCTGATTGTCAAACAGGGAATCCGTTTCCTTGTAACAATTACGACTATTCGTTTTCAGACCCACCTCCACAATACCAGATGTCCCAAGCAACTCCTCTTGTTACTGAGCAAGGTATTTTAATAGAGACTCTTGAGATATTGAAAGATCTTAAGGAGGAGTTGGCTGCTACATCGTTTCAAGATTCTCGTCAAAAATCCGTGGCAGAATTATTTGCTGAAGAACGAGAAGCTAGAAACGAAAAGAGCATGGAAGAATTACTTGCTGAGCAAAGAGCGGCTAAAATACGTGCCAATCTTCGCTATGCTGCTCTTCATGATGACGATGATGATGAGGATTCTATTCAAATGAAGGAATATTACAAAGATTCATCCAGTTCATCAGTTGAGATTCCTTCCATAGAAGCACAGGGAGATAAGAGTATGCAAGAATTGCTAGCAGAAGAACACATGAAAAATATAGAATCTATGTGTGCTAGTCTTTCTTATCCCCCTCAGTCTATTATCACACCCGAAGTTCACACTCACTCTCCGAACATGGGGGATAAGCATCTTAGCACTGTTCCTAATAAGGAATCGGACGAATTAATGAAGTCTAGTGTTGAGATCCTTGTCCCAATCCCAGGAGAGTCACAGGGGACTTTTGATCTTATGTGTGATATTCCTTCCACCCCTAATAATCCAAATGATCAAATTGAGACTGTCTCTAATTCCAGTGATGATTGTTTATCTTATGGAGACATTGAATTCGTTGATGCATCACTTCTCCACCCTGATGTGGACTTTCTTCTTGAAGAGTTCGCTGATGAACTCTCTCATATGGATCCCATCCCACATAGGGATGAAAATGAAGTCTTTGACTTTGATGCGGATTTGAGAGAGTTAGAATTCTTACTTTCTCGTGATCCTTCGATTGAACTTACTCAGATCAATCCGCTTACTCCGGAAAGTGAAAATGATCTGGACGAATTCGAGGCTTTTCTTACTGAAGATAGTTCAATTTCATACGAAGTTGATGATAATTATCTTGATCCTGAGGGGGACATTCTTTTTCTAGAAAGTTTGTTAAACGAAGATCCATTCCCCCCTCTCCCACCCAAACAACTTCATAATGAGGAAATCAAATCAGTTGAGGAAACTGATAAATTTCCTGAGATCAAGCTTAAGAACTTGCCTCCTCCACTTGAATATGCATTTCTTGAGGAGGAAGTTCTTATCTTAATTGCTATTCAGATCTCTCTTCTTTCCTTCACCTACCAGGTGATTTCTCCTCTCCTTCACTCCTTCGGGAGTGAGGACACTATATTTGATCCCGGCATTTTCATGTATCATTATCTTGAGCCGGTTACTTATCTCATCGGTGTGGAACTTTCACGTGCTTCATATGTTTGTCCAAACATTTTGAATGAAAGTCCGATTGAGATTGTTTCTTCCACATCATGCTTCCCCAAGGACAAATGAATTCGGGGTCGAGTCAAGCTAGCGACTCGGTAAACAAAAATAATAGCATGCATATAGGGTTTTCACCCTAAGTATGGGGGAGTCCCCCATGCTATGATTACAGAGTGAAAAACAAAATGGTGTTTTCCACGCTTAGCTTGTAATGTTGCCCTTTTACGTTCAAAATGTCGGCATAATAGCCGGGATTTTGAATATTGAGGACAATATTCATGCTTAGTGTGGGGGGGTATTCGCTATGCTAGCGAATTTTATCACATTTTACTATATAATACCCCCGTTTTAGCCAAAAATTTCAAAAATTTTAAAAATTTTTCACTGGTGCTTCAAAATTTTTGGTAATCAGTCCGCCTTGTCTAAGCGACAAAAGGGATTGGCTAGTCCAGGAGCAAACGGCTCTTGGTAAAGACATATCAAATCCGTTGACGGCTGGCAATTTGCCCAAAATTGTATGGTTCATCAACTCCCCGAAAACAAATGAGTTGGCTAGCCCGCAAGATTATGGCTTGTGGTAAAGGCCGTGGAAAATCCATAATTGGTAATCAGCTCACCAAGATGTTGACTAGGTCCATCAAGATGCTGGCTAGTCCAGGAGCAAACGGCTCTTGGTAAAGACTTAACAAATCCGTTGAAAGCTGGTGGTTTGCTCAAAATCACACGGTTATCAGGTGTGCCACAGTTCTAACACCTGGCTACTCCAGAAGTGATGGCTTTTGGTAAAGAGTTTTTCAAATCCATCAAGTTTTCAAAACAGTATTGCTAGGGACTAGCAATAGTTTAGTGTGGGGGATTGATGAGTGCTCAAACACTCATCATTTTTGGTCTAATCTGAACTGCAAAACATACAAAAACATTCAGTAATGCATCAAAATACTGAAAATATTCCAAAATTGTGTTTTATATGTTTTAGATGCAAAACGAGCAAAAACAGATGAAAAACGTATAAAGTTTGCAAAATTGGCAGTTTCAGTCCCCCAACTTTCATAAAATTACAAATCTAGTCCCTGGATATTCAAAATATAGAAAATTATCACCAAAGGTCCTTTTGAAACCATAAGATGTCATATTTAGTCCTTTGGTGAAAAATTGGAAAGTTTTGGAAATTTACACTTTTGGTCCCTGGAGTTTCAAACTTTGGCAGATTCAGTCCCTGGTGGGATAATTTTAAAAGAAAAATCGTTTTTGGTCCTTAAAAATCACAAATTATCAAAAATGATCCCTGGGTGAAAGTTTTTACAAAATGGCAAGTTTAACCCCTAAACTTTTGGAAAATGTCAATTTTAGTCCTCGGGGTTTAAATTTTGGAAAATTGTAATTTTGGTTTTTATAATTTTCAAACTTGTCAATTAAGGCCCTTGTGATAACTTTGGGAATTCTACATTTTCAGTCCCTTGGTTTCAGAATTTACAATATGGTCCTTGTAATTTATAAACTAACCAAATGGATCCTTGTTCTTTCTAATCCAACAAAACAAACAAACCAAACCCAAAACCTTGATCCAGTAACCCAATCCCATGCCAAGCCCACCAAAATTCGGCCCACTCCTAAAATAATAACACCCCGTACGTTGACCTCAGTCAACCCCCACACCTCGACACTGTTCATCTCCCCCAACCTTTCCCTGAAATCCCTCCCCCTGCTCCCTCCTTTTTACCAAACCTCCACCAACCTTCAATTAATATCTACACCAACCTAACCAACCCTCCCCCTCATTAAATGCCAACCTGCTCCACCCAATTTTGTCCAAATTTGTTTTCCCGCCAAAAAATGTTTGAAGGGTTGAGATTAAACCAAGCCATCCAATGGCTGAGAAGATGGTGGGAAAGCAAGAGAGAGATTCCAGGGCTATAAAAGAAAAAGAAAACAGAAGAAAAAGAGTTAGTGTAGAGTAGAATAGATAGTAGTATTTTCTTAGTTTTTAGTTTCATTGTAATTTTAATTCCAAGTTGTACTTTTTAGTTTCAGAAGCTGGTGTTAAGTGTTTTTATTATTAAATCAATTCTAATTCAGTTTCATTTTAAGTCTTACTCTCAAAGTCAGATTTTCCTATTTCTCAGTTAAATGTCATCTTAACTTTAATGTTATCAAAAGTTGTGGTTTGGTTGTTTAATGAACTCATTTAGGGTAATAAGATCTTATTATAAGCATTCTTAAAGTCTTTTAATCAGTTCTCATGAAAATCTAGTAAAATCACAAAAGTTCAAGTGAATTAGTAAAAATGGAAAATCAGTTATGAAGATGGAACAAGCAAGGGTTCAGGATTGACTTCTTAATTCCATGGTATTAGAGCCTCAAGGGAGGCCATAGGAATTGTTATTGGTTCTGGTTTTGTGATTCTCAGTGGAAATCTATAATGTAAGCATTTCTCTATTAGTTTGGTAATTTCTTGTAGCCATACTTAATTAGTAATTATCTGTGGTAGATTTGTGTTAGAACAAGCTTTGTATATCATAGTACTACCTTCTGCATCAGGTTCATGGCCTAGCTCACTGATTTACCTTAAATATCTGTCATTTGAATTTCTTTGGGGGTGTTTGGCATAAGCCTTTCAAGTAGGATTAGGGAACTGTGGTTGGTGATTTCTGGTCTTTACATACTACATTAGTTGTATTTAGGTCTTAGAAACCTTCAAAACTCAGGTTCATGTGGTAAAAGTCAAAAATCACTTATGAATTCTTCCACTGCTTACTGTTGAGCAGTTAAGGTACCTAAACCACCAATTCATGTTATAAGATGTTTGTTTTAACTTAATTTGGATTCATTTGAACTTAGAAACATGTTATCAGTAGATTAGATCAAAGCAAAACTCATCAAAGTCAAAATAGGTGTTTTATTTAGAAAGTCAAAGTTCATGTTTTCAGTTTTTTCTCAAACTTGCAAGAATTAAATAGAATTTTGGATTTGCTTTCAAGGCTTAAAACTTGTTGTTACTTGATCTCTACCAGCTCAACTTTGAGTGTCCAACTTTGTTACATTTTTGCTATTTTTATTGTGGGCCCCACAAGTCACCAAAGTGACTTGCAGGGCAGATAACTCCCCTGTTCACAGCAGACATCACCCATCACCACCACTTTGTGGTGGTGTTCTGACCACCCAGTGGGTCCCACAACCCCCCACCTTGCACCATTCAACCCTCCTCCTACCAGGGTCCCTCATTTGACCCTTGGTTTGACCTCAAAGTCTGTGGACCCCACCTAAACCAAAGCTTCTAATCTGTCCCATTTCCTAGTATGCAATGGGTCAAAACAGCTTATTTTGACCCATTGGCTTATTCTGTGGGTTCTTTTTGCTTTTTTCTTGTTTAAATAAGCTCTCATAGCTTATTGGAACTTGTTTCAACCAGAGTGGGTCCCACCAAAGCTGATTTAGCTTATTTTTCCACCTTGGTCAACTTTGGTCAACTGTTGGACATCTTGGCTTATTCCAGCTTATTTTTAAGTTTTCAAAAAGTTTGTTTTTATTAAAGTTTGTTGTTTTTAAGTATTTAGTAGATTTGTAAAAGAAAAACCAAGAAAAACAAATTTAAAATTAAGTGATAGTTTCTATTTAATGTAATTTAATTTTAATTTTCATTTTTAAATTTTAATTAAGTAGTTGTCATTTTTATATTTTTATTAATTACCTAGTATATTAAAGTATTTATAATAAATTTTTCAGATTTTTATTTTACCATTTGGTATTTATTAGAATTAATTTTAGTTTTATTAATTATTAATTAATATTAAGTTTAAATTAGCATAAGTAGTTTTTATTAATCAAAATCAAGTTTTTATATTTTTTATAGCTTTTATATGTTATAAAGTAATTTTAGAAATTTTCTTAGAATTTTTACTGTTCATTTAGTAATTTTCTTAATTTACAATAGTTAATTAGTTAATTAGTAATTAATTAGTAATTAATTAACATAAAATCCATAAAAAGACAAAAATAGTTATTTTTAATTTTTAAAACTTATTTTTAGTTATTCTATAGTTTTAGAGATTTTATTTTCACCTTTTTAGTATTTAATTAATAATGTATTATATTTAAGTATTTTAAATATTAATAATTAGTAATAATTAGTATTTAATTAATATTAAATAATTAATTAGGGTTAAAATTTATTTTATTTTTCTAAAAATTTTCTTTTACTTTTAAGTTTGTAAAAAAGTCATTTTCACCCCCTGGGTGTTTTCAGATTTCAGTTTTTACTTTTTATTTTGTACGTCTACGTTTTATTTAAACGTAACGTACGCGTTTTTAAGTTTTGAACGTTTCTAGTTTTTGGAACTTTCCCGTCTTATTCACATAGCTTGTTTAAGCTATTTCATTGTAGATTCCTTAGTTCAATCACACACAAACCCTTATCTATCCAAATTCACCCGATCAAATAACCGTTTGATTACCATTCACACCTCGTCGGGACATAACGACCCGGGGAAACCCTATATTCCACGGAGCATTGACTCTAGGCCTTTGATCTTGTTGACCATTCCTTGGTCAATTTAGGTTGACCGTTTGGAGTCAATCAATACTTGTTTTAACTCTTTGGGGGAGATACATGCTCAACTACTTGCTTACTTGTAAAAATACTCAAAACATTTATACTTGATTGTTTTATACTTGATTGTCTTATACTTGATTGCATTATACTTGATTTCATACATACATGATTGTGTTATACGTAATTGCGTTATTCTATTTAGTGGCTAGCAGTTATCTTTGGGAATTGGCTCCCAGTTGTCTTTGGGAATTGGCTCCCAGTTGTCTTTGGGAATTGGCTCCCAAGTGAGGTCTTCGGAGATGAAGTGTAGACTCACGACTAATTGCTTAACTGTTGTGATTAACTTATACATGTCTTTATCATACTATATTTTAGCAGTGGGTTGTGAACACACAGGTTGCAAGTGTTGTTATGGCCGGGACTTGCAACTGAGTGGATTCACAATGCCTTTGCTGTGTGAACATTCTTTAAAGGCTTTTCAACTGTTTTAAGACAAACTCTATGAACTCACCAACAATTGTGTTGACACTTTAGCATGTTTATCTCAGGTTAGTAAGACGATAGCTAGTGCGTGGAACTTAGAGTCAAGCTGCATATTCTGAAGACTTATGCTTTTTATCATTTACCATTCAAAACATTTTGTATACATTTATGTATCATACTTTGGAATCTTATGTTTGTAACTTTGAATTCATTAATCGAATGGTAACTTTTCAAAACGTCTCATTTAAAGGTCGTTTTCTATAACTTGTACTTTGTATTATGAAGTAGCACCCCAGTGACACAGTCTTCCGCTGTGGTATTTTGGGGGTGTTACAGATTGGTATCAGAGCATTGGTTATAGAGAACTAGGTTGCATTTAGTGCCTAGACTATAACTTCTATATACGTTAAGACTCTCCTCTTTATTTGCCTTACACACACTACATACGCATATGCTTTTTGTTAGTTGTTGGTTTAGTTCCACGCTGTTAGATGATATGACTTTAGTATTATAAGGAACCCCAGAGATTAGTCGAGTTATTAAAAATATGGAGCTCAGTAATAACTAATTATTTAACTTGATCTTATGACAGTTCTTGTTTGATGAGACATAAGGTTTGAGTTAAATAATATTATTACTTAGCTTTAGGGATTTGATGACTTGATTATCTTATTATCTGTCTGAGAAGCGATTTTGTGTCGGAAATTATTAAGTAGGATGATTTAGAATCTCCTTATTTAAATGGATTGGGACGCCTCTTTATTTAAATAAAGAAATTGTAAATCACCGAACCATAAGTTTATGATCCTTTACTTACATAAATTTGGACGCTTCTTTATGTAAGTAATGAGTTATAAATAAGTGGGCTTATTTGCATCCGATACGACTCCTTAACCACAACCTTAGACGAATCAGAGTGAACACCACTATTTTAAAGATCCTGAAATCCCGAATCCTCTTAGACACACCATAAGTAGTTAACATCAACAGAACTTCAGGACGAAGTTCCCTTAAGGGGTAGAGACTGTAACAATTCACATTTTTAGATTACTATTCATTTTTACTATTCACTTTTTACTATTTATTTTTACTATTCATCATATTTTGGGTCAGTATAGAAACTTGAAACTTTTCCTAAAAATTACTATTCACTTTTACTATTCACTCCCGATACCCGCACCACCTTTTGACTAATACATTTTAAATGACCTTGCCTAATTATATACCTAGTCTTCAACTAAATATTATTTAGATAATATCTTACAAAATATCTCATTAAAAGAAGTCAAGTTGAAATTCTCTTCTTAAATATCTAAACACTATTCACATAAATATCTAAACACTATTCATCAAAATATCTAGATATTTTCAGAAATTTTCACTATAAATAGAAAGGAAACTAGTTCATTTTATTTCACAGAAAAACACACATTTCCCTCCTCCTCCACCTTTCTCCCTCCATACATCCTCCATACTTGATTTTTAGGCTTCGAGTTCTACAGATAAGTTGATGGCATAAGTATTCTCTATGTAAAAATATAGTTTATTTTGTGTATACGTGGTTAGATTAAGAGCTACACAATGGTGGATAAGAGCTGTGGTCCTCAGAAATTTCTTAAAACTTTAGCAAGAATAGATTGGCTAATTCCAAGGATGGGTTTTTAATATGGGAGCTATTTGGTTGATTTTAGAGGTTTTTAAGGTTTAGGAAATGGATTCTTGAATTTAGATGCGGAAGCGCTGCCCAATTTTCTAGTATCATTTATCAGTTATTATCAGGTGAGTCATAGCCCCTAGTCTTTTTATACTTGTTTTAACTCTTTGGGGGAGATACATGCTCAACTACTTGCTTACTGGTACAAATACTCAAAACATTTATACTTGATTGTTTATACTTGATTGTCTTATACTTGATTGCATTATACTTGATTTCATACATACATGATTGTGTTATACGTAATTGCGTTATTCTAGTGGCTAGCAGTTATCTTTGGGAATTGGCTCCCAGTTGTCTTTGGGAATTGGCTCCTAAGTGAGGTCTTCGGAGATGAAGTGTAGACTCACGACTAATTGCTTAACTATTGTGATGAACTTATACATGTCTTTATCATACTATATTTTAGTAGTGGATTGTGAACACACATGTTGCAAGTGTTGTTATGGGCGGGACTTGCAACTGAGTGGATTCACAATGCCTTTGCTGTATGAATATTCTTTAAAGGCTTTTCAACTGTTTTAAGACAAACTCTATGAACTCACCAACAATTGTGTTGACACTTTAGCATGTTTATCTCAGGTTAGTAAGGCGATAGCTAGTGCGTGGAACTTAGAGTCAAGCTGCATATTCTGAAGACTTACGCTTTTTATCATTTACCATTCAAAACATTTTGTATACATTTATGTATCATACTTTGGAATCTCATGTTTGTAACTTTGAATTCATTAATCGAATGGTAACTTTTCAAAACGTCTCATTTAGAGGTCGTTTTCTATAACTTGTACTTTGTATTATGAAGTAGCACCCCAGTGACACAGTCTTCCGCTGCGGTATTTTGGGGGTGTTACATAGATTACATAGATGAAATTTGTGAATTGTTATAGTCTTCCCTCCTAAAAGAAAAATCTTGTCCCGAGATTTAGTTGGATGTTGAAGTAGTGTTTGAGAATAGATGAGGGTATTTAGCACGAATTTGATCTTCACGTTCCTAGGTAAATTTTTGTTCTTTCTTAGAGTTCCATCGTACTTTGACAATAGGGATACGACTTTGTTTCAGCTGTTTGACTTCGCGATCCATGATTTCTACGGGTTCTTCTACAAAATTGAGCTTATCGTCAAGCTTAAGTTCTTTCATCAGAATGACGAGAGATTCGTCAGATAGGCTTTTCTTAAGATTAGAAACGTGGAAAGTATTGTGAACATTACTAAGCTCTTCAGGAAGCTCAATTCTGTATGCCACTGGGCCAATCCGTTCAAGAATTTTTAATTGTCCAATGTATCATGGATTAAGCTTTCCTTGATTTCGAAAATGAATGACACATTTTCTAGGTGACACTTTCAACATAATGCGATCTCGGACTTGGAATTCTAAAGGCTTTCGTCTTATATTGGCATAACTTCTCTGTCGGTCTCTTGTAGCTTGCAAGCGTTGTCGAAATTTGAACAATCTTCTCGATGGTTTCATGAATTGTCTTTGGTCCTGTAAGTTGAACATCTCCAACTTCGGCCCAACAGACATGTGAGTGTCACGATCCGATATGATAGATATTGACACTCCATTCCGGGAGAACATTTCTTTTATGTACAACCTTGTAAGGGTTTCCATACTATTAGTCTCTCGGATAGGAATGAAATGAGCAGATTTTTTAAGACGATAGACAATAACCCAAATTGTGTCATGTCCGCTTGATGTTTTAGGGAGTTTTGTAACGAAGTCCATAGTGATTCTTTCCCATTTCCACATGGGAATCTCTGGTTGTATCAGTATGCCGGAAGGCTTCTAACATTCTACCTTAACTCTGGAGCATGTTAAGTACTTTCCCACATATTCAGCAATAATTGCCTTCATGTTAGACCACCAATAGAGTTTCTTTAGATCTTGATACATTTTATCAGAACCCGGATGAATAGAGTACATTGATTTATGGGATTCGTGCATGATCAAGTTTCTCAAATTACCGAGATGTGGTAACCAACTTCGATTCTTCATACAACGAGTTTGATGATGTCAAATAATCCTGATATTTAAGTGTTAATTTCCCCCTAATACGCACGTTTATTTTACTTAGTATGTAGATATATACTTTGATTTCGTTATATTTTGTATCCAGGTTACAAATGAGCATAGGAGCTAAAGAGACGTGGAAATTGGAAAGAACTCGCAAAAGATATACATTTTAGTATGCTGGAAGAAGCTGCGGCGTAACATTCACTCTCTATTACGCCATAGCTAGGAATTCAAACATGAAGGCAAAAGTCAACGCGGATCAAGAGCTACGGCGTAACCAATTCCTGAGTTACGCCGTAAAATATTCAAGACTTTGAAGAAACCCTCGAATTGGAGGCTACACCGTAACATAATTATGGAATTACGGCGTAGCAATGACTACGAGAGTAATCCAAGATCCAAGAATTAAACTACGGCGTAACAACACATGGGACTACGACGTAAAAGAAACCCTAATCGGAGTTACGACGTAAAAAATTCATCATCTACGCCGTAACTATTGCTTTTGGATAAGATTTTTCAGGATTACACTAGCTACGGTGTAACACACTTTTGTAGCTACGCCGTAGCTATGACGGGCCTATAAATACAACCCTAATTTCTGCATTTTTCATACAACTTTCTCACACATAAAGTCAGAGATCGTTGGGAGCTTTTAGAAGGCCATTCTATAGCAGCATACAGAGCATTTCCAAGAAAGAGATCACGCCTACAACACCATAAGTTTAGTTTTTCATATTTTCATTTACATTTCATATTCATGGCTTTTGTAAACATTGAATCGAGTGTTGAATTTAATATGATCGGCTAAACACCTTTGGTGCTAGCCTAGTTATGATTCTTATATTGTTGTGATTATTTTTTCGTGCTTTTCATAATGCTTCTAGTGTGTACATGCTTAGTTTATTATAGATCCTTTAGTTGCGGTAGTCTAAAAGAACCAGTTATACCTTGTATGCAAGGAGAATTGACCATAGGACCCTTGCGTAGTTAGGTTGAGAGGAAATGGTTGGGATGACAACCGGTCATTCGCCTTATGTGCAAATTGAACATATGCCACTTTCTGGGTTGGATAGACTTAAGTAGTTAGAGTATGGTCTATGATCGTGACAACGGACCATAAGGATAAATCTAGCATGTAGTGGTACTTAATGACTCAAACCCGTCTACCGTACATCGGTTACTAGCAAGGGGTAGTGCCTTTGGTTCCCGGCACGATTCGGGGGAGATAGGCTAGGGAACGTGACAATATGAACCTAGTTATATATGTCCGCCCCACTTGAAGCATGAGATTAGCTTAATAGGAAACGTAATCATAAACAATATAGGATGATTAATCAGGCTAGTACATTTCTCTCTTATTGCTCACAACCTTTACTTTCATTTCTGCTTTGTTTATTTTCAGTAATTTAGTTTAATTAATCATTTCACATTTCAAATCAGTTAAAATAGTGACACTAGACTTGGATAAAATCCAAAACCACATAGCTCTTAGGACGACCTCGATTTTACCAAATACTAGTCTACACGCGACCAGATTCTCTGTCCGTTAATGCAAATAGGTAGACCTTAGGTAATCGAGTTAATATAAATTTAAGACCTGGTCATTAAAACCTGCATTAAGTTTTTGGCGCCGCTGCGAGGGAGCTATAATAGGATTTTTATTTGAGTTTTTACTTTTTGTTAAATTTTGTTTTTGTTTTCTTACATTTTGTTTAAGTTTCAGGAAACATGGAAGTAATCGACATAGACACTTTAACTCTGGAAGAATACCTTGCTATGACTAGGGATGAACAAGGGCCGGGCCTTGTAAGGCCAATGATTGGAGCGGATGTCCAGTTTGAAATCAAGCCGCAGTTTATGAGGGAATTGCGGGAGAAGCCCTTTGCTGGAATCAAATCGGAAGATGCTTTTGAACACGTGGAAAATGTGCTTTACATTACCAGCCTATTTAATATTCCAGGTGTTTCTCATGATGCGGTCATGCTCTGAGTGTTCCCTATGACACTCACGGGAGTCGCAAGAAGATGGATTGATAGATTGCCCTTTGGAACCATGAATACTTGGAATCTCCTAAAGAAAGCCTTCATTCAACGCTATTGCCCTCCTTCTAAGACGACAAAACAATTGGAGGAGATTCATAATTTCAGACAAGAAGTTGATGAAACGTAGTACCAAGCATGGGATAGGTACAAAGATCTTTTATACAGGTGCCCGACACATGACTTAAACAACCAACAGAAGGTCAACATTTTTTATAAGGGAATTAACATCGCGACAAGGCAAATGTTCGATTCCCTAGGACCTATACCGGGAATGACACCTGCTCAAGCCCTTGATGTAATTCAAGACATGACTGACCACTCACAGAAGTGGCAGGATGAAGGAAGTACTAGGAGTACAGGTGGAAGTTTATAAGGTATGAACGCCCTAACAAATAAACTTGAGAATCTTGGAAGGGAAATGAAGAAACTCAAGGAAATCATGCATGATATCCAAGTTGGATGCGAAATTTGTGAAGAAGCTCACCTTGTAAGGGATTTTCCGTTGAACATAAATGGACAAAGGTGGAAGAAGTGAAGTATGGTGAAGGAAGACCCTATCAAGATAACAATAGGAATGGATATCGTGCGAGACAATTTAATCTAGCTCCATTCAAGGAGAGAAGGTCAACTATTGAAGAATCAATTTACAAATACCTGGAGCAATCCTCTGCTAGAAATAAAAAGAGAGAGGAATGACTAAAAAGTTTTCACGAAAGAAAAAAAGGCCAATTTTAAGATTCATGATGATCGTAAGATTGGTTCTCTGAAAGATGATGTCCAGGAACGAAATGCAAAAGATGGGTCCTGCAAGGCTATTTTCACCCAGGATGGACAACCACTCTATACTCTTTTCAGGTATTCCGATGAATAAATTAATTACTTTACTAACCCTTATGAGCAGGATAGTGATAAGGATGAGGATGACTTTGATGAGGAAGAATTCCTAACTCATATTGAGCCACCAAGGAGTAAATTAAGTTCATTGGAACCAACCCCAGCAAGGGAGGAAATTAAATTAAACGAGCGTTGTTTGGCAGTTGTCCAAAACCATTTACCTCCGAAAGAAAAAGACCCATGGAGTATTCTTCTCCCTTGTTCTATTAATAATCTTGGTGTTAAAAACGCCTTAGCAGATCTAGGAGCCAGTATCAGCACAATGCCCTTTTCTATGTGCAAAAGACTCAATCTAGGGCCTATAAAACCTATATCTATGACCATTGAAATGGCTGACCGCATTGTCAGCATCCCTAAGGGAATTTTAGAAAATATCTTAGTTAAAATTGACAAATTCATCTTCCCGGTAGACTTTGTCATTCTTGATATGGAAGAAGACTTAGAAACCCCTTTGATTATAGGAAGACCCCTTCTCGCTACTGCTCGTGCAGTCATTGATGTTTTTAACAAACGCATTTCCTTAAAGATTGATGATCGCGAACTCATTTTTAAATTGGATGATGGTGGAAAATACATCCTTATTGAAACCGTTTGTGTTATTAATAAGGATGACTATAATCTAAATAGGGGAAGGGCTAGTGACCATTCTTTTAATGCTAGGATTAATTTGCCAATCGAAGATTTGCAGGATGAAGCCAAAGGAAACATCAACCATGATGAATCACACTGTAATACTAACCAAAAACTACCAAGTAGCTGCTAGACAGTTGTTGAGGGAATACCTAATGCAAAGTGCGAATTGGTCGATGGAAACAAAGAACTTAAGGTGAGCCTCAGCACTTCGTTGACTGATGACAAAACCAAAAGGGTAATGGGAATCATTACGCAACATCATAGGAAGACTAGTGACCTTCCAAAGATAATCAAGAAAAAACGTCATTGGTGTGAAGCTATTCTAGTTGATAATTGAGAATGGTACAATTTATGGGCATCATGTAACCCAAATCTTGAAGCATGCAATGGAGGTGGTAACGTACAGACACGAGGTAAGTGGCAACTATGGACTTCAACCAACTATGATAAAAGAGGAAAACTATAGTGGGATGGTACTATACCCTTCAATGATTGGGTCCACATTGCTTATGGGAAGGTTGATAATGAAATGATGATGAACATTTAGGACAGAATCAATAATACCACCGTTATTGAAAATAAACCACGGATAGTGATGTTGAGTCTCAAGAAGCACCACTTAATGATGACGAAGAATATGACAATGATAATCCGACAGAGGAATCCGCAGAATGGACAACGAAATGTAGTCATTGGTGCGAAAAGATCAAAAGTAAGGGAGACATATTATGGGCCTCTTGTGACCCTTATGACGATGACAGTAACGGAGGTTGATGAGTGTGTAAATACTCATCATTTTTGTCGTATCTGAACTGCCAAAACATCCAAAAACACTCAAATATGCATCAAAATACTAAAAATATCCCAGGATTGTGTTTTACATGTTTAAGATGCAAAATGATTGACAACAAATGAAAAACAAACAAAGTTTGCAAAATTGGCAGTTTCAGTCTCTCAACTTTCAAAACTTGTCAAATTTAGTCCTGTTGGGAACATACTTTAGTACTTAGTCAAGTCTCGGTCATTACATTTTGTAATATGTTGCTTAAGTATTATTTATGTTTATGTTTTAGTTAATGGGCAAGTTGTAAAAGCCCAAAAGGCTTAGTAAAGCCCACGTTAGAAAAGGAAGGGAGAAGGGTGTGTTGCCCTAGCTCCTTCCCCTATATATACTAAGCTTATGTTATCATAATACTTGTTGGTTATTTTGATATATTAATGAAACTCTTGCTTTTATAATTCTCTCATATCTTGTCATCAACCAATCCTTATATCTATCTCATTCTTTACTTGTGTGATATCAATATGGGCACCTAACAAGTGGTATCAGAGCCAGGTTATGATCCTGGGACCTGTGGGTTATGGGCCCACCACGCTTCCGCTGCGCCACTCTGATAATATTCAAGTACCTGACTCACATCAACAAACTACTATTGTTGAGAAAGACGGTCCTCCAATTGCATCTCCCATAACAGCAAAACAAACCGCTTCCAACTCACGACAATCAGCTGAAGATCCTACACCACAATCAGTTCCACAACCCACAGAGTATGATCCAAATGCATTCTTTAACCCGTTTGCACCGGCTCCAACATTTCTGGAAGTAGCTGAATCGTCCACATGAAATTTGGATCCTGCTAACATGCGAGACACCTATCAACTACACACTTCGACACACAAATGGACTCGAGATCATCCACAAGTTCAAATTATTGGCCATCCAGATGCACCAATCATGACAAGACAACGACTTCACACTGATGGTGAAACTTGTATCTATGCACTCACAGTCTGTCAAGAAGAGCCTAAAAACATTAAAGAAGCAATGACTTATGACAACTGGATTGAATCTATGCAAGAGGAATTTCAGCAATTCAAAAGATTAGAAGTCTTGGAATTAGTTGAAAGACCTGACGGAGTCTTTTTCATTGGGCTAAAATGGATTTGGAAAAACAAATTGGATGCAGAAGGCACTGTCATACGTAACAAATCACGCTTGGTAGCTAAAGGATACTTCCAAGAAGAAGGAATTGATTTTGAGGAATCTTTTGCTCCTGTTGCTAGACTTGAAGCTGTTCGGATCTTTCTGGCATACGCTGCTCATAGGAATATGGTTGTTTATCAAATGGATGTGAAAACCGCATTTCTGAATGGTGAACTCCGTGAAGTTGTCTATGTCAGCCAACTAGAAGGCTTCGTTGATCCTGAGCGTCCCAATCATGTTTAACGACTCAAAAAGGCTCTTTACGGACTCAAGGAAGCCCCAAGGTCATGGTATGGCAAATTATCTGCTTTCTTGCTGGCCAATAAATTTTCCAAAGGTTCAGTGGATCCAACATTATTTACAAAAACTTACGGGGTGGACTTACTAATTGTTTAAATATATGTCGATGACATTATTTTTGCTTCAACAAACAGAAGTTACTCTAATGACTTTGCAAACTTAATGAAAGAAAATTTTTAAATGTCCATGATGGGTGAACTTTCGTTCTTCTTAGGATTACAAGTTCACCAATCACCCCGTGGAATTTTTCTAAATCAGTCCAAATATGCTTTAGAAATTTTAAAGAAACATGGAATGATGAGATGTGATACTTATAATACACCAATGGCTTTTGGAACAAAACTAGATGCTGATTTACATGGGACTCCAGTTGACCCTACAAAATACCGAAGTATTATTGGGTCCCTCATGTATCTCACAGCTAGTAGACCTGATATAGTGTTTGCTGTCTTTATGTGTTCTTGTTATCAGTCTAAACCGACTGAAAGGCACCTCAATGAGGCAAAAAGAATCCTTCGATGCATAAAGGGAACCATTAACTTGGGAATCTGGTATCCGAAGGATTCTGGTTTTCAACTAATTGCTTTTTCAGACGCTGACCATGCAGGATGCTTAGAAGCAGGACTGCACATCATTATCGTCAACAGAATCTGAATACGTAGCTATGTCTGCTTGTTGTGCTTAAGTCATCTGGATGAGATCACAACTTAAGGACTATGGCTACCTATTAAATAAGATTCCGATCTACTGTGACTCCAAAAGTGCCATTGCCATTTCCTGCAACACTGTTCATCATTGCAAATCCAAACACATTGATCTCCGCTATCAATTCATCAAGGAGCATGTCAAAAAGGGTACAATTGAATTATATTTTGTGGGAACTGAATACCAGTTGGCAGACTTACTCACTAAAGCTTTACCTCCAACAAGGTTTGCTGATTTAGTCCACCAAATTGGTATGCGATTGATTGGCTCCAAACGGTCAACCTAAATGGACCAAAGGATGGTCAACTAGGTCAAACTGCCTAGAGTCAATCTCCGTGGAATACAGTGGTTTCCCCTGGTCGTTATGTCCCGACGAGGTGTGGATTATATTCAAACGGGCTTGTGATCGGGTAAATTTGGACAGGAAAGGGGTTTGTGATTGATTACACTACTGAAATGTACAAGGAAATATCTTAAATAAGCTATTATAACAAGGTTGTGAAATTGGAAAAACCAGAAACGTTTTAAAACCTAAAAACGTGTACGTTCAATTTAAATTTACGTGAACGTATATTATAAAAAGTGAAAACTGAAATCTAAAAACCCTCAGGGGGTGAAAATGACTTTTTTACAAACCTAAGGATGAAAGAAATTTTTTAGAAAAAGAAAATTAATTTTTACACTATTCAATTATTTATTATTAATTAATTACTATTTAATACTAATGATTAATATTTAAATAACTTAAATACAATATAATATTAATTTAATACTAGAAAAGTGAAAATTAAATTTCTAAAATTATAAAATAACTAAAAACAAATTTTAAAATTAAAAATATGTCTTTTTGTGGATTTTTATATTAATTAATTACTGATTATATTTAATTACCTAATTAAACTAAACAAAATTAATAAAAATACTAAAAAGACTTAGAAAATTAAGAAATTTTTTATAAATCTAATTAACCATTACAGGAATCCTAAAAAATTATAAAAAGTTTGTTTTATATGTTTTTACACTATTTTACTAATTATTATATTAAATATTAATTAATTACTAATTAAACTAATTAAATTATTTAAACTAGAAGATGAATAGTAGAAATTCTAGAAAAATTCCTAAACTTATATTATATTATATAAAAGCTAGAAAAAATATAAAAACTAGGTGTTACTTTATAAAACTAATTATGCTATTTAATGCTTAAATATTAATTAATAATTAATGAAACTAATATTAAATCTAATAAATACTAAATGACAATATTAAATTCTGGAAAAATTACTAAAATTATTTTAACATAAAAGAAAATTAAGAAAAATATAAAATTGCAAATTACTTAATAAAAATCTCAAAAGGAAAATTAAAAAGATAAATTAAATTAAATAGAAACTATCACTTATAATTAAATTGGTTTTTCTGGATTTTTCTTTTACCAAACTACTTTAACACTAAAAACAAACAAATTTTACAAAAACAACTTTTTTTTGAACTTAAAAATAAGCAAAATGGAAGCTTAAAAGCTTGGACAGTTGACTTTTGTTGGCTTTTTGATGGAAATCAGCCTTGGTGGGGTCCACGGGGGTGGATTATGGTGTGGACAAGTTAGATAGCTTATAATGAACTTAAAACAACAAGGATTGAGAACTAGATAAGCCAAGAAGCTGATTAAGCACTCCCAAATCAATCACAGTCCACACAGAAATGGGATAGGGTTCAAGGCTCAAACTAAGTGGGGTCCACTAGGTCAAAGGGGTCAAACTTAGTTGCTATGGACTGGGGGCCAGCTTGGGAGTTTAAAGGTGCCAATGGGGGCCTGTAGGACCCACTATGGTGGCCAAGAAGAACCACCAAAGTGGTGGTGTTGGGACAGAGTTGCTGCAGCAGGGGATATCCTTCCCCTGCAGGTGTGTTTGAGCCAATGTGGGGCCCACTGTAAAAATCACAAAAATAATAGGAAGAAGGGACCTTGAAGTTTATCTGGGAGACTATGATTTCTGAAAGTTTCAAGCCCTAAAAGTAAACACAAAATTCACAATAATTCCTACCAGATTTGGTTTTCTACCTAAACCTAAATTTGACTTTTTAATAAAAACTTGCAATGTTGACTAAACTGAATTTTGGTTGCTTCTAATTGACTGAGAACATGCTATTAAGCTAAAGTAAGACCAAATAAGTCTAAACCTACAACTTATGCAATGATGTGTGGGTTTGTGGATCTCAAATCCCTCACAATTGACTGTGAGGGAAGATCAAAGATGCTTTGACTTTTTTTTCAAATGGAACTATGTTTTTATGATTCAACTGAGCTAAAATGAACTAAAGCAACTTGTGGGAACCAAAACTAAGACCAATACTAGGCCTGAACACAGATTTGCAGAATAATCCAAACAGTCCTTTATCTACTAGTTTACATTACAACTATGGTTTTATAGCTACAACCTACTTCTTTTATATTTAAAACATATTACTTGAACTAAATTAAAGCTAATCAAACAAATTTTAAGTACAAAGATCAACTAAAACAGGGAAATGAAATACTTACTACATTTAGGCAGTGAACATGTAATTTTTAGCAACAAAGGATTCTCATGAACAAACAGGCATAATTAAGCAAGAATATCACATAAGTATACTAAATAAGCAATAAAACACAGAAATAAGCAATGAATAGAAAGTGCTACAGTAACATGCTAAAATTGAAAAACTGGCTTACATATGAATCCAATGAATAGAACCATGAACCAAGGATAATAAACCACACCCGAGGCCTCCCCTGAAGCACTATAACCATGAAATTCCAAAATCCAACTTGCTTCATTCTTCTTTCTTCATAACTTATGATTTTTGAATTTTTCTCTATTTAATTTGGATTTTTGAGTATTTTTCAGTTTTTCATTTCCTTTCTAATTTCTTACTTTCTTTTGATTCCATATACTCTAATAAGCTTAAAACAACCTACTGAGATCAATTAAACAACATTTAGCAACTTTGAGAAATTGAGCAAAAATACAAATTTTTATAAACTGAATTGAACTTTTGAATTGAACTTGGAATTTAATTAACTGAAACTTGAGATTACACTATGAAAATGAGGATTAGAAAGCTGAATTTAAAATATTACATTAACTTAAACCTAATTTGACCTAATTTACATTAAAATCTAAAACTAACTAATTGCCCCTCTTTCTCTGTTTTCTTCTTGACTTATAGGGCTCCTTGGGGTCCTCCAAGACTTTCCCATCAACTCTCAGCCTTTAGATCTTTGTAAATAATCCTAGCCATCAAATGGCATTTTTGGCGCCAAAATAACATATCCACAGTTCTTGTTGCTTGGAGGATTTTTAAAGCAATTAATGTTCTTTGGGTTTTAGTGTGAGGTGGAGGAGACAAAGAATGGGAGAGCTGAGGTGGAGGAGGGGGGAGATTGAGTGTGGAAGGGGTGTATTAGTGAAGCAGGTTGCAAGTGGGAGGGATAAGAGGTGGTCAAACATTTGTTTGACCGGGGGTTTGATATCTCAGGGAGTTGGGTTGTTTTGTTTGGGCCTGGTGATGGTTGGGCCAAGGGAGTTATAAGGTGGGATGCGTTTGGTGTTTGGTTTGTGGAAATAGTAGTATCAAAGGGTCCATTTGGTTTGATATTTAATCACAAGGACCAAATTTGTAAATATTCTGAATATTAGGGACTGAAATTGAAACTTCCCCAAAGTACCAGTAAGGAAAAATCCTGCCATATTCCATAATCCAAGGTCCTTAAATGTTTTTATTTCAAAATTAGAATTCCCGGGGGTATTTTCTGCCAAGTTTCAAACTTCAGGGGCCAAATTGTTAGTTTTCCAAATTCTTCATCCAAGGACTAATTTTGACTTCTTGTGATTTCCCAAGGACCAAAATTCACTTTTTACCAAGAAATATTTCCCAAGGACCAAATTTGTCAATTTCTGAAACTCCAGGGACCAAAATTGTAAATTCTCAAAATGTTAGGAATACAAATATTCCTATAAAAGTCTCGGTCACCTGGTTATTGTAATAGCATTAAGTTAGCTCGTAGTTAGTTTATATTTTAGTTAGTTAGTATTAGTTTAAGTAACACCGTGGAAGAAGGACGGGTCTTCACCCACTGTATGCCTGATCCACAGCCCGGGTGTGGGCGTTTATGTTGTAAGTATAAATACCCCTCTCCACATGTGGAGAGGGTTTGACCTTCACTTAATCTCAAATATAACATTCTCTTTTCTCTCAAGGTTCCACTCTCCCTCTCTTTCTTTTAATTCCAACGCCACACAGAAACCACAAGGAATCATGTTTCCAACTTAATAAGTATTCTACAATTGGTATCAAGAGCCAAGGTTTCATCTTAGGGCCTTGTAGAATCGGATTTGATGTGGTTTTGTGAGTTTGGAGTAACTTTCTTGTAAAAACTCTTGGTTTGATCTTTCTAGTGTTGTTAAACATGTTAGTGATGTACTTTTATGTTCATTGGTGTTTGTAGAACATTGTGTTTTAGTTGGTTATACCATATCTTTAATCTATTGGAAGTTTGGTTTAGGTTTTAGGCGTATTTCATTGTTGCGATTAAGTGTACTGTTTCATTGCTTGTTTGCGGTTAGTTTCTGATCTCTGTGGTTAGTTTGACTGCGATTACCATTTTGGGAATATAAACAAATCGCAAGGAAAGTGACAGCTTTGGATTTTTGTTTCTGCGATTAGCTTCTGCGGTTAAGTGATCTGCGGTTTGTTCATTATGTTTAGCTCCTGTGGTTAAGTGGTCTGCGGTTAGTTCATTGCGTTTAGCTTCTGCGGTTAAGTGCTCTGCGTTTAGCTCACTATGATCAGCTTTCTGCGGTTAAGTGGTTTGCGACTAGTTCCTTGCGGTTTGAATACTCTGCGGTTTGGTTAATTTGCGGTTGGATTACTCTGCGGTTTGTTACACTCTGTGGTTAGTGTCTTGCGGTCATCGTTCATTGTGGTTAACCTATCTGCGGTTCATTATTCCTGCGGTTTGGTCTTATTGCGGTTAACTATCTCTGCGACTTGTGCACTTTATTGCAAGTATCTCCTATTCTGCAGTTTGGTAGTTTCTATTTTGTGATGTCGACATCCTCTGATGACATTCAAGCTGCTGGGTCCGACACCCGATATCCGATGTTGGACAGAACTGACTATGAATCATAGGCACAAAGGATTCGTCTCTATTGTCTGGGTAAGGAAAATGGATTCAAAATTTTGAAGTCCATCGATGAGGGACCCTTTCAAATGGGTACTACTAGAGACACGGTCGCAGCAACTGATCAACAACAGGCTGTAATTGGTCCTGATAGACCTCGCACTTACAATGAGCTGTCAGATGAAGAAAAGAAACGCTATGATGCCGACATCAGAGCATCTAATATTTTCCCAAAGATGTCTACAAACTTATCAACTACAACACTGAAGCCAAGGCTGTCTGGGATAATGTGAAAATGCTTCTTGCAGGGTCTGAGTTAACTAAAGAAGATCGAGAGTCTCAGCTATATGATGAATTTGAGCATTTCAAAATGAACCCAGGTGAAAGCATCACTGACTATTATGTCAGATTTCGCAAGTTGGTCAATGATATGAGAGCCATCAAGATGACAATGCCCAATATACAGCTTAATTCCAAATTCGTGAATAACATGGCACCAGAATGGGATAGGTTTGTCACAGCTGTTAAGCTCAACAAAGGTCTTAGGCATACCAATCATGAACAACTCTATGCATATCTCCAACAACATGAGAAACATGCTGCTTATGATCGGTTAATGCGAGAAAAGCTCAATCCGTCAACATCAAATGAATCTCTTGCTTTTGTCTCTAATGTTCAACAACTTAACCAAACTTCAAATGATCAATCTCAACCATCACAACCATCTTCCAGTTCTACCCCAACCAATGATCAATCATCAACTCTCTTACCATCTGCTTTGAATACACAACTGGATTCTGGGTATTCTTACACTGACATGATGATTGATAATCTCTCCAACCAAGTTTCTCTACTGGTCCAACAGTTCAGGGCTGTACTTCCATCTACTAATAACCAACTTAGGACCTTGTCTAATCCACGAAATCAGGCAGTCATTGAGGATGGTAGAGTGGTGGTGCAGAATGTGCAAGGAAGACAAAATTTCAATCAAAGAAATGCTGGTAGAGATAATGGGCAGTACAGAGTTGGTAATGCTCTTCAAGCACAAGCTAAGTAGCCTAAATGTTATAACTGCGGAGGGTTAGGCCATATAGCTAGGAATTGCACTCTCCCAAAACGTCCTCAAAACTCTGAGTACTTCAAGGACAAGATGTTGCTGATGCAGGCGCAAGAGAATGGGACGGTGTTGGATGAAGAAGCTCTGCTCTTTCTGGCTGGTAATGATGGGAACACCTTTGATGCTGATGTGGATGATCAGCATGTTCAGGATATGGCTCTTAATGACCCGAATATCTTTCAAGTTGAAGAGTGTGATGCATTTGACTCAAACGTAGATGACGAACCTACTGCTCAAACCATTTTCATGGCTAATCTGTCTGCAGCTGCATCCTCTTCACAGCATCCTGATTCATCCATCACATCTGCTATCTCTGAGGTACGAACATCTCTTAATCCTGATCTGAATAATCCTACAACTTTACAGGGGGCGTGTGACTCGGTACAGCTCAAGAATATAATCAACACAAACGTCACTAATATGGGTAATACCAATAATATCCCATATGAAATGTATGTGAATGACAATGGACCGCCTGTTGTACCAAGTGACATGCCGTCTATTGACTCTACTGAACATGAGGTACATGAGCACACAATATACAACCCTGATGATTCCTTGATTACTAGAATTAATACCCTTAAGGATCAAGTGAATATTTATGAGCAGCGTGCAAAATTTGAGCTGAATGAACGTGAGCAGAAAATGGAATGGCAAATGCGTACTTACATATCTGAAAACAATTCCGAACAAGAAACATTGAAAAGGGAATTAGTTTCTTTAAAAAACCAATTGGATCAAACCGTCAAACAAAAACAAGAGTTTCAAAAAAGTTTGACTTCAATCAAACTCGAATACAAAGATAAAGAAACTAAACTTCTAAATGATTTCTCAAAACTCAAAATGTTGAAAAATAAATTGGAAGATAAGTTGTACACACAGGGCCAAACCATTCAATCTGCTCAAATGATGCAAAACCGTAGGAAACTAAGTGATGAATTTAGTGAACATGATGCCTCTAAGCCCAAAACAAGATGCCTTAGAATTGGTTTAGGTGCACAACCTGCATTATATGATGCAAACACTATACTTGAACCTAACCATGCCCCTCCTGATATGAGATCCTATGACGAAATTAATGAGGCAGAGGATAGAACTAGGGTAAAACTTGCTGAACGATTAAAGGATCCTAAGTGCATTGCTAAGAATATTGTGTTTCACTATGATTATGAGAATGACAATCACTCTGCCATTTTTGTTCCTCAAAAGAGAATTCTTCCTGACAAAGTGTTTTGGAATATTGACATTGAGAAAATGCAAGCTGAAAGAGTTGTAGGTAACACACGCACTATCTTTAGAATTGCTGACCCAACCATTTACCCCCTGAATACACCCAGGCACCTCGTACCATTTACTCTTCCCACACAGTGTAACACTCTAATTGGATTGTATGTTCTAGGTCAATTGTTTAATGACTTTGAGAAAACCTGTAAATTAAGAATCACACCTACAGGGATTACAGAAAGGGAAAGGGGTTTTGAGCAAACAAAACAGTGTTACCTAACTGAAGTTATGCCATTTTTTAAACTTATCAAAGAACATTTTGAGGGCCTTAAAAACACCATTAATGATGATGTAACTCAAATGAAAAAGGTTTTAGATGAAGTGGAAAGTGAGGGTAACCAATTAGCTATTGATCTCAAATACAGTGAAATTGACAGGAAAAACATTCTCATTATGAATGAAAATTTGATTGCAAATTGCATTGCAAAAGATGTGTTTTATACTGTTACCGACTCAACATTATCTGCTCGACAATTTCATGAAATGTCGGTTACTTTGAATGTCTTCCAGAATCGTGTAATTGAGCTTGAGGGGGAGAATTACAAACTTACTGAAAAAATTCAAAACGACGACCATGATAACATGGTCAGGAATTTCTCACAACTAGAAGTTGATAATCTGAACCTACAATTAAAATATGAACATCTAGAAGAAAGCATAAAATTATCAAATGCCAAGACATCTTCGGATGCTCCTGAGTTTGACACATGTTTTGAATTAGCCAAAAAGGATGAAGTAATTCAAGCTCACTCAAACACGATTCGGAAATTGAAGGTCCAAATTGCACAGTTAAAATCGAACAAAAGCGATGTGACCGATACCAATTACCAGAAGTCGATAGATTCTCAAAACTTTCAGAAACAGGGCATTATCAATGAATTACAACATGAAAATGAGTGGCTTCGTGATGAAATGTCAAACGCTAAACAATGGTACAAAGAATTATTTGAGTCTATTAAAATAACACGTGACCAAAACAATGAAAGAGTCACTTCTTTGTTAAATGAAATTGAGAATCTAAAGCCTATGGTGAAGGGTAAAATGCCCGTCGTTTCATGTGATTATGAAATTTCCAATGTACATGCTTGTAAGAAATATGCGTGCGATGCTGTGAATGTCTCTCTTCCCCTTAGGAACAATAAGTTAGTTCATAACAACTATCTTAGAAATCTTAAGGGTTGTCTGGCCATACTTAGAGAAACCATTGAAGATGAGAGGATACCTAAACCACATGATGATGTTATTATTGGTGCTTGCTTCCTCACTAATAGAGCCCATGAATTATTAGAATATGCTATAGGATCATACCCCAAGAATGATAACAAGTCGGATAGGTCATTTGCGTCGCACTCTAACAGTGGCAACAAACATGTTACATTTGATTACCCTCAAACCATGTCACAATCCACCATCATGATCACCGGTAAACAAGTAGCATCTAATCATACTAATGTTCCCGTCATTGCTTCTACATGAGTAAAAGGTGTCTCTAATGCTAGAAAGTCACAGCCTAGGTGCAATATAAAAATGATAGGACTTTGCCGGCTAAGAGTACACTTATGAAGGAAGTAGAAGAATCCTCTAGGAACAATAAAGTTATGCTTAATGAAAGGAATCGTGTTGATTCAAACATTTGTGTTAACAATGATGTAATTAACTCGAATTCTGGTGCTATTTGTAAGACTTGTAACAAATGTTTATTTTATGGTAATCATGATTCTTGTGTTGTGTCCTTTCTAAAATCCACTATGAAATCTCCAGTTATGAATGTCTTGAGTGTTAAACGGGTAAAACAAGTATGGAATAAAACTGGTAAAGTGTTCACTAATGTTGGCTATCAATGGAGACCTACTGGAAGGAAATTCAACCTAAGGGAAAAGTGCCCAATGACTAGGATCACTAATTCCAAAGTTGAGCCTATTAAGAAGTGGAGACCTACGGGTAGGATATTCCCATTAGAAGCACCTAGTACCACTCCTAGTTCTAGTGCATCAAAATGTGATAATTCCAGTGAGATATCTGTAACATATGATAATCCAATATTTGTGTGTGCTAACCAAACGGACCCCAACTGTTTGTGGGGCTCCAGCTTTTTCAGTTATCCACCATTGTCTGGTTTCAAATGCAGGTCGTACAAATTGTCCTTTGGTTTTTGGACTCAGGCTGCTTAAAACATATGACTGGAGATCGCTCGCGGCTCAAGAATTTTGTGGAAAAGTTTATTGGTACGGTTAGATTTGGGAATGACCATTTTGGATCTATAATGGGTTATGGTGATTACGTCTTTGGAGACAGTGTGATATCCAGAGTTTACTACGTGGAAGGACTTGGGCACAATCTATTTTCTGTTGGTCAATTCTGTGATTCTGATCTTGAAGTCGCTTTCAGAAAACACACCTGTTTTGTTAGAGAATTAGATGGTGTTGATCTCCTCAAGGGGAGTCGGGGCACTAATCTTTATACCATTTCTATCGAAGACATGCTACGGTCCTCTCCAATTTGCTTACTTTCTAAAGCCTCCAAGAACAAATCATGGTTGTGGCATCGCCATTTAAATCATTTGAACTTCGGTACCATCAATGAACTCACACGTAAGGATCTTGTTCGAGGCTTGCCCAGACTTAAGTATGAAAAAGACCATTTGTGTTTCGCATGTCAAATGGGCAAAAGCAAAAAGCATACCCATAAACCCAAGACTGTCAATTCCATCATGGAAGTTCTACACACTCTTCACATGGATCTCTGTGGACCAATGAGGATTCAAAGTATCAATGGAAAGAAATATGTGCTTGTTATTGTTGATGATTACTCTGATGCACGTGGGTAAAGTTTCTACGGTCAAAAGATGAAGCTCCGGAAACCATCATCAAACTCATCAAGATGTTGCAAGTTCGCCTCAACAAAACAGTTAGATTCATTCATACTGATAATGGAACGGGGTTTGTGAACAAACAACTTACTCAATTTTATGAAGGTGTCGGCATTAGTCATCAAAAGAGCATTCCACGGACTCCTCAACAAAATGGAGTTGTTGAAAGACACAATCGCACCTTAGTTGAAGCCGCAAGGACTATGCTCATCTTCTCAAAAGCTCCTATGTTTCTTTGGGCTGAGGCAATTGCTACCGCATGTTACACACAGAACCGATCCTTGATACATCCTCTCCACTACTAGACTCCATATGAACTGGTTCATGGCAGAAAACCAGACCTTTTGTTTCTTCGAGTATTTGGTTCACTCTGCTATCCAACTAATGAAAGTGAAGACCTTGGGAAGCTCAAGGACAAGGCCGACATTGGTTTCTTCTTTGGCTATGCTCCAGAGCGAAAGGGGTACCGAATCTACAACAAACGTACCAGAGACATAATGGAAACGATCCACGTTACTTTTGATGAGCTGACTGAGCAACCGGTTCCTGGACAATCAAGTTCTGGACCCGTACCTAACCTTTTGTCTCCTGGACCTATAAGCTCCAGGCTTGTACAGAATCCCACTCCTGCTGCTCCTTTTGTACCTCCTACAAGTGAAGATTGAAAGAAACTGTTTGACCCTATGTTTGATGAATACTTTGAACCTCAACAGATTGATGCTCCTGAAGCTACAGTGGTTCAGCAACTAGCTGGGGTAGTGAATGTCCCTGTTGATAATGAAGGGCCATCCACTTCGTTGTCATGGGATTCTGAAGCTCCCACCATCAGTCGATCAGTTACCACTTCTAATGACCAACCTTCATTTGTACAACGAGTAGCAACTGTAGATAATTCGTCTGAAGTAAATCCTTTTGCTCCACCTGATAATGAGCCATTTGTTAACATCTTTGCCCCTGAATCGTCAAATGATGCCACATCCTCCGACGAATCTAGCACGGCTACCTCAGTTCCCTATCCTCAACCCCATGAATACCTTAGGAAATGGACCAATGATCACCCTATTGACAACATTATTGGAAACCCTTCACGTCCAGTATCTACCCGCAAGCAACTTGCAACCGACGCATTGTGGTGTTTCTTCAACTCTATCCTCTCTAAAGTTGAACCAAAAGACGTCAAGGATGCAATGTCTAAACACTCATGGTTCTCTGCAATGGTGGACGAGATTCATGAGTTTGACCGACTGGATGTGTGGGAATTAGTACCTCCTCCCGATTGTGCTATGATCATTGCTCTCAAATGGATATTTAAGGTTAAACTTGATGAGCATGGAGATGTATTAAAAAACAAGGCTAGGCTTGTGGCAAAAGGATATCGACAAGAAGAAGGTATAGACTTTGAAGAATCCTTCGCACCTGTTGCTAGAATTGAAGCCATAAGAATATTTCTCGCAAATGCTACAAGTCAAAACATGGTGGTTTATCAAATGGATGTCAAGACTGCATTCTTAAATGGCAATCTAAAAGATGTGGTGTATGTAACTCAACCCAAAGGTTTTGTGGATCCAGAACGCCCTAATCATGTGTATCGGTTGAAGAAGGCTCTCTATGGGCTTAAGCAAGCACCTAGGGCATGGTACGACACCTTGTCTAAATTTCTTCTGGCTAACAAATTCTCCAAAGGCGTTGTTGATCCTACACTCTTTACCAGAAAAACGGGCAAAAACCTTCTTCATGTACGAATCTACGTTGATGACATCATATTTGCCTCCTCTGATCCCAAAGAATGTGATCGTTTCTCCCAAGAGATGAGTTTTGAAATCCAGATGTCTATGATGGGTCAAATGTCTTTCTTTCTAGGATTGCAAATTTCTCAAAATCCTAATGGCATCTTCATCAATCAATCCAAATATGCCAATGAAATTTTGAAGAAATTTGGATTCGATTCAAGTGACTCAGTTGACACTCCTATGATTGAAAGATCAAAACTAGATGAAGATGATGTTGGAATCCCGGTCGAACAAACCAAGTATCGAAGCATGATTGGTTCCTTAATGTATCTTACTGCCGGCAGACCAGATCTTCTATTTGCTGTTTGCATGTGTGCTCGGTATCAATCCAAACCCACCAAGAAACATCTGGAAGCTGTCAAGAGAGTCTTTCGGTATCTTAAGGGTACAATCCATATGGGCCTATGGTACCCCAAGTACACTTCTATGGCTCTGACAGCATACTCTGATGCTGACCATGCGGGATGTCAAGACACTCGTCGCAGTACATCTGGGGGTGCTCAGTTTTTGGGTAATAAGCTAGTCAGCTGGTCGTCAAAGAAACAAATGAGTACCTCTATCTCCTCCACAGAAGCTGAATACATTGCCATGTCCTCATGCTGTGCTCAGATCTTATGGATGAGATCTCAACTTTCAGACTATGGCTTCATATGCAACAAGATTCCCATGTACTGTGACAACGAAAGTGCAATTGCTCTCTGCTGCAACACTGTCCAGCACTCAAGGACTAAGCACATTGACATTCGACATCACTTCATCAGGGAGCAAGTTGAGAAAGGAATTGTGGAACTTTACTTCGTGAGGACTGAGTTCCAGCTAGCTGATATCTTCACCAAAGCACTATCTAGGGAACGATTTCAATTCATCCTCCCACACCTTGGTATGAAGTGTCTCACGCCTGAGGATCTCGTACATCTTCAGGAAGACCAGGAGGGATTAAAGGGGTTACTTCACATATCCTTGTACATAGTATTCAATCAAAAAGAAAAATAGAAAAATATAAAACTTATAAAATCCATAAAAATCTGAAAATTCACAAAAATCCAAAAATATTCCTCTCACGACATGTCTCTTGTGTAATCAATATTATGTACATTTCTAGAAATGTCATTCAATAATGACACGAAATCATACATATGCTTGAGCAAGAGTTTTTTTCGGTTTCAAATAAAGTTTTTTTTTCAAAAACATGTCGTATCTCAAAACATTCTCAAAACCATGGCTTGTAGTCATTTCAGGCTACAACCCGGACTTCAAAATTTTGGCTTGCTATTACTTCAGATTGCAACCCATTTTTCAAAATAGGGAAAACACGTCGCCAAAAAGACGGTTGTTCCTTTTTACCGGGTGAAGTTCACCTGGGCATGGATTACTTTATGTCCATGTTTCCTCGATCTAATGTACGCTTCAGTGCATTATTTCTTGATAAAGAAGAGAAGTCTTCTTTTTATCGCCAAATACTTTCCCTTCTATGATTTTTCCGGAAAGTATTTGTGCAAAACTTGGTGGTACCATGAGATTTTGACTGAAAATCAAATTGAATCTAAATTTTGATAAAATTTTTCACTCAATCAATGACTTTAATATTTTATGAAAATATTTCAGTTTTAACATCCGTCATTGATTGAGGGGGAGAGTGATTTCTCAAAATTTTATGTATCATCAAAACTCTCCACTTTGTATAAAACAAAAGCAACAAAACGATTTGTGATGGTTATGTGTCAGAATGAGTACATTTTCAAAGAGTTTTCGTTAAAACTTCAAATCTTTTGGAAACTCATCGAATCTGACACATAACAACCTCCCTCATAGATTGAGGGGGAGCGGAAAAAAGTTCCTTTTTATCAGACAATATTAAAACTGACCGCATTTCTCTCCCAAACGTTTTCTAACTTATTTAAATCAATTGGGATCCAAAATCTCAAAAGATTTAAAATTTTTGATCGGGGGAGAGAATGTGATTTAAATATGAAATCTGATAATCAAAAGTGATCTTGTCGACTCAATAATAGGCTCCCACATATGTGCCAAACACTTTAGTATATCGATGCACATATTGAGGGGGAGCAAAGGCGTTTGTGAAAGTTATACCAATGACCGACCATCTAATCTTTATGCATGGAGTTATAAGGATGGTTAAGGTTAGGTATGAGTTCCCATGATCCACCAGAACCGGAAGGATCTTCCCAGGGACAATCCATAGATAGATTAGAAGTCCTTAGGAATGAATGAAAAAAAATGAGTAAAGTGAGAAAGGGAAGAGTGCGGACTGAGATAGAGCTAGGACTGGAACAAACCCAACAAGGTTCTAGTGGTGAAGTCTCGGTAAGCACTGAAGGGGTTGAAGAATGAAAAAGAAATGTAATGAGAAAGGGTGAAAAGAAATAGCCCTCCATATATTCAACCTTAGGGCAGAAACCGGGTTCAATGCATAATCTACTGGCGGTTACTAAGATAACACCGGTATTGAAGACAAGACGTCATGGACCCAGTGACGCACTGCACTAAACTTCCCAACCACTCAAGTTCTCTTAAAAGAGCTTGTTTCATTCTCATGGGGAACCCTGTGCAATGTATTGACCGCTCATTGTGAGCTATGTTGATACCTAAACAGGAGACGCCTCCCCAGTCTCCAGGAGCGGATCGAAATGCACTATTGAGTCTAGAGCCAAAGAGATCATCCATAAATCTCAATAGGACACATTCAAAATATGCTTATTGTTTCACACAATGTGGAAAATAAGATAAAATATTTAGAGTCCTACGCATTATCCTCGTGGTATTGCCAGAACATCCGAGATATGAAAATATTCACAATGAAGATGGAAATCCATCTAGAGCGAACATCACTCAAGCTCTTGGTAGGTGACATGTGAGATCCCTCTTGGATCAATGATCAAGTGACAACTGGAAAGCAACAATAGTGCGATTCAAAATTGAATCAAACTTGTTTCAGGATATGGATTGACGGATACTTTTGCTAAAACCCGTCAATGTGCTCACAAACTAATTTTTCGAGCACATTGATTGTGTAATATCTTTCAAACAAAAGTATTTTTGATGGAAATGTGATTCAAAGTATAAAACTCTCGTTGTGTCTCAAAAATTTGTCTATCATAGGACACACGAGTGATTTCACTAAATCTATTTCTCATCAATCCGTGAATATTTATTCACCGATTCACTCTATCGTGCTGTCTGCTTTGAGACATTCCGGTATGAGAACATGCTAAGTATGAAGGTTCCAAAGTGGATTCTTTGGAAAATTCATTACTACAAGCTAGAAATTCCTGTCAAGGAGAGTCTTCTTTAAAAGAGACTCTACCTGATCACAGATCGGTTTTCACAAAACCGGAGGGTAGTCTGTCCTCGCAGAACGAATGACAAAGCCATGTTCGTTCTCTATCTTTATTGCTAACTTTTTTATTTCAGGGACACATATAAAGATGGCGTTGATGGCTCCAGTTTCCAGCTGAATCGGGTCAATCCATACCTCATGCTCACACATCCTCCACACTATCAATGAAGATGAGAGACTTGCTACAACAAATGTTGAGAGACTACCAACAACGCTTCCGCAACTCTGATGAAAAAGTCTCCTGATCCACAACTCTAATGCAAAGTCTCCAGATACAGAAGGGTGTGAGCATGATGGTCCTTTAGTCACTACATCACATGAAGGCAATACAACTATGGATGAGCTTGGAGATTTACATTGGCTGATGATCTCAAAGAAGCTCAAAGATCACACATCACAAAGGAATTCAAATCACAAGTTCGCTTGCTTGAGGTACAAAGTGTGTAGAAAAGTGAAGAATCAGATCCTATGAGCTACAGAGACGAAACAATTCTTAAAGACCAAAGAGCTTAATTTCAAAGGTAACCTCGCTTAGGGGGAGATTGTTAGGAATACAAATATTCCTGTGAAAGTCTCGGTCACCTGATTATTGTAATAGCATTAAGTTAGCTCATAGTTAGTTTATATTTTAGTTAGTTAGTATTAGTTTAAGTAACACTGTGGAAGAAGGACGTGGGCGTTTATGTTGTAAGTATAAATACCCTTATCCACATGTGGAGAGGGTTGGACCTTCACTTAATCTCAAATCTAACATTCTCTTTTCTCTCAAAGTTCCACTCTCCCTCTCTTTCTTTTAATTCCAACGCCACACACAAACCACAAGGAATCATGTTTCCAACTTAATAAGTATTCTACATCAAAACTTTTCCAGTTTTTCACCAAAGGACAAAATATGACAACTTATGATTTCAAAATGACCTTTGGTGACCTTTCTTTTAAAATAAGTGCTCAGGGGCTATTTTTGACAAGTTTTGAAACTTGGGGGACTGAAACTACCAATATTGCAAACTTTGATCGTTTTTCATTTGTTTTTGTTCATTTTGCATTTAAAACATATAAAACACAATTTTAGAATATTTTCAGTATTTTGATGCATTTCTGAGTGTTTTTGTATGTTTTTGCAGTTCAGATTGACCAAAAATGATGAGTGTTTGAGCACTCATCAGCGATGTTTGACACCAGAGGATCTGGAAAAGTTTTTAAAACACAAATGATTGTCAAACATCAAAACTATCCTTGTAAATATTTCCAAAAACAAAAATACAAAAATAAAAAAACCAACAAAAACTCAAAAAGATTTTCTTTTTTCTACTCTTTAAAAAAAATGCAAGTACACACCACTCTTTTCAACACTATTTTTATAAAATGTCTAAAATTATTAACAAAAACAAGTGTTGAGGGGGAGGGAAAGGATTTTAAAATTTCCAAAATGTTTACTTCATACTTGCATTTTACCAAAAATATTTTCTATTTGTTTTAGTATAAGTGATGCTTAAAAGGCTTTTCGGGATACTCTCCTTGACTAAGAGAAACCAATATTTTCAAATTTAAAAGGACATCGGTCTAAAGTCAAGGGGGAGTAAATTTATCCTAAGTTGTTCTTTTATATTGCTTGGTGGAGTTAAGTATTGTTATAATATGAGTTAGTTAGACATTATGTTTGATAAATACTTTGAGGTTAAGGGACCATTTGTGACAATTAGTAAAACTTAAATTAACCCTTAGTCAAAACACATTTGTCCTTTGCATTTTTTACTCACCACTGCAAAAGTTCTGTTTCACATTTACTACTCACCAACTATCATCAACGGCTCATATTAATCCTGCATATCTAATCATTTTTCACCAAATCTGTAAGTACAAACGTGTTTTGATCATGATTTTATGCAATGGTTTTTAATTTTAATGAAATCCAACGGCCCAAACTCTTAAAATCGTTCAAAATATATTTAGGGTTTTGCGCATAATTGGATTAGGTGATTAAAAGTGTTTGTGTTTATAATTTGTTGTAGGATTCGATTGTTAGATGATGCTTAACATGTTTCTAAACTCCAATCATGCCCAGAAACATCTATTAATGATAATCTTAATTAGGGTTCATCGTAGGAAATGGGCGTTTTTGATTTCTGATGTTTAGTTGCAATTAAATACTTGGGATGGTGTTTGTTTGAGGTTAGGAATATGTTGTAATGAATTAATTGGGTCATAAACACGCATGGTTCATGAATCGTTGATCTAAGGTTCTTGCGCACTAGCAGCTTTGATCATTAAATTTTGTGGTTAATATTTGTTATAAATTGGTCTATGTGTTCCTGAGTATGTATTTATCACTCGCCTTACTTCCATTTCAACCCAGAATCATGTTTGTATTGGTTTGTGATTTGTGGTTCATGCGTTTTTACGCATAATATTGAAGTTGTGCATGTCTACGCAGAAAATGTGTATTTAAATGTTTTGGGATGATTTTGGATAAAGTTTTGATCAGTGTTGTTGTTTAAAAACTTTCAGGAATCAAAAGATACAAAAAATTTTTGAAGGTGATTTTTTCAGGCGATCCTACGCAAAAGATGAACTCATCTTACGCGTAAGATGAAATCTTACGCGTAAGATTCGACCGTTTGATAAACTTGTCTTGGATAAGACAATGTTTACGCAGAACTTTATTTCTTACGCATAAGTTCTTTCTTACGCATAAGATTTATCTTACGCATACGTCAAAACTTACGCATGAGTTATATTTTATGCATAAGGTTCAAACCTTTGCTAAAGTTAATATCTTACGCTAAAGAATTTATTCTACGCATAAGATGTAGCCTACGCAAAAGTTTAAGCTTACGCGTAAGATATAAGTTATGCGTTGATTATTGACTTACGCATAATATAACTTCTTACGCATAAGAAATGTTATGCGTAGGATTTCTAATCTTACGCGTAACATTGTCTGTTTTCTTGAAATTTGTCTAAGTGTTGTAAAATTTTCAAACATGTAATCTCTTGTATTTGTTAAAACATATTGTGACTTGATTGTTATCATTTTCTACTATACTTTAACATCAAATATACAAGTTTATCATATTACAACATTTTGAACACAAAACACCCACTGATCAATCAAATCATGCATTAACATGTAAATTGATAATAAGCTAACAAATTATATAATTGTGATGAGTGCTCAAACACTCATCATTTTTGTCGTATTTAAACTGCCAAAACATACAAAAACAATCAAAAAGTTATCAAAATACTTAAATTATCCCAGGGATTGTGTTTTATGCGTTTTAAATGCAAAATGAGCAAAAACAAATGAAAAACGTACAAAGTTTGCAATATTGCCAGTTTCAGTCCCCCAAGTTTCAAAACTTGTCAAAAATAGTCCCTATGCATTTATTTTGAAAGGAAAAGTCAACCCAAGGTTTTGAAAGTCAAATATCATAAAATATTATACTCGGGTCATAAGTTTTCCAAAATTACATGTTTTGTCCCTGAGATCTCAAAAATGGCAAATTAAGTCCCTGGGAATTTTGAAAAATGGAAAATGGCAAAAATGGTTCTTGGAATTATGGTACTTGGCATTTTTGGTCCTTGGTAATAACTTGGGAAAATTACAAATTCAGTCCTCAAAGTTTGGCAAAATTGCAAAATTGGTCCTTGTGATACACTTAACCAAACGGACCCTTTTTTATTATCTGAAAACCAAAACCAAATCAAGCCCAAAAACCATCCACAGCCCATCTCCCATCAAGCCCACTTCCCTTTTTATATTAAAACCAGGGTCAAACGGTCAAAGGGGTCAAACCTCCCCTTGACCCGTCTTCCTCTCAACACCCCAACGTAAAACCAGGTTCCATGTCCCCCGCCCTCCTCGCCTTTTCCAACCGATAGCCCCCCTCAATTAATACCCTTCACCAAACTAACCAACCCCTACCACCACAATAAATGTTTCTCACCCGTCCCACTAGTATTGCCCCGTTTAGTTTTTTGGCACCAAAATCCGAATCAAAGGCTAGGATGGATTTATGATGGAATTGATGGTGAGGATATGGTCAAGGGTCAACACAAATACCACTGGGACATAAAAAATTCAAAAAGAAGCCATGTGGGAGAAGATGTGACTTATTTTGTTTCGTTATATATATGTAAGCTCATGAGAGCCTTTTTTTTAGTGTGTAGTATGTAGTTTAGTTGTTTTAATATCTAATTGTACCCTCTGTAATCATTTTAAGTTAATGAAAAGTTTGTTTTGAAGTTTAATTACAGTTTGCACTTTTCAAGTTTATTTAAGAATTTAAATTTCTTGTACAAGGATCCTTAGTAGCAATTAACTGTTTGTATACCTTTATAACATCAAATGTATCTGTTTTACTAAGTTTTCCAAGTTTATGGAATGGTTTTTACCTAAGTTTCAGAAAAATAGAAAAAAATAAGAGAAAAATAAAAATAAAATAAAAAAATTGTGAAAAAGAAGAAGACAAGCAAGGAGCACAGTGTATAATGGATGGCTGTGGTTTAGAGGTTCATGGGAACCATTAGGATTGGTGTATGGTTCATGGTTCTTTAAAAGTTGCTCGGAAGGCTTTGTAAGAATTTCATGTTGATTTTTATCATTTTAGTGTAAAAGTAATAATAGTGGTTCATTTGTGTATATTTTGTTTGTTTATTGGTTAATATATAATCTGTGATCATTGATTTGTGGTTTGGAACAATTGGCACCAAGTTTGTTTGTTAATTGTGTTTTTAAGGTGTGTTTGGATTTGACTGTATTGATCACCATGGTTGTTATTAGTTCTTGTTACTTGTTTACTTAGCTCACTTAAGGCAAAAAGACATCAAACAAAGTCCCTTTTTAGTAGTTATAAGCTCAAAAGTCAAAATCTCATGTGATTTGGCCTAAACACCATCTGAGGTGACAGTAGATAGGCATAAGCCTCATTTCAATTCAAACATACAAGTTCTTGCTTATTTTGAGCTTATTGTGGCTTATTTAATCTAAACAAGTCATAAAATCAGGGATCATAGTTCAAAAAAGTCAAATCTCAAGTTTTCTTAAAAAGTCAAAAGTTGCATTGTGCAGAAATCTCAAATATGGCATGAATTTTCCTGATTTTTGTGTTTGATTTTAGACTTTGAAACTTGTTGGGGGTATTATCTATCAGCTGAACTATTGATTTCCATAATTGTTAGATTTTTTTGAATTTTTCTAGTGGACTTTATTGCCCCTCAAAGTAGGCTGCAGGGCAAGACCCCTTCCCTGTGCACAGACCACCCAGTCACCACCACTACTTTGGTGGCTCATTGTGGCCACCTCAATGGGTCCCACTGACCCATTTTGGGTTCATTCAACCCCCCTCCTGGCAGGCTTCAAGGTTTGACCAAAATATTGACTTTAATCACTGTGGACCCCACTTGGAATTGCCCCCAAAGGTTGTCCCATTTTCTGTCTCAGGAACCAAATAAGCAAGTGCTTATTGTGGTCTTTTGGCTTATTCAGCCAGCTTAATTGATTGAATCTTGCTCAAAATTGTTCAAGTTACTCAATTGAATCAGTTTCCACCACTGTGGACCCCACATAAGCCCATTTGTGCTTATTTCCCTTCTTAGTCAAACAAAGTCAACTGTTGAACATATAAGCACTGAAAGTGCTTATTTCTGAGTTCCATAAAAAGTGTGTTTGTAAAAGTTTTTAGTTTTTAGTATTAAATTAGTTTGGAAAAAAAAACACAAAAATCCAATTTTAATTTTAGTGATAGCTTCTATTTAATAGAAATTTTGTTTTTAGCTTATTTATAAGCACTTTAGCATTTTTATATTTTTGTTAAATCTCTTTTATATTAAAGTAATTTTATAAATTTTTCCAGATTTTTCTTTGGCTTTTAGTGGTTTTTAGAATTAATTTTAGTTTAATTAATTATTAATTAATATTAAATAATTAAATAGCATAATTAGATTTTTATTAAGTAACACCAAGTTTTTATAATTTTTCTAGCTTTTATATAAGTTAAAACATTTTTATAAATTTTTCTAGAATTGCTACTGTTCATTTTTTATTTTTTATAATATAATTAGTTTAATTGGTAATTAATAAATAATTAGAATAATAAATAGTAAATTAGTTTAAAAATACATAAAATCAACTTTTTATAATTTTTAGGATTCCTGTGATGGTTAATTAGATTTGTAAAATCTTCTTAATTATCTAAGTCTTTTTAGTAAATTTTAGTAATTTAAATTAATATAATAATTAATAAATAGATAATTAGTAATTAATTACTAATAATTATATAAATAGTGTAAAAATTATTTTTCTTTTTCTTAAAATTTTCTTTATTTATTAGGATTGTAAAAATAAAAATTTCACACTCATAGCCTTTTCTGTTCATCAGTTGCACTTTCTTTCACGTTCTTCAGTGTACGTTTTTGATTAAAACGTACGCTTTTAAGTTTTAGATCACATCTTCTTAATCTTAATTCCCGTAATCAATCACATAGCTTTCCTAAGCTATTTTGTTTAATAAATTCCAAATAATTCTCATAACAACCCTTTTCTGTGAATAATCACCCGATCACAAAGCATGCTCAGTTACAATTCACACCTTGTCGGGACTTAACGACCTGGTGATACCTTATATTACCCGGAGATTGACTCTAGGCTATTTGACTTTGTTGACCATTCTTTGGTCAATATAAGTTGACGGTTTAGGGCAAATCAAATTGCAATGTCCATGTTTGTGTATGATCATCCAGATGGCCTAACAAGCTAACATTCCACAAGCACCTGTACCTGAACCAAAGCTCACATGGGAAGAACATTTCCCGAAGACTACTCCAGAAAGATTGGAAAGAACAACTTAAGGGCCAACTTCAACAAATTCACATGCAATGAATCATCTTGCATTTTTGTTGTAGATGCTTTAGTCTATCACCCGTACAAAATCCTGCTCACCAAACCAGCATCAGTTGCTTGTTTCTACATTCACCAGTTTTGGCATACTATTCAACTGGACCTTGGAGAAGAATTTTTCACATGCATGCTTCGTAAGAGACAAGTCACGGTGGACAAAGTTACTGTTCGTTGTGTTCTAGGTTTACCTGAACTTGGTCCAGATGAGCAGTACGACCCAGTTCCTAATGAAGAAGAGTTGGTTGAATGGTTATGGGATATTGGATACGATGAGTCAGATGAAGTAGTGACTAGACACTCAAAGGTTAACACAAGGAATCTCCCACAACCATGGAGAACCATGTACATCCTTATAGCCAAGTCCATGTCTGGCAGAGATACTGGTCACGAACACCCCAAACTCCAACATCTCAAACTTTTCTGGGCTATGGCAAATGTCAAGAAGGTGGACTTTGCTAGCATTATCTGGGAAGATATAGTGTGGCACATTCAACATAAGACTACAAACATTCCATTTGTCCGCTACACCAAGCTGCTCATTGAAAGCTTCCTTTGTGAGTATGGCGACATTCCTCAAAGACTGGATGATGAAGACAAGAACACATTCAGAAATGAGTCTACTCTTAGGCAAATTAAAAGACTTGATACTAGTACACGTAAGCAAGGAAAGATACTTCCCGAGTGCCTCCTGAATGATAAGGTAAAGAAATGCTCGAACTACAAGTACTATGTCCAGGCTCTCAAAGAAGAGAAAGTTGGGTTCTTGGACGAAATCCCTCTACCGTCGTTCATGCAGAAAAAGGGAAAGAAAGGTAGTAAGTCGGGCAGCTCCGAAAGCTCTACAAAGACTACCAAAAAGCCTCACAAGAGAACTCTCAAGATCAGATTACCGGTCAAGAAACCAATCCCTGAACCAGTTCCTGAACCCACACCACCATCTTCTGCAAAACCATCCGACTCAAAGACCGAATCTGATAGTGGTCCAGTTTACAGCGAAGCTTATAACAAACCGGATGATAATCTTGACGATCTGGACATGTCTCTAAAAGATTGGGACAAAAACATTGATGAATTTGTTGATCAAATTGAAAAAGAAACAATTCAAAGACCTTTAACTGAAGAGGATGCTAAGTTGGAAGAAGAACGGTTAAGGGGTGAAAAGTTGAAGGAACCTATGACTGCCGAACAAGAACAACAAGAAGAGGCTCATACAAACCTTGGTCTATCTGTGGAAGAAGAAAATGAACGAGCATTCAAGTTAGGTCTCCTCCACAGTAGAATCGACTCCTTCCAAGCTGATCTACCTCCGCCACCTCCGTTTTCTCAAACAACCGAGGTTGGAGGATCTGGTAGTATTCCTGAAGCAGGCGGGTCTAGTAGTATCCCTGAGTCCACTCCAGTTGATCAAACTCAGGAAACGGGAACCACTGCTGATATGATAGTCTACGAATCTCCCACTGTTACACCTGAAGACGTAGAGATGCAGAATGCTTTAGAAAGAGGAGACGATGATGTGGAAGACCATATGGACACAGATATTCCACATCTTATGTCTTTGGAAGAGATGGAGGCTAGAGAAAAGGCTCAAGAGGAAGAGCTCAAGAGAAAAGAAGAAGCTGAAGAGGCAAGGCTTGAGGCTATAGAACAGGCTAAACTGGAAGAAGCCATTAGAATGGAAGAAAGTAGGAAAGCTGAAGAGGTAGCTAAACTTGCCGATGAATTAAAGCTTCAAGAGGAAACAAAGAAAAGAAAAGAAGCAGAAGCTAGAATAGCAGAAGAATTAAGACAAAAGGCAGAAGCTGACCTATTGGCAGAAGAGCAGAGACTAAGGGCTGAAGAAGCTACAGTTGCAGAAAAGAATGAAGTGCCTAAAGATAAACCCGAATCACCAGGAAGAGATGATAAAGACACAACCACCAACATTGAATCTACACAATCATCACCTCCTGCATCACAACCAACACATGACGAATCAGTCAAGAAACCATCTAGAATTGAAGCCACAGCTGCATCTAAGTTGATTAAGAGGGCAGTAAAGAGAGTTCGTGAAAAGAAGAAGGGCAAGTTTGAAAGTCAAGGTGAATCACTGGCAAGTCAAGTTGCTAAATTGACAAAGCAAATGACGAATGTTCAGGAAATGCATGAAAAAGTTGATGCCTTCTTAGCCAAAGATGTGCAAGAAGATATGGAAGCTACATTGGCTGCTCAAGCAACTCAGTACATGGAACAACACTTGGTTACAGAGTTGAAAGAATTGCTTAAACCAATGAAGGATGAACTTACTAAAATTGCTGAACAAACCGTAAAGAAAGTGATCAGAACTACTTCTTTCACTCTCCGAGCTGACAAGACACCTCTAACACAACAAGAAATGACAGCAAATGAGTTAGAGGCTCAACTCTTCAACATATTGGCAAGTAAAACCACCATGACACCTGAAGATATTAAAGTGTGGGAAGCTTTACAAGCCAAGATGTCTAAAGAATCTTGCAGCATTGAGGCCGATAAACTGAAACGTCAGAGAGATGATGAAGACAAAGATCCTAACTCACAGGCTAAGAAACAAAAGCAAGCCGAAGGACCCTCATCTCAACACAAACAACCTGTCATACCTTCAACTACCACAACATCTACTCAACAACCAAAGGCATCAGGTTCAGGTCCTAAAGCCCATGATCACTTTGAGTACACTGGCGGAGACGATTTCCCTCAGCCAGACGAAATACCAGAACCTTCATCAACAAAGAAGAAAGAAAGGAAAAGAAAACACCATCAGCATAAACCGAAAACCTCTTCAAAAAGCACCGAACCTAAGAAACCGAAAAAGATTCTCAAGTGGCTGGACGAAGACAAAACGGCTGAATACTCTTGGTTTGATGAAATGGTTAAAGCCCAACCACCTCTTGCAGAAGATCAATCACCACAAGATGGCCACACAATGGAATATGCACAACTTCTGCAGAGGGACTATGGTTTAAAGAACATGAGCAAGAAAGAGCTGAGAAGGGTAAAGAAAGCTGCATTCAACCTGTTGAAAGACCGCTCGGCCAACTCTGTTGAACTCGAGTATCACCTAGAAAACATAGCCCGAGCAATGTCTAACGACATCGACTGGCTAAATCCCGAGTCCAACATTGATTACTACTCAAAGAACAAAGGGCCTTACTACACTGACTGGAGCAAACCTTTACCCTTGGTTGGAAAGCCGAAACAAGAGAAAATCCCCTATAAATTCTTCTTCAACAACGATTTGGAATTTCTACAACACGGTAGCAAGATTGAAACGAAGTACGCCACACCACTTACCTTCTCAATCCCTGCAGATAGATACCTCAACAACGCCATCGAAGAAGAAGCCTCCAACTTATTCATCGACAAAGTTGTTGACTATGACCGGAACGCACTCTATGGAATACACCATTGGCCAGAAAACCGGGCACAGTGTTATCGAAGCAGCAGACTCAATCAGACTATGGGTAATGTGACGAGTGAGTTAAAGATTGTCTCCATTCAATTTATTTCGACAGTCACTCAGTTTGGTTACTCCTTTCTCAACAAAATCGTACTCAAAAGACTTGATGAACAAGAGTACGTGATTTCCGAGTCAGACTTTCCATGATTGCTCCTCAATGACATAGAAGATATGTATCTGCTCAAAGTCAAAGGAAAGCTTTGCAGCTTACACAAGCAAATGCAGCTTGCCTTTATCACAGCTCCACTAATTTTCATATGACAAATAGTCATCAGAGAGCGAGTAGAAGATCTTCAACTTGGAGTGGAAAGTTAATAGAAGAAGCTGAATCTCACAAAACCTAATCTTTACAACATCCCCAACCTTCAACACGAATCTCAATACACCTTAATCAAGCATCCGGCATTTGGGTTCACATACCGTAGTGTCAACCGTCGAAACTGCTTCATGGCATATGATGAGATCCACAAGTTCTGTGATGAAACCCTTAAGTTCGTCAGAGATGGAATCAAAGGCAGATTAGATGATGTTGCACTGTACAAATCCAAAAGGTGGAATACCGATGAGGCCAGACAAGCTCGCAGATTCATTACAAGGATTGAGAACCAGTTAAAGCGTAGGGATCAGATTAGGAGATTGGAAAGCTGTGTGGGAGGCAGACCAGGATTTCTAGTATTGACGTTTCAGAGACCAGAATGGTAGAAGTGTTGTAAGATCTTGATTTGATTTGTCAATACTATTATTCATTATGGTTTGTGCACACATTACAGTGTACAACCCAAACTTGTAAAGAAAGGACCCTAAGGTACGCATCAGTGCCTCAATCCTAATATAAGGAGCGAAGGCTTCTTACTTTTGAGTAGAATTAATCAAATATTTTATGATTTTCATAATTCTGCTCAAAAGGACAAGTATTTCACCTCAATAAGACCTAATCACTCGTTGAGGGGGAGCACTTGTCAAAACAAAAATACTTTGTTCTAAAATCAAAAGTTCTTGGTGAATCTCCCCATAAGACTCAAAAAGGTATATTTTAATCTAAAAGATTATCAAAAATATCATTTTATATGCTATTTTTGAGGGGGAGAAAATGGATAAGTGATTAAAATATAAGTGGTCAAAAATCTATAGTTGTATCTTGTGCGAGCTAGACTCAGAATTGACGAAACAATAAAAGTTAGTAATCTCGAAAAGACTTATCCTCGACGGGTAATAACATCAAGTTTGTTACTAGAGCTAGTTGTCACCTAAAAGCTGACAATGGAACTCTTTAACTAGCCACATAAGCGTGTCTCGAAAAGGATTTGTCTTAGTAGAAATGTACCGTCTCGAGAAACTTTCTGTGGACTTGACCAGGCCGGGTAATAACTTCAAGCTAGTCTAACTAGTGATGTAAGCGTGTCTCGAATCGGTCTTGTTCACTGAAAGTGGATCAATTCAAAAAATGCTTGCTCCTCCCGCATGTGCAAATTTATTAAATACTCATGAGCACATGTGAAGGGGGAGCCCTTCAAAAGTGTGCACAAAACTCTCAAAGTATTAACAAAAATATTGGATTATCACAAACACTTTGAGAGATTTTCAATGAAAGGTTTCTTGGCTATTGTCGGTTAATCAAGGAGTTATAAGGTCATTAAGATAGGAAAAACCGTCCTATGATCCGCAAGAGCCGGAGAGATCTACCCAAGGACATCACCAATAGTTAGAATTAGAAGTCCTTTGGTATGATACGAAAAAAGGAGAAAAGAATGAAAGGGAAAGAAGGAGTTGAAGAATTAAAAAGAAAAGTAAAGAAAAAGGTGAAAAGAAATAGCCCTCCATATGTTCAACCTTAGGGCAGACACCGGGTTCAATTCGTATGCTACTGGTTGTTGCTAAGGCGACACCGGTATTGAATATAAAGTCGTCATGGACCTAGTGACGCAATGCACTAAACCTTCTTAACCACTCAAGTTCTTTTAAAAGAGCTTGTTTGATTCTCACGGGGAACCAGTGTAATCTATCGACTTATCTCTTAGAGATGGTTGATATTGAAGCAGGAGACCCCTCCCTAGTCTCCGCATAGGAAACCTAAGTGTGCACTTATAGAGTCTAGAGCCATGAGAAACATCAAAGATCTCTTAGGAACACTTAGCATTTCTACAACTGGTGTTCTACATCAATGGACACCAGCTGTAAATTATCGAGTCCTTCCCAGATCCTAGCAATCTGCCGAGAACGTTTATGAGAGAATTACAAATGTATTTCTCAATGATTGAACGGAAATTCCTGCCAGGGTCAACATCAAACAGCCCTGACAGCAGGTCACTTCGGTAAACCCACAAGGGTTACGCCTAGTGTTCGCGGTGGTTCCATAGCGGTCTACAGTCGTGGAGTGATCCCCAGTGACTCACCCAGTCATTAAGCTACTTAGTAGGTCTCGTAAGCTCCTTCGGGAGTATCTGATATGGGAAAGGCCTTGATAAGGATTAGAAGGAGTCTTCATACTATGCTGTTGACGAGCTCTAATTCCTTATCTGTAAGTACCGGTTGATTATTGCTAACTATTTACCTGCAGGTATAAATCACCTCCATGATGGTAGATTCCAGTATGCTCATACATACATCTTGAAGTCAATGAAAGCTTCCCCAACGATCTAAGCACCACAAAGTTCAAAAACATATTCTACACCAATAAGAAGAATCTACAAAGTATAAAGACTAAGATCAATATTAATGATAAGGAACTTCGTGCACTTGAAAGACAAAGTCCAAAAGATGTATGAGCATGTTGGAATGGCGGACAACCACCACAGACAGAGGAGTGACGGACGGCAGACTACTTCATAACACAATCACAACATCATCACCAAAGAACAAAGACTTAGAGCAAAGTACATTCATTTTACAACATTTTTGAAGACGTCAAAAGTTTTACATGTCACAAGTCAAAGACAAAGATGAAGACGTCAAGCAACCGTGATGACCGACCCTTAGGGGGAGATTGTTGGGAACATACTTTAGTACTTAGTCAAGTCTCGGTCATTACATTTTGTAATAGGTTGCTTAAGTATTATTTATGTTTATGTTTTAGTTAATGGGCAAGTTGTAAAAGCCCAAAAGACTTAGTAAAGCCCACGTTAGAAAAGGAAGGGAGAAGGGTGTGTTGCCCTAGCTCCATCCCCGATATATACTAAGCTTATGTTATCATAATACTTGTTGGTTATTTTGATATATTAATGAAACTCTTGCTTTTATAATTCTCTCATATCTTGTAATCAACCAATCCTTATATCTATCTCATTCTTTACTTGTATGATATCAATATGGGCACCTAACAAGTCCCTAGGCATTTGTTTTGTAAGAAAATTCACCAAAGGTCCTTTTGAAATCACAAATTGTCATAATTAGTCCTTTGGTAAAAAATTTTTGAAAGTTTACAAGTTTGGTCCCTGTACTATCAGAAATTGTCAGAAATGGTCCCAAGAGAGATATTATGAAGAAAAGTCAACTATGGTCTTCCAAGAATCAAGAAATGACACTTTTAGTCCTTGGATTGCAATTTTCAAAGAATGGCAGAACTAGTCCCTCAAATATCAAGAATTGGCAATTTTAGTCCCCCAAGGTTTATTATTGAAGAAGTGACATCTATGGTCCTTGGGGAATTGAAAAGTGGCAAAAATGACCCTTGGAAGTGAGTTTGGGAATTTGGCAGAATTGGCCCCTCATGTTTTCAGAATTTGCACTTTTGGTCCATGAGTTATTTAACAACTTAACCATACGGATCACCTTTTATTTATACAACCCAACACTTCAATCCTAAACCCAAAACCACCCATCCCATCCTGTTAAGCCCATTTCTCCCCCCCAAGCCCAAAACTAACCCTCCCCGTTTAATACTAAACCTCGGTCAAACACAGTCAAACCAACACCCCTTTCTTCCCTAACCTCTCTTTTACCCGCCATACTTTCCTCCAACTCCATAACCATCTCTGCTACACTCCACCCTAACCCCAATACCTCAAAAGCATAATTCACTATACCTCCCCCTCCTCACAAAACTATACCTAACTCCCTCTAGCTCAACAATCCACCAATTACCATTTTGGTGCCAAAATTGGATATGTGGCTATGATCAATCAAAGTGCAATTGGACGATGGGGATTAATTCGCAAGGTTCCAAAGAGCATTTTATAGCTGTTATCTCTCACCAAAGTAGCACAAACAAGTGAAGAAACCCTAATTCGTGTTTAGTATAAATAGAGGAACAATGTAGCCTCAATTGGCATCCTTCTTTGTATCTTTCTTTAGTTTTAGACTTAATTTTTAGTTGTAATTCAAGATTTTCAATTCAATTCAAGTTTCCTTTAAGTTTATTGCAATTCGCATTTTTAATCAAGATTTTAAATTTCTTATTGTTTTACTTATTTGCTTCTTATATACTCTCAGTAGCTTTTATAAACTTTGTTAAAGTTATTTGAAGTAAAAAGAAAGCATCAACTTAGAAAAAAGAAAAGAAAAAGAAGAATACAAAGAAAAACCAAAAAAATACAAAAAAATTGAAGAAAGAAGAAGGAAGCAGTAGCAGAAATGAAGATTGGTTATGATTTAGAGTCCCATGGGGGACATTAGGATGTGTTTTGGTTCCTGGTTCCTAGTTTTCTTCTAGCTTGGATGTCAAGTAAGGAATTGTACCAGGTTTTCTCATCTTGTGTGTTAAGTGTAATTTGTTGTTATTGATTGTTCATTCCTGCTTATTTAAGTTTGTTTGAGCTTAGTATAAAGTAATTAGTGAAGTTATAGTGTTAATTTGTTCATTCCCTTTGATAATCACAAAATCAGTAGGCTAAAGGGGTGTTTGGAAGAAGCATTTGTGTCTAGTTGTTGTTGTTGTTTGCACTTAAGTTTTGCTTAGATAAATTACCTAGGTCCAAATAAACTCAGATTGATCAATTCTTTTGTGGTTATAAGAGAAAAAGCCAAAATTGTACTTAGATCACCACAACAGCTTAACTGTTGTGGTTAATTGTGTCATTATCCTCCATTTTCCTCTAAACTATTTAGCTTGCTTAATTTAGCTTCAATTAGGGTCTATAAACATAAATCATTCAATTAGACTCAGTATAAATTCACCAAAGTCAACTTAGCAAAAAAAATTCACAAAGTCAATTTGCATACTCAGATTTTTTGGACAAACTTCAAAGCAAGTTCTAGAGTTTATTAATGAATGGAAATCAATATGGTTTGTTGATTTGAGATGTCTGCCAGCTTGAGAAGCTAAATCAAAAAGAAAATTTGATTTTGAAATTGATTTGCTCAATCAAATTTGGATGTCTGACTGAGTGGCTCCCCTGCATCTCAGTTTTTGCCAGATTTCAATTGCACCTAGAGGATTCAATTGTAGGTGTAAACCTTTGATCTTTGTTGATTTAGAAAGCCCCCCAGGTGTAATTTCTAGGATAGCTTTTAGTTTGGTCTTAAGTGCTTATTTGCCTACTTATTTGAGCCATTCTTTTGACCTGTTTTGATTCAGTGTATACTGAGTAGTTAGCATAATCTGAGCTTGTTGATTTGTGTGTTGTACTTGATGCTATTGTTGTTGCTTCTTGGATTTCTTGTTTATTATAGCTGTTATTATTGTTGTTCATTTGTTGGTGCAAGCTCTTTTAAGCTTTGAGCTTATTTTGAGCTTATTATTGATGTTGTTGTTGGCTGCTGCTATGTTCTTGTGTTCTTGATCTTGTTGTCTGTTTTGTTGTTGTTCTTGTTGTTATTTGTTTTGCTGTTGCTGTAGTTATTGCTTGTTGTTATTACAAATTATTTGGGTTATATTTGTTTAAGTTTATTGTGGCTCTTAGCTTATTTGGATTGTGTGAGTTTTGCAAGAAAGAAAATTTTGAACAAAAGCTTGAATCTGTTTGAGTTGGATGAAATTTGTTTTTAAAAATCTGTTTCTCATAAGTTATTTGAGTTTTTGTTTGTGAGATTTGAAAAAGTAAAGAGAGAAAATAAAAATAAAAAAATTGCAAAAAAATGGAAAAATAAGATTCGAACCCTGGTCTCCACAGTCACAGACACAACACAACCACACAATACCAACGCGCCCTTGGGTCTTTTTCTTTATAGTCTTACACTTAGTTTCTTTTATATAAGATTTAAACTGTTTTTGCTTATTAACTTATAAACTGCTTTTTCTGCTTATTGCAAGTGCTTATTTCCAAGTTCTAATTTTTCTTAAGTTTCTTTTAACTTTGTTGATTTTCCAGAAAAAGTGTAGAATTATTTGAATAGTTTTACTATTTATTTTGATTTAATTTAGTTTAAATAGTAGTTAATTCATAATAAATACAATTTTATTTGAAATATTGATTTTCTTTTTTCTAAAATTTTCTTTTGTTATTAGGATCATAAGAAAATTGTTTGTATGCCCGTAGGACTTGCGTAGCTTAAATTTCACGTTTTTACTTGCGCATTGACGTTTATTTAGAATAAACATCATGTTACTTGTCTAAATTGTGTTTTAGGATTTCCCGCTTCCTAATTATGTTTCCCGTAGTATTTTAGGACTTCCCTGGTATTCCATTGCATTTGTTCCCTATTAGGTTGCGTTATTTTCATTTTCGTTCATCAATTTCCAAATTTCTGTTAATTTAATGTACCACAAATCCAAATAATCTTTCACAACCAAACATACAAGGTTTTAATCTTGATCTTTTTCGTGACACTTTCTATTCACACCTCGTTGGGACACGACCCGGGAAAATTAGACACTTTCCATACAAGGGTTCTTATTCATGGTGATTTCATTTTTATTCATGCATCCCATCCAAATTAGACGCCACCACTAAAGAAAAAATTTGGATGGGATGCATGAATAAAAATGAAATCACCATGAATAAGAACACTAATATAGAAAAAGACAAATACAACAAGGAACACATGTCTGAATGGAGTAACAAGGATGATGATGGAGTACTTATAGGAAATAAGCTACAACCTGATAAAGCTGAAGCTGATGATGATTCAGAAGGAATCATGGATTACTTAGAACTACAAGGACAAGATGGGTTTACAGATCTGGACGATGAAACTTACGAACGACGGAGATGCAAACTATTGGGAATCCCTTATAAAAGACCTCCACCAATTATGGCTAAGAAATTTGTGATTACTAGATACCATTTGGGGGCGGATGAAAAGTTTGCTAAAATATGTAAGATTGAACGTAAGGAATTTGCACGCACCGCTATAAATGTCGCATGGGTTCGGCATAATTTGAAGAAAGAGAAGGATTTGGTCGAATTTTTCGGCCACCCACGTGATGACCCGTGGGAGTGATTCTAACTTAAAGACTCGATAATAAACAAAAGTGCTCTTATGGGAGACAACCCGTGTTATTCCTTCCCTTTTTTCTAGCTTAGTTTTTGTTGGGTGGTATTTTTGTTTTATGTTTTGCAGGAATTGGAGAACGAAGGATTAAAAAGACCTCATTATGGCTGAAAATGAGGTTCTCGGATTACTAACTACGGCGTAGCTAGTGTATGGTGTTACGCCGTAACATCCTCCTCTTATCTGATGGCTCCAGATTGTTCATTAGCTATGGCGTAACTCAGAAACGAGGTTACGCCGTAACCTTCCTGTAATTAATTTTTCAAAACATTAAAACACTCATACCATAACCTTGTAATAATAACTAAAAGAATTTTGTGGGTATATTCATGATAACATCAAATCGTACCTGTATTTTAGGTGTTAATTTCCCCCTATATTGCTCATCTTTTATATTAATATGTTGGATATATACTCCTATTTGTTTATATTTAGTTTTAAGGGCAGAGATGAGCAAAGGAACGAAAAGACGCGGATTTGGAAGGATTTACATGCAACTGATTGAAGTATACGGATGCTGCGCAGACTACGGTGTAGATGCTCAATCTACCTACGCCGTAACTACCATCTATGAAGACTACGGCGTAGATGCTTCATCTACCTACGCCGTAGATATTATTTCTGAAGATTACGCCATAGCTAATACCACACATACGGCGTAGCTGAACATCAAAGGGTTCTACGGAGTAACCTCTCTCCACCTACGGCGTAGACCCCAAAATCAAGCAGTAAGAGAAGTATCGATGCCATAGAAGAAACTACGGCGTACTTTCCAACATAACTACGCCGGAGATATGACAGCTAAAGAAACTACGGCCGTAGCACAAGATCTAGCTACGGCGTAGATGCAATTATCAAAGACTAAGGCGTAGCCAACCCTAGGGCTATGCCATAGCTATGTCGGACCTATAAATACCAGCCCTAATTCTAAGTTTTCATAGACACATTCCAACATACAGAAGTCAGGAGGAATTAAGGGAGCAGGAGGACGAAGTTCCATCAACATACTAGTCCACTCCAAGGGAGATTTCACACCTCAACTATAAGTTTATTCATTCGACTTCAATGTTTACATTTATTATGTTAAACCTTTGTTTTTCTGCATTCATGAACATGAGTTGCTAAACACCTCTTGGTGTTAGCCTATTTATGAAATTGTTATTTAGGTGATTTACTTTTCGTGCATCTTTATTCATTTTATTTGTATACTTGCTTAGCTAGTCTTGGGACACTCTTGTTTTAAGGGTTTTGATATTGGGTAGTACTTCGAGGGGAGAGATAGATGTGACCGTGCCGCTCTCCATTAGAAGCTAGTAACTTGTGGATGGTAATATCACCATACACGTGCGAATTGACCATAGGATCACCTACCTAGTGGATTCACCTAAGAAGTTAGAGGGGAAGTGTAAGTGACAACATTTCCCACTAGACTAGTCTAAGTTAGTAGAGGTACTTAATGACTCAACATAATATACCGTTGACCTCCTTTGATATCGGAGTATGAGTCTATGGGAAATTGGATAGGCGAATTTAATAAGGAGCCTAGTGACTTTAACCCCCAGATAAAACGATAGGATGCATAATTAGAGAACTTGTCACATTGATAAAAACAGTAATAATTAGGTTAACATTGCTTTCTCCTACTGATTTCTATCCATCATTTACTTGCTTTATTGTTATTTACTTTATTTAAGCTTTATTACTTTAATCATAATAAAACACCTTTTATTTTAGTGACATTGAAACTTAGATATTTTCCACCCCTTAGCTCTTGGGACGACCTTGGCTTTACCATCTAGCTATACCTCACACGACCGGGTACACTACCCGATAGTGCATTAGGTAGACCTTAGGTAGACGAGACTATTATAAATTATAAAACCTGGTCGGTAAATCCTGTATCAAGTTTTTGGCGCCGCTGTCGGGGATCTAATAGGATTTTATTTAAGTTTTGCATTTTTTATTTTATTTTCTTTTCAGTACTCACGATTTCTTGTCTAGTTTCAGGTAGTATGGCTGAAATAGACATCGATGCCCTCACTCTCAAGGAGTACCTAGCTCTTACACGTGATGAACAAGGGCCTGGTTTGGTTAGGCCAGCTACCGGAGCGGAGGTTCAATTCGAGATCAAGAACCAGTTTATAAGGGAGCTACGGAAATATCCTTTTTCAGGAGTAAAGACCAAAGATGCTCATGAGCACATTGAGAATGTTCTTTACATTGTCAGTCTGTTCAACATTCTTGGAGTGTCTCATGATGCGGTTATGCTTAGAGTCTTTCCTATGACTCTTACTGGTGCAGCTAAAATATGGATTGATAGGTTGCCCGCGGGAACCATCAATACTTGGGCCTTGTTGAAGAAGAAATTTATCCAAAGGTATTGCCCTCCTTCAAGGACGGCTCAACAGCTCGAGGAAATACACAAATTCAAACAAGATGGTGACGAATCGTTGTACCAAGCTTGGGATAGGTACAATGATCTTCTTTTCAAGTGCCCAACTCACGACCTCAACAAGAAACAAACGGTGAGTATCTTCTACAAGGGGCTTAACCTCTCCACCCGAAGAATGCTGGACTCTCAGGGGCCGATCCTTGGAATGACACCAGCTGAAGCTTTAAAGATCATTGAAGATATGGTGGACCACTCTCAGAAGTGGCATGATGGTGGAAGTAGAAGCGTTAGCGAAAGTTTGGATGGAATCGCCCTAATCACCAACAAGCTCGAAAGTTTAGGGCGTGATATGAAGAAGCTTAAAGAAAATGTACATGCCATTCAAGTGGGATGCGAAATTTGCGAAGGAGCTCATTTGGCTAGGGATTTCCCTTTAAAAGATGATGAAAAGAGAAACGAAGAGGTAAAATATGGAGAAGGAAGACCTTTTCAAGGGAGTAATGGAGGAACAAGATATCGCGTAGGACCTCCAAACAATTACTCAAGGAATGATAACCGGCCGTCTTACGGAATAACAAGTGTAACAACCCACTAACTTCCCCTTAGGTTAGAAATTCCTTACTAACTTAACTTAGGCCATCACTAAGCACAATAGGATTAGAAATGCCTTACTAACTTAACTTAGGCCCTCACTAAGTACAATAGGATTAGAAATGACTTACTAACTTAACTTAGGCCCTCACTAAGCACAATCTAGGATTAGAAATGCCTATAGGATTTTCCCGAACTAAATTTTTACTTTATTAATTATATTCTTATGACCTAACTAACCTCTAGACAAGCGAAACATATTTTTACTAAGAAAACTATCACTCTAGTACACCATACTTGCTAGAAAACCCTAAATGCACCTATGTGTTCACGGTTAGCTTTAAAACCAGAATTGCTTATCTGAACTAACTTGAAAGTGTTTAAGACTAGGATATATTAGACTCCCTAGATCATAGTACAACTCCTTAGAACTTAGGTACAAGTCATATAAGCACAAAACCCTAATTAGGTCATAACTTCCCGAAACTAGGTCTAAACTATCCCCAATCTTTACCATAAGTTATCACCACATAGTATAAGCCACTTAGGACATTATATTACTTACTAAACACCCTTAGGACCCTGAATAAAGCACTAAACCCTAGAAAAACCTTAAACTCCCACTAAGCAAAACTAGGTTAAAATTTGACCTAAAGACCTAAACTAAGATACTTATGCAGCTTAAAACTACCAAGCAACCACCCTAGCACCTCCCTAATACTAATCACACACCCTATCACCTCTAACCACCCAAGAAAGTAGGTGGATCACCTACTTGTCCCCTCCTTCCACTAAACCGCCTCCCTCAGCTTCCCTTCACCACAACTGGCCTATCTCAGCCCCCTAGCTACTCCATAGCCTCTCCTCATCACCTCCTAGACCTGCCAAAATACCCCATAGCCTTTCTTGCTCCACCTCCCCCTCCTCGACACCTAGCAGCACCATGCATGCTCGCTACTCCTTACGCACCTATAAATACCCCTCCCCTCCCCTTCATTTCATTCCACACCTCTTCTCCTCTTTACCTCACATACATTCTGTAGGATTAGACCCATACAAGTCAAGTAGCAAGGCCTTGGTAGTGTCAAGTTGTTGTTTGAGTCGAGAGAAGCCCTAGAAACCATAGTTGCCTCGTTACCCTTTATGCATTAGAACCCTTAGGATAACCTTGATCACTTAGTTTAAGAAGTTTTCATTTTGAAACCCTAGATTTAGAAAATTATGTGTTTATGTGCTAAATTGCTCCATTACTTGCTATAATCTGAATTAGGTGACTTATTTTAACATATGTTTGCTAAACATAAGCTTAGAAACTTAGTTGCTATGTTAAAATATAATTTACATGCATTTAGAACTAGTTTTGCAAAAGTTTACATGCACAGGGGTATATATTGTAAATTATTGAAACTTTAAAGTCTAGGGGACTGTTTTTCACATTTACTAGAAATTATTAGTGTAAGGACTCATTTTGCAATGTTTTGAAACCTTAGGATAGAAATTAAAATAAGTAATAAACTAAAAATGACTAATTATGCAAATATTATAAAGTTAAGGGTAAAAGGGTAACTAATGAAAGTTAGTATAGTTTAGGGACTATTTTTGTCATTTCTCTAAAATATATAAGTATAGGGATTAAATGTGCAAAAGTTAGAAAGTTATATGCTTAATTGTTATAAGTTTGTTAGAATAGGGTAGAAAATGTAAATATATAAACTTAAAGGGTAAAAACAGACTATTTTCATATAAATATAAAACCTATTTAAGTTAGAAGCATAACACAATACTAGGAAGCTTCATGCGAGGAGTACTATGTGGATATTTCGTTTTGACGAGTTTGCTGGGTTTACGAATTAAAGTGCCCTGGCTCCTCAAACGATTATTGCATATACTTCTAGGATATGATGGCCCGAACGGTGTTATGTTATAACTAAACCATAATAACAACACAACTCAATAGTAGGGAGCTTCGTGTGAGGAGTATTAATTTATGAATTATGATGGCCCGAACGGTATTATGTTGATAACATAATACAATAGTAGGGAGCTTCATCTGAGGAGTCATATACTTCTGAATTACGATAGCCCAAACGGTGTTATGTACGTTATGTATAAAAACCTAAGAGTGATTAGTTAAGAAAACCTAGACTAAGACTTGACATACACACACCTACGCTACCCCCAGGATACGTGAGTGAGTTGTCTAAACACCTACTTTACTTACCTTAAGACCCAGGTGAGTTTTCATAGCCTTACTTTTAAATATTTTACAACCCTGTGTGGGGGATACATGCTTTAAACCGAATACAAGTCTTTTCTTTGGTTATTGCACGAGTAAACTATCTACCACCACTACATAACCAAAATTCATGAATCTAACTGTTTGGGATATTTTACCCACGCGAATGCGAATATAGTTGATAGATCTATTGAAGTTTGACAACTCCCGTTGGTATTAACATCTCTCTGGATGGTACCAATAAGTACTATATTTGAACCCGCTGAAGGATTAACTTTGGCAAGTTATCCTTCCCGTCCCCTCATGGTTTGGTCTGCAGACCCCATGACCCGGAATGTTAACGTGTGGTTCATGAGCTTAGTGCAATATTCCTTCTATCACTAAAACCTTTCCAAACATAGGGTTTAAGCTGAACCCTGTGGAACTTATAATCATACTCTATCTACTTAAACCTATGACTCTTACTCAACATTCGTGTTGACTTTTAAGCATGTTATCTTAGGTAATTAGGCACTATAGGAACCCTGGCACGGAGAAGTACTAGACTTGAGGACGTCCAGAATAGTTATCATTCATCGATTTTGTGTCATAAAACGTATCTTAGGGACCTTTCTTTTGGTAAAAGTATATCTTTTACTGTAAAAACTCTGATAAATAAATGAATGATAACATCTTTTTCGAAAACGTCTCTTTTCAAGTCGTTTTCTATTATCTTGTCTTTGATTCCATGAGTAATACTCCAAACACTTAATCCGCTGCGATCAGTGAAAAATGGAGGTGTTACAGATTGGTACCAGAGCCTTGGTTATAGAGAACAAAGGAATTTTCCTAAAACTTTAACCACTTTTTCAAAAAGTCATCTGTGCCACTAGAATCCCCGAACTTGCCTTTAGACTCCTAACTTGCCTTTAGGATAGGATTCCTAACTTGCCTCTAGGTTAGATTCCCCAAATTGCCTTTAGGTTAGATACCTCACTAATGTCACTAGGATAGAATCCCCACTATTAGTATTGCCTCTAGGATATATCTACTTAGGTTAGAATTATGCTAGGATAATCTTTCGGGTATTACAGTTAGATATGTCATCCTTTAACAATCCTATCATCGTGTTGGATACCGATGATACGGATACTTCATCCGATAGTTATGAGTATGCTCCGGCTACTCCTACTCACTCATATAAAACATATTATACGTATTATACCACCATAAGAAAATACGTATTATACCACCATCACCTCCCCTTAGGTTTGAAATAGGTAGTAGTTCATATAAAACGCCTTTAGAAAGGCATGATGAACATATATAGGAAATACTTAGTCATTTAGATAAATTATCTTTAGGATGAATGGAAGAAGTAGAAACTAGGATTAGTGATTTAGGAATAGGTAGAAATAGGTTAGAAAATTAATTAGAGAAAACTCGTAATCAAATCTTTAGGTTACAAACAAAATATGAGGGATACTCTTACGAAGTAGTTACTACACATGTTAGACTTTCCACTTTAGAAATGATTATCGAGGATATTAGGGATAATCATAGGTCTGATATAGAGGATCTTTTGGAAGCCATTCAGGAACTTAAGGGTAACAAAGAATCAAAATAAGGTTATCGACTTAGATAGTATAGGTTGATAGGTAGATAACTTAGTTATAAACGGGTACTTGCTAGGTTTTCACTTTATAAAATAGAAGTTTTAATCCACTCATACTTATTTTTTCATAAACTCGTATCCCGTATTAGGATCCCCTATGCCTTAGGACACACTATAGAATGCCTTAGAACACACTATAGACTGCCTTAGGATTTAAAAACTAGAACTTATAGGAAATTAAAACAAGTAGACATACCTAGGAACACTAAAAACTTAGTATCTCTTAGAATCACTATGCCTTCAGACGGGGGAAACTAGCTTCAATGAAATATAACGAATCTTGTTAGAAAATTCGCCCTTTTAGTTTTAGGATTCCCTACCCATCCGGTATCAGATAATGTTCTAAGAAATTGGAACATTAACTATGACACTATTCTTATCACATCTTACCTATAGAATGACACGTATAAGAGCTACCACTACCGTTACTCCCACTACAACCGCCATGACTCAGGAAGACATCCAGCGACTAGTGACTAACAGTGTGACTGCAACACTAGGAGCTAGGGATGCAAACATGGCTAGAAACCCCAAAATTCCTGTAGTGAAGAAGAGTAACTACAAGGAATTTATGAGCTGTCAGCCCTTCAATTTCAAGGGGACAGAAGGGGCCATAGGATTGATTCAATGGTTTAAGAGATGTGAATCGGTATTTTCCCGTAGTAACTGTACTGAGGATTGTAGGGTTAAGTTTGCGACAGGTACGCTTACTAAGGAAGCGTTATCTTGGTGGAACTCGTATGCCCAACCCATAGGAATAGAGGAGGCATACAAGTTGTCTTGGGGTGAATTTAAGAAACTTATGATTAAGAAATACTGCCCTCGGACGGAGATTAAGAAAATGGAAGATGAGTTCTATAACTTGTCAGTAAAGGGGAACGATGTTAAAACTTATATTAGGAGATTTCAAGAGTTGGAAACTTTGTGTCCTACAATGGTGCCGACTGTTGAAAAGACGATAGAAGTTTTCATCGGAGGTTTGCCCCAGAGTATCAAAGGGAATGTTACAGCCTCTAAACCTCAAACTTTAGAGGAGGCCATTAACATAACTTAGAGGTTAATGGACCAAGTAACAAAGCACAACCCTGTGCCAGTGCCTTACGATAATAAACGAAAGTTCCACGATGGGAGAGCTTTCGGTAACACTAGTAATACCACTAGTAATAACCGTACAAACCCCTACCCTCAACCAAGGCAAGAGAATGCAAGAGCATATGCCACCACTCTAAATGAGAGAAGTGGTTATGCTGGGAATACCCCTCTGTGTAAGAAATGCATCTGGCATCACATAGGGCCTTGTTCCATTAAATGTAATACATGTAACAAGGTGGGCCATCACGTAAGGGATTGCAAGAATAAAGGACCAGTTACTGGGGGTAATCCACCACCAGCAACAGTCATTTGTCATACTTGTGGAGAAAAAGGACTCTATGCAAATAGATTTCTAAAGAAAAATACTGATGGTGCCCAGGGAAGAGCATATATGTTGAGGGTTAGGAACGATCCACAAGATCCGAGCGTAGTCACTGGTAAGTTTATCTTAAACAATCACTTAGTTAAAATACTATTTGATTCTGGAGCCGATAGAAGTTTCGTATCTACACCCTTAGCCTCTAGATTTTGGATTAAACCCATAGCTTTAGATACTTACTATGAGATAGAAATGGCCGACGGAAACTTAGTTAGTACTAACACGGTCATCAAGGGTTGTACCCTTACTTTACTTAACCACCCCTTCGAGATCGATCTCATACCCATTAGACTCGGTATTTTTGACGTTGGTTCAAAAAGTGTAGATTGGCAGGGACACCTCAACCCTGTGTACCATAATGGTACCCATCAACCCTACCCAGCAAAGGTTTGATGCCTGTGAAATACCTCCACCCAATACCCAACCATGCTTGCGGAACGGAATCGAACTCGCGTCCTTTAGTTGGTTCAAGACATCACATGGTATTTTTGACGTTGTTGTGGGAATGGATTGGTTGTCCAAGAATCAAGCAAAGATTCTTTGTGACGAGAAAATCATCCATGTACCTATCAACGGTGAGACTTTAACTATCCGAGGAGATCAAAGTAAAACTCGACTTAACTTCATTTCATGTATCAAAACGGAACGATACATGTCACGAGGTTGTCAAGTCTTCGTGGTTCATGTAACAGAGACTAAGCCAGATGAAAACCGACTGGAGGAGATCCCTGTAGTCAGGGAATACACAGAAGTTTTTCCTAAGGATTTACCTAGATTACCTCCTGTTCGTCAAATAGAATTTCAAATCGATTTAATTCCCAGAGCGACACCTATAGCCCAAGAACCCTATAGGTTAGCCCCTTTAGAGATGAAGGAACTCTCTAAACAACTCCAGGAATTAACCGATCGAGGTTTTATACGCCCAAGTACATCACCCTGGGGAGCTCCTGTCCTATTCGTAAAGAAGAAAGACGGATCTATGAGGATGTGTATCGATTATCGTCGATTGAACAAGCTTACTATCAAAAATCAATACCCATTACCCAGGATTGATGACTTATTTGGTCAACTACAAGGTTCGAGCGTATATTCAAAAATTGACTTATGATCAGGTTATCATCAACTGAGAGTGAGGGAAGAAGATATCCCTAAGACCGCTTTCAAAACGAGATATGAGCACTATGAATTTCAATATGGACCGAGAGGTCAAATATCTAAAACACCACCGGATTCCTATCGTTATGGTACGCTGGGACTCCCAACGAGGACTAGAGTATACTTGGGAACGAGAGGATCAAATCCGTGCTAAATATCCCCATCTATTCTCACCCTCGCACACTAACTCTAGTTAAATCTTGGGACGAGATTTTCTTTTAGGATGGGAGACTGTAACAACCCACTAACTTCCCCTCAGGTTAGAAATGCCTTACTAACTTAACTTAGGCCCTCACTAAGCATAATAGGATTAAAAATGCTTTACTAACTTAACTTAGGCCCTCACTAAGCACAATCTAGGATTAGAAATGCCTATAGGATTTTCCCAAGCTAAATTTTTGCTTTATTATATTCTTATGACATAACTAACCTCTAGACAAGCTCACGTATCCACCCATGCCAACCACTACCATGTTTACTTAATGTAAACATCTCGGTATGTCAAGTCAAGGTTACAAACATATTTTTACTAAGGAAACTGTTAGCATTAGAAGTGTTGATCATTTATGTAATCAAAGAGAGATCTCAATGATCGTCCCTTAGGGGGAGATTGTTAGGATTAAAAGTGACGATCATTATTGAGTCAAATAGTTAGTTAAATATATTCATGTAATAGTTAGTAAATGCTAGTTTATTAAAGTTTATGTGTATTATTCATGCTTGTATAAAGTCTAAGGGCTAGTTATGTAATATGGTCAAAGATATGTGAAGCCCTAGACTACAAGTATAAATATACATGTAAGGCCTCATTTTGAGGTTGGTTCTCTTAGTGATTCTCTTAGTAATATCAAGGTCTTTTATTCCACACACTAGAGTTCCCACTCACTCTCTCTCTCTACTTACTTTCTCTCTCTAGATCTAGGCTTGATTCATATGTGAAATAGGTTGTTCTACGGTCCTACAAGTGGTATCAGAGCCTAGGGATAATATAGGTTGTTTTAGGTTTGATTTGGTAGAAAAAACATGGTATAAAAGTGGTTTTTGTGATTCGAGGTTACTGTTCATCGCCAAAACTTTTCGAGTTAGAATTTTTTTTCGAGTTAGGATTACTAGTCTTATCGAGTTTGGTTGTTTCTTTCGAGTTAGGACTACCAGTTTTATCGAGTTTGGGTGTTTCTTTCGAGTTAGGATTACTAGTCTTATCGAGTTTGGGTGTTTCTTTCGAGTTAGGATTTTGGTGTCTATCGAGTTAGGTGTAAGTTATCGAGTTAGGTGTAAGTGTTACCGAGTTTGGGAGTCAATACTTATCGAGTTAGGATTTAAACTTATCAAGTTTGGAACTCAACTTTGGCGAGTTAGCCTTTACCTAATCGTTTATCGAGTTAGGATCATTGTGACTCTAACTAAAGGGAAACTCTGCCCAACTCAAGTCCCTCTATCGAGTTAGAAACCTAAGAACTTATCGAGTTAGAACCCTACCTAACTTATCGAGTTAGAAACCCTAAGAACTTATCGAGTTAGAACCCTTCCTAACTTATCAAGTTAGAAACCCTAAGTACATACCGAGTTTGAAACCTAAGTGACCATATCGAGTTTGAAAACAACATCTTAACATACCAAGTTACAAGTTTTCTGAGGTTGCCGAGTTAGAACTTTCAAGTATTATCGAGTTAGACCAAAAAAAAAAAAAAAAAAGAGTTTTTTGGCGGGAAAATTTGAGTAAAATTTATTTTTCACACGAGACTAAACGTTCAATTTTTACGCGAGATTTAAATTTTGGTATAAGGTTGAAAATTTTGGCCCGAAATTCAAATTTTTTGGCCAAAATTCAAAAATTTTCGGTAAAATTTGGCGGAAAAATTTTCAAATCTCAAATTTTTCAGGTAACCTTAGAATTGTATTTCTTAGTGATTTTCAAATTTGGGCGAGGAAAATTTTCATACTCAATTTTTGGCGGGAAATTACGAAATCAATCAGATCAACCGAGAACGAACTTTCATCTTCACCAAAACATCTAATCTTCAACAACAACCTTTGTTATCTTTCAAAAGATCCTAAGAACAATGTTTCACTTTGAATTGAATCAATGGCATCTCACCATGACAGTATCACGAGTACTTTGTCCAATGGTTTTGCATCAGTCTTCAATGCATTAAACATCCAACGACACAACAACAATCAGCAAGGATATGCTTCGAGTATACAGATTGGGAATCGGATGCAATATGCAGGGCAGTATGTAGGAAATCAGATGGATCAGATTGCGAATCAGAATGTGCTTAATCAAAATGGGATTGATTGTTTCATGACTTCGATTCAGAAACCGCCATCAGCAAGTCACAACAGAAACAATGTCAATGCAATGACGAGGGTTGAAAAGATCCAGTACTTGTTGATGCTAGCCAATAAAGAAGAATCGGGAATACCGTTGACTGCTGATGAACATGAGTTTAGAGCTACAACAAGAGTTAATGACAATTCAGCAGATCTCAATGAAACCTACAACTTTATGGCAAATCAGCAGGCAACAACATTAAGCAGTGATTCTGATCTTCCTCCTACTTATGATTCAGATCCATTCCATGAGGTACCAAATAATGGTAATGATTCTCATCCGTTTGCTCATGAGAAGCCACATTATGTGCCATCTGCACCTAATTATGATACATATGTGGGGGAACAAGTTAATAGCAATGTTATCTATGAAACTCCAGATATGGATCCTAATGGAGTTCAAGTTGCACAAAATGGTGCTAATGATGAGGAAACCCGTGCTTTCTTTGAATCATTATTGAATAATTGCAGCATTGAAATTGAAAAAGTGAAAAAGGTCAATCGCGATGTTAAGACCACGAATGTTAAATTGACCGCTGAGCTTGAGAGTTACAAGAAACACGTTAAAGATTTTGAGTTTCATAACGAAAGATTGTCTGAATTAGAAACTGGTTATCAAAATTCCGTTTCAAGAGAAAAACAATTGCAACTCAAGTTTGATACACTTGATGTCAATTCTTTCAAAAAGATAAAAGCTTTAAACACGGAAATTTCGGATTTACAAAACCAACTTTCTAAACAAAAAACAGCTTATACCAATCTTGAAAAAGAAAGGGATGAGTTGAAAAAGGATTTTGCAAAGAAAGAAGACAAACTTTTGGCCGAAATCGTAGAGTCGGAACACATGATTGCTCATTTAGAAGAATTAGTGGTTAAGTCGGGTCAGTCAAGTCAAACAATGAAAATGATTTCAAATCAGACTAATCCGATTTACCATACGAAACATAAAGTGGCTCTTGGTAACAACACCCCCAGTAATCTCAAGAAAGCTCAGCAAGAACAGAATATTTTGTATAATGGTAATGTGATTTACACTAAACATGATCCTCCCGTCGTTCGGGATTCTGTGCAAACGATAGAACATGTCGAAGAGAGCATTTCTAAAATGAAACAAAAGGATTTGAAACCCATTGATTACAACAAATTGAACAAACTTTCGGGAATTACTTTTGTTCCACAAAAAGAACCATCTGTGTTTTCCATAAAACGACCATTCTCAAAAATGTTTTCTAAGAAAGTAATTGTTTCAAAATCTCTTTCAAAAATGGAACAAATGTCCTCTAACAACACTTTTAACACAAGTGAGGCTAGAAACATTCTGGATGACGTTAAAAAGAGAATTCAAGAACTTCAAAATATTGTTGCTTCTAAAATTACAATCGATATTAACAACTGGCATTCTAGTTTTCATATTGAGCAGAAAAAAGTTTTTGAAAACGAAATTACTATCCCACTGAATAACATTAGTGCGAGGGTAATCCATTTTGAACGAGCTTTCTTAAAAGAAACGGCCGACTTTGTCAAGGACCACAAATCCCTGGTAAACGAAGCTAATGATACTCGTGAAAACATGAATGTTTTAGAAAACCTAAATGATTCTCTCTTTGAAGCTGTTATGACCACTGACATTATGTCCATCATTTTACAAACATACTCTGTTCAAGACGATGAAAGACTGAGAGCTGAGACATCCGAAATTGTTTCAAAATATGAAAATGCTCTTATAAAGCTTGAAAAAGAAAATGTGTCATGTTTTAAACAACTTGATCAAAAAAAAGAAGAATGCAAGTATGACAAATTGTCGTATGAGCGTGCCTTCAAGAACATGAAATAGCAAAATGATCTTTTGAGGGCTCAGCTTGAAAATCAAAAAGGGAAGGGTGATGTAACTAAGTTTGCAAAACCATCGACTTCGGAGAAACCAAATGTTTCAAACACGGTTCAAAAACCAAAAATGTCAATTTCACGGTTTGCTCCAAAAGTCGATGAGAAAAAGGATTTGTCAAAACCAGTCACTCCACCACCCTTGCCCAAGGAAAAGGTAATGGAAAAGATTGTTGAAAAACAAAATTTGTTTGTTGAAAGAAACAAAAATGTGATTTCACCTGGCTCTTCTAAGTATAGTACACCAAATAAGACAACAAAAACTGTTAATGAGTCTGTTGGTTCTAATGACATGGTCCTCAATCATCATCTAGAAGAAGCTAGAAAAAAGGCACAACATCAAAATAACGGAATTTTAGGTGTAAAACCTAGTGTGATGAATTCTACAAGATTCCAAACCACCGCTAGTAGTAGTAAACCATTATCTAGGAACTTTCAACAAAATACTAGGGATTGGATTGCATCTAAGAGTAGTGGCACAAATAAGAATGCTAGGAAAGTAGAATGCAACACAAAGAATTCCAAATCAAGTGTCAAGACCCAATCCACTAAGACACCAAATCGAAACAAACCCGTTGATAAGAAGCAAGAGGTTAAGAAACCTAATAGGTGGATATCTAAAGAATGTAGTTTTTCCAAGACTGAGACTTCCGCTGCATCTGATAAGAAAACTACATCTAGATCTTACCTTAGGTGGATTCCTACGGGAAAAGTTTTTAAAACAGTTGGTCTTAGATGGATTCCCACAGGAAAGATTTTTGATAGTTGCACCAACACAAATAATAGTGATAATCATCAGGAAAACAAAGTAGAAACCATTACACCCGTTGATAGTCAACACCCGCAGAGTGATGCTTCATGTACTTCTAACAATGTTATTTGTGAAACCTATTCATCTTTGGTTGCAGGTGCTTCAACTATCTCAGAACCCAGTTCTTCAGAGGGTTCAAATTCTGTAAATTCTATAAAATCATTCTTTCAATCTTCTATTTTTGATTTTCCATTTCTTTTATAAAAACAAAAACAAAATACAAAAATATAATATTTCAAAAAATACAAAAACAATATAAAATAAAAAAAATCCAAAAATATTCTTCTCACGACATGTCTCTCGTATAAATCAATATTCTGTACGTTTCTAGAAATGTCATTCAACAATGATACGGACATGTACAGATGCTTGAGCGGGAGTTCTTTTTAATGTTTTTCTAAAACATGTCGTTTCTCAAAAGTTTCTTCATGATGGCTTGTAAGTACTTCAGCTTACAACCCGTGCTTCAAAGAAAAATCTTTTCAAAACTTAAGTCCGGATATAACCTCGAAAAGATTTCAAATAAGGACTTAATCGAATGACTTCTTAGTATTTCAGCTAAGGACTCGTTCTTCAAAGAAAGGAAAGTGCTTTATCATTCAAAGGTTTTAAATATCTTTTGAGCAATTATCCTAAAAACATTATGGCTTATGCACACATAACAGTGTATAACCCACGATTTTCAAAGAAAGGACCCTGTTGTACATTTCTGTGTGACAATCCTAAACAGATAAGAAGACTTCTCACCAAAAAGCTTATCATAGTCTTCTTAATTTTTTGAGAAAAATTTTGAAATGTTTCTAAAGGTTTTCAAAACTTTTCACGATATTACTCCCTCAAATCCTTCAAAGCAAATATTTACTCAGAATCTTCTAATTTTGAGGGGGAGTAATATAAGGTTGTTCCAAAAAGATCATGCTTAAAGGAAACGAATACGGAATTAACAAACATTCGTTTCTCCCATAAGCTATCCAAAAAGAAAAGGTTTTAATCAATTGGTATCAAAAATACCATGGATATGCTATTTTTGAGGGGGAGAAGACGTGATTAAAATGTGATCGTCTTGAATCTCAAAAGAGCTCGACTCAGAAATGACCCAAGAATTAACGAAACAACAAATGTTAGTAATCTAAAAGTCTTATCCTCGACGGGTAATAACATCAAGTTAGTTACTAGAGCTAGTTGTCACCTAAAAGCTGACAATGGAACTCTTTAACTAGCCACGTAAGCGTGTCTCGAAAAGGATTTGTCTTAGTAGAAATGTACCGTTTCGAGAAACTTTCTGTGGATATGACCAGGCCGGGTAATAACTTCAAGCTAGTCTAACTAGTGATGTAAGCGTGTCTCGAATCGGTTGTGTTCATTGAAAGTGAATCAATTCAAAAGTGCAAACTCCTCATGCATGTATGTAGGACCGAAAGTTAATGATTTTTATGTGATTCGGGAGGTCGAGGTTGATGAAAATAGATGTAATCCATGTTTAGTTCTAGAGAGATAAAGTAGAGAGAGGGTGAAGAAAAGGATATAAATAATATGAAATAATAAGGTTACACAATTTCTCACACCCCTCATGGAGAGTCATGAGGGGTATTTATAGGCTCATCCTATCACAAGTTTGCCTTTTGTACAATAGTAGTCCCTAAAGGCACAACTAACTACGTATCTAGTCCAATTCACGTGTGTGACGTTATCTTTATAAAAAAGCGAGGCTAACAATCTCCCTCCAAGATATCGTCACACGTGAATGGTTACAATGAGACCTATAAATACATTAAAATGTAAAATTACAACAATAGTAAACTATGTTGACGTTGTTGAAGCGCAGAGTCTCTGTAGTCTAGATACTGAGGCAGACTTGAAGTTCTCTCTTCTGACGATCTCGGCGTATGATCTTTGACACTTACGACAAAGGTCTTTGTAGCTCTGAACTTCAACTGTAATGGTCTAGTTAGGTTATTACTCCCTCCTAACTAGTGAGCCTTTATTCTTTTTCCTGCTCCCTCCTGAACCGACAACTCTCTTTTCATCACGCAGCGGATAAAGTAGATTCAAAAGTGTAGGCACATGGTTGTCATTCAGGGAGCATCTTGACAATATAACTCACATAACTTTGCACAGAAGGTTGGTAATACGCTCCGATGTACACATCATTAGTACTTCTTCGGTTCCAGTGTAAGCACAATTCCCTCGAACAACCAACGTACTAGAGATGAAACACTACTTCTTCTGGCACGTTCTTCTCCCTCCTGATGGTTGCGATTTATCGAAATCATCATACTATTTTGTGTACATGCCATAATTACCCGTACTTTACACTTCTGATGCAATATAGATAGACCGTGTAAGCATAATTTATGAGTATATGTCGCAAAAAAAATACTCTCAATACTTGTCTCTCAAATCAACCTGTAATCAAACCTCCTTTGAATTCACCGGCTAATAGTAATGACCACATATGGAGAGAACCCGATATGACCAGCTTGAAAACGAAGTAAACATCCCATCTTGTGACTTAATGCTTGTACGATAGATGTGACTTAATACCTATACTGAGCACTACAACGTAACTCCTTTAAGTATGAGGTTGCACGAAATATTCGCCACTTGAACAATCCACTACTTCGTGTGACACTGAGTACTACAACGTAACTCCTTTAAGTGATAGCTATACTGTGAGCACTACAACGTAACTCCTTTCATCAGTAATAACTAGATTGTCAAGACTGAATTTTTTTTAATTTGCGCAGACAAGTTATCTTGAGACCTACAACATATCTCAAAGATAAATAAGCCCCCGTGAAATGTCACTTCAAAATCAAATCAATGATACCGTACAAAAACCCCGTAGTCATTTTCTTGTCAAACCATAACAATTCTAGCCGTGAATATATGTATCCCCGTGAAAATTATAATACCAAAATACCACTCATTTTTACCAATCAAAAATCGTATCCAAAATTTTGTAAATAAAATTCGGAGAACAACTTTGGTATAATCTTTTCCAGCCCACATCAATTAATAAATCCATAGCCCAAAATATAACATTCTCGGATCTAATAACATTTGGTAATTGCCCAAAGTCAATTGAGAAGCCCGATCAAATAAAAGGAAATACCCGGTCCAAAACATTAATTAAGCCTGATCCAGTCAACACTTTGTATATGATATAACCCTAGTAGCACATAAACCTAACACACTCATTCTTTTGTTAAGCGCCTACCACTCTTCATCTCCTCTCACCAAAGCAGTCAACTCCACCAAACTCTTCTCATCTCAATTAAACTCATCAAACCGATCTCCATCTTCACTGATCATGCTACAACTTCAATAGACCATTAAACAACACTTACTATCCCATTCTCACTGAAGATGATTCGACTTCAAGCACTTTATCATAAAGGTGTCACGGGTAGGTTTCTGTTGTGATTGTGTTGTAGTCTCTCTAAACCGAAATAAAGATTGGATGAAACACAATTGTTTTGTCCTTCCTTTTTGATTTTCGGATAGTAAATAGAAGTTTAACTTCATAACAGATCGGTGATGAATGGAGTATAACCAAAAAAAATCTTGTAACAGATTAGTGAAAAAGGTTGTACTATCTGAGATCTAGTTTTCATATGTATTTTGATAGATTGAGTCTTACTAATTGATGAGAGTTGAGGAGTGACTTGTGAGGTTCGATGTGTCTAGATTAGGATTAGTTTTGGTTTAGACTTGGTATGGCTGTTGTCGACATCAATAAAACGTATCAGTTTTCTTCTTTATATTTCGATATCAGATTTCTTTGCCGTGATTGATGATGTAAGTTAATTGAAGTCAACGAATATGTGGTATAATGGTTTGTGGTCAAAGTCAATTATTCTGCTTCATCTTTTTTCTTTTCGGTTTGGACACTTTACGCATAACCTTACTTTTGACCCATTTACGCATAAAGTTACGCGTAGACCTGTTTGGAAACTTATGCGTAGAGCTTTACGCGTAAACTTCAACTTTTGCGTAACCCGTGCCTTATGCGTAGATTTTACGCGTAAGAAAAGGGTTTTGACCCGTTGTTGACCTTTACGCATAACTTGTCCAAGTTATGCGTAGAAAAGTTGTAGTTTCGCGTAGGAACAGGGTTTTCTGCATAAACTTGAGCGTAAACAGAGTTATTGACCCGTTGACCATGTTCCGGTGTCCTTTTCCGACCAGATTCCGACCTGTATTGCTGAGCACGATTCTGACCAGTTATGAATATGTCATAAAAGCCCAGTTTTATCAGACTTCAAATATTAATATTGACCAGCAAACGATAGACCATAATATCACGGTTTGGTACAAAAAAGTCATAAAAATGAAAGTTACAATAAACTGCTATGGACAAAAATGACAAAAGCAGTTTTTGTAAATCTGATAAAGCACACAAGACAGTTTTGACCATGTTGGATACATAAAAAGTTGTGTAAAACTATTAACCACAAAAGTGTAAGAAAAAATTTCTTGACAGCAAAAAATGGTATAAAAACAGATTAACACAAGATTCAAACCACAAAAAAATCATCAATAAGTAACACCGTGGCTCTGATACCAATTGTAGGACCGAAAGTTAATGATTTTTATGTGATTCGGGAGGTCGAGGTTGATGAAAATAGATGTAATCCATGTTTAGTTCTAAAGAGATAAAGTAGAGAGAGGGTGCAGAAAAGGATATAAATAATATGAAATAATAAGGTTACACAATTTCTCACACCCAGTCATGAGGGGTATTTATAGGCTCATCCTATCACAAGTTTGCCTTTTGTACAATAGTAGTCCATAAAGGCACAACTAACTACGTATCTAGTCCAATTCACGTGTGTGACGTTATCTTTATAAAAAAGCGAGGCTAACAATGTGCAAATTTCTTAAAAATCCATGAGCACATGTGAAGGGAGAGTCCTTCAAATTAAATGCAAAACTCTCGAAGTGTTAACAAAGAATGTTTTTTTATCATAAACACTTTGAGAGATTTTCATAAATGGTTTCATGGCAATTATAGGATAGTCATGGAGTTATAAGGTGACTAAGGTTAGGTAAAACCGTCCTATGATCCGCCAGAGCCGGAGGGATCTACCCAAGGACAATTCCAATAGATTAGAATTAGAAGTCCTTAGGTATGATCTGAAAAAAGGAGAAAAGAATGAAAGGAGAAAGAAGGGGTTAAAGAATTAAAAAGAAAAACAAATGAAAGGGTGAAAAGAAATAGCCCTCCAAATGTTCAACCTTAGGGCAGAAACCGGGTTCAACTCATATGCTACTGGTTGTTACTTAGGTGACACTGGTATTGAAGACAAGACGTCATGGACCCAGTGACGCACTGCACTTAACCTTCTATCCACTCAAGTTCTCTTAAAAGAGCTTGTTTCATTCTCACGGGGAACTGGTGTAATCTACCGACTTATCTCTTAGAGATGGTCGATATTGAAGCAGGAGACCCCTCCCTAGTCTCCGCATAGGAAACCAAATGTGCATTTATCGAGTCTAGAGCCATGAGATTCATTAAAAAATCTCTTAGGATACACTTCCTATGAATACACTTGTGTTCGCCAAAAAGGACACAAGTTGTAAGAGTCTTTATGAGATCTATGGATCTTGCCTTATCTATCATGATGGTTACTATGTCTCAAAACGGTCTACAGTTGTGGGGTGATCTCCAGCAACTCACCTGAATTATTGATGTACTTCGGTGGATCTAGTAAGCCCTTTTAGGGGTATCTGATTCAGGAACGCCCTTGGTAAGGGTTAGAAGGAGTCTTCATACTATGCTGTTGACGATCTCTAATTCCGAACCTGTAAGTACCGGATACTTTATTGCTAACTGTTTTATGCAGGTACTCATGAATGTTCCTTGGAGAAAGACCGTTACCATCACTCAATGATCCACATGCTCATACCCTGCAAAGCTCTCTTCAAAGATCTAAGCAAAGCAAAGTTCATAATGTTTCTAAGTCAAAGTCAAAGAATCTACAAACTTAAGAAACAATGATTAAAGTCAAAGAAAAGAGAGCTTCACAAAGATTCAATGTCAATCAAAGTATGAGCATGCTGGAAAAGACGTAAAGACAACAGAGTAAAGATGTTGTCCAAAGGCAAGAAAGATCACAAAGCATGATTGGAACAAAGGAACTAGCAAAACTATTACACAACAAGACTCAAAGTTCAAAGAGAACAAGCTTCAAAGATTAAAGATCAAGGTCACAAAAGAGAGATCTCAATGATCACCCTTAGGGGGAGATTGTTAGCATTAGAAGTGTTGATCATTTATGTAATCAAAGAGAGATCTCAATGATCGTCCCTTAGGGGGAGATTGTTAGGATTAAAAGTGACGATCATTATTGAGTCAAATAGTTAGTTAAATATATTCATGTAATAGTTAGTAAATGCTAGTTTATTAAAGTTTATGTGTATTATTCATGCTTGTATAAAGTCTAAGGGCTAGTTATGTAATATGGTCAAAGATATGTGAAGCCCTAGACTACAAGTATAAATATACATGTAAGGCCTCATTTTGAGGTTGGTTCTCTTAGTGATTCTCTTAGTAATATCAAGGTCTTTTATTCCACACACTAGAGTTCCCACTCACTCTCTCTCTCTACTTACTTTCTCTCTCTAGATCTAGGCTTGATTCAATAGTGATTTAGGTTGCTCTACGGTCCTACAGAAACTATCACTCTAGTACACCATACTTGCTAGAAAACCCTAAATGCACATATGTGTTCCCGGTTAGCTTTAAAACCCTAATTGCTTATCTGAACTAACTTGAAAGTTTTTAAGACTTAGGTATGAGTTACATTAGTTACTTTAGGATATATTAGACTCCCTAGATCATAGTACAGCTCCTTAGAACTTAGGTATAAGTCATATAAGCACAAAACCCTAATTAGGTCATAACTTCCCGAAACTAGGTCTAAACTATCCCAAATCTTTACCATAAGTTATCACCACTTAATATAAGCCACTTAGGACATTATATTAGTTACTAAACAAAACTAGGTTAAAATTTGACCTAAACACCTAAACTAAGATACTTAAGTACCTTAAAACTACCAAGAAACCACCCTAGCACCTCCCTAATACTAAGCACACACCCTAGTACCTCTAACCACCCAAGCAAGTAGGTGGATCACATACTTGTCACCTCCTTCTTCCAAACCGCCTCCCTCAGCTTCCCTTCACCACAACCGGCCTATCTCAGCCCCAGCCTACTCCATAGCCTCTCCTCATCACCTCCTAGACCTGCCACAATACCCCATAGCCTTGCTTACTCCACCTCCCCCTCCTCGACACTTAGCAGCACCATACGTGCTCCCTACTCCTTACGCACCTATAAATACCCCTCCCCTCCATTTCATTCCACACCTCTTCTCCTCTTTACCTTACACACATTTGTAGTATTAGACCTATAGAAGTCAAGTAGCAAGGCCTTGGTAGTGTCAAGTTGTGGTTTGAGCCAAGAAAAGCCCTAGAATAGACCTTATACGACTTAGGTAAGCCTTAACCTTTGATATAGTAACCTTAGAATAGATCTAGGACTCTTAGAGCATGCATTAGAACCCTTAGGATAGCCTTGATCACTTAGTTTTAGAAGTTTCATTTTGAAACCCTAGATTTAGAAAATTATGTGTTTATGTGCTAAATTGCTCCATTACCTGCTATAATCTGAATTTGGTGACTTATTTAAACATATATTAGCTAAACATAAGCTTAGAAACTTAGTTGCAATGTTAAAATATAATTTACATGCATTTAGGACTAGTTTTGCAAAAGTTTACATGCATAAGGGTATATATCATAAATTCCTGAAACTATAAAGTCTAGGGACTGTTTTTAACATTCCATAGAAATTATTAGAGTAAGGACTCATTTTACAAAGTTTTGAAACCTTAGGATAGAAATTAAAATAAATAATAAACAAAAAATGACTAATGATACAAATATTATAAAGTTAAGGGTAAAAAGGGTAAATAATGAAAGTTAGTATAGTTTAGAGACTATTTTTGTCATTTCTCTAAAATATATAAGTATAGGGATTAAATGTGCAAAAGTTAGAAAGTTATATGCTTAATAGTTATAAGTTTATAAGTATAGGGTAGAAAATGTAAATATATAAACTTAAAGGGTAAACACGGACTATTTTCATATAAATATAAAACCTATGTTAGAAATAGAAGTGACGATCATTTATTAAGTCATTTAGTCTTGTAATAATATTGTAATAGTCTTGTAGTTTAGTTAAGGGTAAACGGGCTTGGCTTAATCTAATATTGTAGAAGGTTATGTATAGTTTATTACAAAAGCCCAAGCCCGGCCCATCTTCTTATCTCACCTATAAATACCTCCAAATGCTCTCATTTGGAGGTGTTGCTTCTAGGGTTTCTTCTATGTGTATTTCCTTCCTTCTCTCTCTAATCTAATACATCTTTCTTTCTCTCTCTAGAAGTTACCATCTCTCTCTCTCTCTCTACTTATTTCTTCTTTATCTTCAATAATCTTTATACAAACTTGTGTTAGATATTGTTTCAAAGGGTCCTACAATTGGTATCATTTGCCAAGGGATAATATAGGTTGATTTAGGTTAGATTTGGTAGAATACTTGGTTTTAAAAGTGATTTTTGAGAAATACGGGTACTGTTCATCTTTTATATTCAAAGTTGGCGAGTTAAGAAATTTTCATTCTAGCGAGTTAGGTTTTCATTCTAGCGAGTTAGGTTTTGAATTCTAGCGAGTTAGAGTTAGATTTCTATAGAGTTAGGAAATTTCTAAGTTTGTGAGTTTGAAACGGTTTCTATAGAGTTAGGAAATTTCCAAGTTATAGAGTTAGGATTCTTCAAATTGGCGAGTTTGCCTTTTTTCCTTATCGTTCATCGAGTAAGGATATTTGTGGCTACTTACTAGGGGAAAATCTGCTTAAATTTTATCAATATTATCGAGTTTGAAAAGACTTAAAACATACCGAGTTTGCTTAACTTCTTAAAACTTACTGAGTTTGGTCATTTTCTAAGGACTTACCGAGTTTGGAATTTTTTCTAAAAACTTATTGAGTTTGGTCATTTTCTAAGGACTTACCGAGTTTGGAATTTTTTCTAAAAACTTACTGAGTTTGGTCATTTTCTAAGGACTTACCGAGTTTGGAATTTTTCTAAAACTTAATGAGTTTGGTCATTTTCTAAGGACTTACCGAGTTTGGAATTTTTTTCTAAAAACTGACTGAGTTTGGTCATTTTCTAAGGACTTACCGAGTTTGGAATTTTTTCTAAAAACATACCGAGTTTGGATTTTTACTAAGACTTACTGAGTTTGGATTTTTTCTAAGACATACCGAGTTTGGACTTTTCAATACATACCGAGTTTGGATTTTCTCAAGACATACCGAGTTTGGATTTTTATAAAGACATAGTGAGTTTGGATGTTTTCTCAAGACATACTGAGTTTGGATCTTTTCTCAAGACATACTGAGTTTGGATTTTTTCTCAAGACATACTGAGTTTGGATCTTTTCTCAAGTCATACCGAGTTTGGATTTTTCACTACATTTCAAAAACCTTTAATCAACCAAGAACGAACTTTCAACTTCACCAAAATATCTAATCTTCAACAACAACCTTTATTATCTTTCAAAGATCCATCCATCTACACAAGTTTCTAAAAAAAATAAATAAACAAAAAAAAAAAAAAAAAAATTAATTAATTAATTATTACAGGAGATTAAACGTTCAATTTTTACGCAAAATTCAAATTTTAGTATAACGGTGAAAATTTTGGCCCGAAATTCAAAATTTTAGTCCAAAATTCAAATTTTTCGGTGAAATTTGGCGTCAAAATTTTTGAAACTCAACTTTTTCTTGGAACCTTAGGATTGCATTTTATAGTGATTTTCAAAATTTTGGATTTGAAAATTTTTCAGATTAAATTTTGGAGGGAAACATAAATCTCAATCGAAAACGTTCATGGAACCTCTCAAAAAATTCTTTCCATCAATAGACATGGAACCTCTCAATGGAAACTTCATCTTTATGGCAAATCATCAGGCTACAGCATCATGCAGTGGTTATGATATTTCTCCTACTTATGATTCAGATCCATTCCATGAGGTACCAAATAATGGTAATGATGCTAATCCGTTTGCTCATGAGAAGCCACATTATGTGCCACCTGGACCTAATTATGATACATATGTGGGGGTACAAGTTAATAGTAATGTTAACTATGAAACTCCAGATATGGATCCTAATGGAGTTCAAGTTGCACAAAATGGTGCTAATAATGAGGAAACCCGTGCTTTATTTGAATCATTATTAAATAATTGTGGTATTGAAATCGAGAAAGTGAAAAAGGTCAATCGCGATGTTAAAGCCGCGAATGAGAAATTGACCACTGAGCTTGAGAGATACAAGGAAAATGCAAAAAGTTTTCAAATTCACAAAGAACGCGAGTCAGAACTTGAAATTGGTTATAAGAAGTTACTTGTTAAAGATAGGGAATTGAAAAACAAATTTGATACTCTTGAGATTAGTTCAACAAAAACCATTAACTCTTTAAAACAAGAAAATTCTGAATTAACAAACCAACTTTCAAAACAAAAATCAGCTTATTCCAATCTTGAAAAAGAACGGGATGAGTTGAAAAAAGGACTTTGCAAAGAAAGAAGATAAACTTTTGGATGAAATCATAGAGTCCGAACACAAGATTGCAAAACTTGAAGAATTAGTGGTTAAGTCGGGTCAATCAAGTCAAAAAATGAAAATGATTTCAAATCAAACTAATCCGATTTACCATACGAAACACAAAATGGCTCTTGGTAACAACAATCCTTGTAATCTCAAGAAAGCTCAGGAAGAACAGAATGTTTTGTATAATGGAAAGGTTATATATGCTAAACATGATCCTCCCGTCGTTCGGGATTCTGTGGAAACGATTGCACTTGTTGAAGAAAGCATAACAACAATGAAACAAAAGAATCCGGATTTGAAACCAATCGATTACAAAAAACTGAACAAACTTTCTGGAGTTACTTTTGTTCCACAAAAAGAACCATCAGTGTTTTCCATAAAACGACCTTTCTCAAAAATAGTTTCTAAAAATGTAGTTGCTTCCAAATCGCTTTCAAACATGGAACAGATGTCTTCAAACAACACTTTTAACACAAGTGCTGCCAGAGGATATCTTGATGATCTTAAAACCAGAATTGGGCAACTTCAAAAACTTTTAGAATCTAAAATGAGACTGAATGAGATCAATTGGAATCCACGGTTCATTTACAGCTGAAAAAGATTCTTGAAAAAGACTTTGCTCCTCCAATCAATATGATTAATGCTCGGGTAATTCATTTTGAGCAAGCATTTTTGAAAGAAACAGCTGACTTTGTCAAGGACCACAAATCCCTGGTAAAGGAAGCTAATTCAAATCTTCAAAACATCAAACTTTTGGAAAATCTAAATGATTCTCTTTTCGAAGCCGTTATGACTACTCACATAATGTCCATCATTTTACAAACATATTCGGTTGAGGACGATGAAAGACTGCGAGCTGAGACATCTGAAATTGTTTCAAAATATGAAAATGCTCTTGTAAAACTTGAAAAAGAAAACATGTCATTTTTCAAACAACTTGATCGAAAATCAGAGGAATGCAAGTATGACAAATTGTCGTATGAACATGCCTACAAGGACATGAAAAAGGAAAATGATCTTTTGAGAGCTCAGCTTGAAAGTATGAAAGGGAAGGGTGTGGATACTAAGTTTGCAAAACCATCGACTTCGGAGACACCAAATGTTTCAAAAACAGTTGAAAAACCAAAAATGTCAATTTCTCGGTTTGCTCCAAAAGTCGATGGGAAAAAGGATTTGACAAAACCAGTCACTCCACAACCCTTGCTCAAGCAAAAGGAAATTGAAAAGATTGTTGAGAAACAAAAATTGGTTGTTGAAAGAAACACAAATGTGAGTGCACCTAGCCCTTCTAGGAATAGTACACCGAATGTGACCACAAAAACTGTAAAGGAATCGGTTGGTTCTAATGACGTGGTCCAAAATCACCATCAAGAAGAAGCTAGGAAAAAGGCACAACTTCGAAAAGATGGAATTTTAGGTGCAACACCTAATGTAATGAATTCTACAGGATTCCAAAGCACTGCTAGTAGTAGTAAACCGTTACCTAGGAACACTCAACAAAATGCTAGGGATTGGCTTGCATCTAAGAGAAGTGGTACAAAAGAGAATGTTAGGAACGTAGAATGCAACACAAAGAATTCCAAGGTCTCATCAAACAACAAACAATTTCCAAATGACTGTAGTGACAAAGTTAAAGTTGCCGTGTTAAACAAAAATATTGAATTTGTCTGTCCTACATGTCAAAAATGTGTTTTTCAGCTAATCACGATGCATGTATTGCACAATTTATCAAGAAAAGAAAGTCAAGTGTCAAGACACAATCTACTAAGACACCAAATCGAAACAAACCCGTTGAGAAGAAGCAAGAGGTTAAGAAACCTAATAGGTGGATACCGAAAGGATGTAGTTTTTCCAAGACTGAGACTTCCGCTGCATCTGATAAGAAAACTATGTCTAGATCTTACCTTAGGTGGATTCCCACGGGAAAAGTTTTTAATACAGTAGGTCTTAGATGGATTCCCACAGGGAAGATTTTTGAAAGGTGCACAATGACTAATGATAGTGTACATCATCATGATAAGGATGTAGAAACCACTACAACCATTGAAAGTGAACACCCTCAATGTGAGGAAACATGTACTTCTAACACTGTTATTCGTGCAAATTCTTCTTCTGTGGATGCAGGTACTTGTGCAAGTGATGAGAGTTCATACATCCAATGTGGTAAAGATGAACTTTACGCCAACATCGCATGTGGATATCCTTTTCTAACTCCACTCTTAACTCCACTTTTACTTGTCCAAGCTTAATTTTTTTTCTTACTTCAATTCTTCTTTGTATATATTTTTGAAAAACAAAATACAAAAATATAAAATTTTCAAAAATCCAAAAACATTATAAAAAAAAAAAATCCAAAAATATTCTTCTCACGACATGTCTCTTGTATAATCGATATTCTGTACGTATCTAGAAATGTCATTCAACAATGATACGGACATGTACAGATGCTTGAGCGAGAGTTTTCGAAAATGTTTTCTAAAACATGTCATTTTTCAAAAGTTTCTTTACAATGGCTTGTAAGTACTTCAGCCTACAACCCGTGCTTCAAAGTGAAATCTTTTCAAAACTTAAGTCCGGGTATAACAACTCGAAAAGATTTCAAATAAGGACTTAATCGAATGGCTTCTGGCTTGAGTTTTCTTTAGAAAAACTTTCAAAATCTTTAAGCTCAAGACCATGATTGTTGATCTAATGATAAATTAGATTTTCATAATTCTCTTACATTCTGAGCACCACCTTTTCAAGATTTCTCAAAAAGATTTTCATAATCTATCAAAATCGGTGCTCATCATCAAAAATGACTTGTGTACACCTTACAGTGCACAACTCAAGTTTTCAAAGAAAGGAAAGTGCTGCGCAAAAATGATTTTCATCAACAAAGTGCACTTATCCTAAAAATGGACACTGTTGTACGCCTCAGTGCGACATTCCTATTCAAACAAAGAGAAGTCTTTGTTTTCCAAAAAAAAAAAAAAAAAAAAAAAAAACTTTATGCAAAATTCAACAAATCTGAAACTTCTTTCTCTTTCAGAATTTTGCTTCAAGAAGACTCCTTCCCTCTAAACTTTAAAAAGTTTAACATTTCTCAAAAACATATGCGAGTTTTGAGGGGGAGTATTTCAAAAATAAACTTGTTCCAAATTCATGAAAAATGAAATCTGTCTTTCTGTCCGAAAAGCTTTTTCTTAATCTGTTGATATAAAAAATATCATGATATGCTATTTTTGAGGGGGAGAAGACATGATTAAAATGTGATCAAAGATGTTTAAAGAATGTGACTGAATCTCAAAAGAGCTCGACTCAGAATGTACCAATGAATTGACGAAACTTTAAATGTCAGTAATCGAAAAGACTTGTCCTGGATGGGTAATAATTTCAAGCTAGTCCAACTAGTGATGTAAGCGTGTCTCGAATAGGACTTGTCTGAGTAGAATGTACCGTATCGAGAGACTTTCTTTGGACTTGATCAGGAAGGGTAATAACTTTAAGCTAGTCTAACTAGTGATGTAAGCGTGTCTCGAATCGGTCATGTTCACTGAAAGTGGATCAATTCAAAAAGTGCAAACTCCTCACGCATGTGCAAATTTCTTAAAAATCCATGAGCACATGTGAAGGGGGAGTCCTTCAAAAGAAACAAAAACTCTCAAAGTGTCAACAAAAATGTGTTTATATTCATAAATACTTTGAGAGATTTTCTTAAATGGTTTCATGGCAATTATAGGATAGTCATGGAGTTATAAGGTGACTAAGGTTAGGGAAAACCGTCCTATGATCCGCCAGAGCCGGAGGGATCTACCCAAGGACAATTCCAATAGATTAGAATTAGAAGTCCTTAGGTATGATTGAAAAAAGGAGAAAATGAGAAAGGAGAAAGAAGGGGTTGAAGAATTAAAAAGAAAAGTTATGAAAAAGGGTGAAAAGAAATAGCCCTCCATATGTTCAAACTTAGGGCAGACACCGGGTTCAATTCGTATGCTACTGGTTGTTACTAAGGTGACGCCAGTATTGAAGATAAAGACGTCATGGACCCAGTGAGGCACTGCACTTAACCTTCTAGCCACTCAAGTTCTCTTAAAAGAGCTTGTTTCATTCTCACGGGGAACCGGCGTAATCTATCGACCTGTCTCTTATAGATGGTTGATATTGAAGCTGGAGACCTCTCCCTAATCTCCGCATAGGAAACCAAATGTGCACTTATCGAGTCTAGAGCCCCGAGATTCATCAAAAGATCTCATAGGAACACATTATATTTCTACACTGGTTGTTCATCATTAAGGACGCCAGATGTAAACTTAAGAGTCCTACGCAGATCTTAGCAATCTGCCAGAACATTTATGAGAGGATTCACTTTTGTGATTCTCAATGATTGAATGGAAATTCCTGCCAGGGTCAACATCTAGCAGCCCTGACAGCAGGTCACTTCGGTAATTCTTTATGGGTTACGCTTAGTGTTCGCGGTGGTTTCAAACGGTCTACAGTCGTGGAGTGATCCCAAGCGACTCACCCAGTCATTGAGCTACTTAGTAGGTCTCGTAAGCTCCTTCGGGAGTATCTGACATGGGAACGGCCTTGATTGGTCCTACACGGTCAACTAAGTTTCCCAGGTGATGGTCAACCTAGTCAAACGTCTAAAACCAACTAACCAAGGAGTACAGTGTATTCCCGGGTCGTTATGTCCCAGCGAGGTAAGCAATTGTATTCAAAAACGTTTAAAGTGATCGGGTGATTTAACAGGAGGATCAGAAATTTGATTTGAGTGATTATACTACGAGATTATGATTGAAAATGGCTTAGAAACACTAATGGAACAATTACTGATGATCAGATTACCTAGAAACGTAATTTAATCTAAAAACGCGCGTTTGAATTAAAACTAACGCGAACGCGCAAAATAAAAAGTAAAACGTGAGCAAATAAAGTCCTACGAACGTGAAAATTATATTTTTATAATCCTAATGACTTAAGAAAATTTTTAGAAAAAGAAAAATAATTTTTACACTATTTAATTAATTACTATTAATTAATTACTAATTTCTAATTACTTTTTAATTAACTAAATTACACTAATTATTAATTAATTATGAAAATTAACTAGAAAAATGAAAATTAAATTTAGAAAAATCTAAAATATTATAAAACTATTTTTAAAACAGAAAACCTAATTTTTATATTTTTTAATTATTTAATATTAATTAAAGCTAATTATTTAATTAATTTAAACTAAAATTAATTATAAAAAATACTAAATGAACAAGGAAAAATCTGAAAAAATTCCTAAAATTATTTTAACTAAAAAGAAGCCTAAGAAAAATTTAAAAATGAAAAGTGCTTATAAATAAGCAGAAAATAAGCCAAAGTGGCTTAAATAGAAGCTATCACTTTCTAAATTTTTGTCTTTTTCCAAATTTTCTTTTACCAAACTGATTTACTACTTAAATTAAGAGAATTTTATGAAGGGACTTTTGGTTAAGCTCAAAAATAAGCTGTGTGCTAGGCTAAAAAGCCAACAGTTTGACTTTCATTGACCACAAAAGGAATTAAGCTCAAATAAGCTTGTGTGGGGTCCACTGATGTAAAGTCAGGTTCAAATAAGTTGCTTGGGCCTTTTTAAACTAAACTTGATCAAATAAGCTATATGAGTGAGCAATAAGCACATCAATAAGCTCAAAGTTTCTAAGCTGAGACAGATTTGGGGACAAACTTTGGGAGCAAAACAAAGTGGGGTCCACAATGATTAAGGACTTAAGCTTGGTTAAAATTGAAACCCTGGTAGCTTGTGAACAATTTGAAAGCTAAATCAAGCCTTGGGGCCCACTGAGGTGGCCACAATCCACCACCAAAGGTGGTGGTGTGGTGGTGAGCAACTGTGCACAGGGGAATCAGTCCCCCTGCAGGTCTCTTTGAGGCCTGGTGGGACCCACTAAACAAATTACAACAAATCTAAAAAAATTTCTAAAAATCAACAAGCTAGGAGTGAACAAGCTTGTAAAAGCTCAAGTTCTAATTCCTTATATCAAGCAAATTAATGGTAATCAAAGATTGACCAATTTCACTGAACTAGGCTTTTTGACTTTTTGAAACTTAATGACAGTTTGACTTTTGAGAATTTGTACTAGATCCTACAGATTAATGATGATACTCTAAGTTGTTATGAGATGATATTAAGTGATTTAAACTACTTGTGTACTGATTTGACAAGAACTTGAGCAATGAAACCTAACAGTTAACAGATTATGAAGGATTGAGAGTGAAATTGACTTTTTATGAGAAAAATACTTTAATTTGTGCTATGCCTAACTGATTTAATCCTAATGTGACTTATGTAAACAAAAACCAACAACAAATACACCCTGGAACATAGGGTACCAAGCTGATCCAAACACCCCTTTAGATGGTGTCTATATTGGTGATTCCAAAGAAACCAACTGATTTGGACAACCAATAAGCTATATAATCATCCACTAATCCATTTAAGTGTAATTTAAGCACAAAGCATCATTGATAAACAGTAAGCAACCATGAATGAGCTGATTAGACTTTTATGAAACAGTTAATCAAGAATTTTAAACTATGCCTTCATAAACTACAATCTAAGCATTCTTGGCATACACTAGAAGGAATAAGCATACAAAAACAGAATAAAGCACAAATAAGCCGTATGATAAGCTAATGAACAAATGAAATTTGAGAAATGCTCACAGTGTGCTTCCAAGCTACCAAATGAACCAAGAACAACTTATATGACTCCCATGAGTCTCTATTACCCATTCTCCCTTTCTGTCTTCTTCATCTCAACTTCTTTGATTCTTATTTTCTCTTTTTTATTTATTTTTTTATTTTTTTTATTTTTCTATTTTTGTGAATTTAAAACTGGAATGAAAATGCAATGGAGCTGAAACAAAGACTTATATTAATTGAAAGGAACAAAGTACAATACAGAAATTTTAGAATTACAATTAACTTGATTTAAACTAGAAATTTTACTAATAAAAACTACTCAATTCTTCTCTGCTACAGCTTCCTCTTTATAGCACTCCAATTAGGATTTTGGGTACCTTCTTGTCCTTTCCCAGCTCACTTTTTGACCTTAGGATGAGATGAAATAATCCTGACCGTTTGATATCCTTGGCGCCAAAACCTTTTTTGGATTTTCCTTGGATATTATTGAAGCCAGAAGGGTGTTTTGGAGGGTAGTGTTTGGAGGGGATGCAAGGGGGGTGTAGGGTTATGATGGTTGAGTGTGGCAAAGGGTGGTGATGATGAGAGTTGTAGGGTCACGGGGTGTAGTTTGGGAAGGGGAGAGGTCAAAGTTTGACCGGACCTTGGTTATTATTATAAAAACGGATGGGTGGGTTATGTGATGTGTTGGGCCAGCAAGAGGGGTGGTGGGCTGGATTGTGGATTGGGTAGTGTTTTGGAGTAGTAGTATTATAGGAGTCCGTTTGGTTTTGTAGAAATTTAACGCAAGGACCATATTTGTAATTTACTGAAAACGAGGGGCTGAAATTGACAACTTCTCCAAACTTGATTCAAAGGACTATTCATGCCATGTTATAATTCCACAAGGACCTTTCATGTAAGTTTACAATTTAAATTTCCTAGGGACTAAAATTGCAAACTGCTGAAACTTTGAGGACCAAAACTGCCAATGTTACAAAGTTGCAACAAGGACTATTTTTGACACATGTGAATAGTACAAGGGCAATTTTTGATAATTTTTATATTTCAAAACCCCAGGGACCATTTGTTTAATTTTCCAAACTGCAGGGACCATTTTTGCCAAATTGAAAAGTACAAGGACCAAACATGTAATTTTCTCAAACTTTTTACCCAAGGATCGTTTTTCATAATTTTTGACTTTTCCATGCCTTGGGTTGACTTTTCTTTCGTTTTAAACTTCCAGGGACTAGTTTTGTCAAATTTTGAAACTTGAGGGACTGAAACTGCCAATTGTGCAAACTTTGTTCGTTTTTCATTTGTTTTTAAACATTTTGCATCTAAAACATATAAAACACACTTTTGGGATAGATTGTGTATTTTGATGCGTATTTGAGTGTTTTTGGATGTTTTGGCAGTTCAGATACGATAAAAATGATGAGTATTTACACACTCATCAATCCCCCACACTAAACTATTGCTAGTCCCTAGCAATCTTTTGAGAAAAACTTGATGGATTTTAAACTCTTTACCAAAAGCCATCACTTCTGGAGTAGCCAGGTGTAAGAACTGTGGCACACCTGATAACCGCGTGATTTTGAGCAAACCACCAGCTGTCAACGAATTTGATTAGTCTTTACCAAAAGCCGTTTGCTTCTGGACTAGCCAACTCTTGATGGAATAGTCAACATCTTGGTGAGCTAATTACCAATTATGGGTTTTCCACGGCCTTTACCACAAGCCATAATCTTGCAGGCTAGCCAACTCATTCGCTTTATGGGATATGGGGAGTTGAGGAACCATACAATTTTGGACAAATTGCAAGCCGTAAACGGATTTGAGATATCTTTACCAAGAGCCGTTTGCTCCTGGATTAGCCAATCCTTTTTGTTGTTTAGACACGGCGGACTGATTACCACAAAAATTTTGAAATAAAGTGAAAAAAAAATTTGAAAATTTTGGGCCAAAATGGGGGTACTTGAAAGTATTTTGCGATAAAATTCGCTAGAATTTTTCCCCCCCCACACTTAGAATTGAATATTGTCCTCAATATTCAAAGTCCCGGCTATTATGCCGAATCTATGAACGTAAAAAGATAATATTATAAGCTAACTGTGGGAATATTGTTTTGTATTTTTCACTTTATTTATCTGTACATACAATCACACATTTTTTTTTCAAAGATATATACATTTCAAATAGCGGGGGGTTGGTCATTCCCCCACACTAGGGTGGTAGAAAGTAGAAAGAAATCAGAGACACGGGTGAAAACCCATGTTGTTGCTACTGTTTTTGTTTATCGAGTCGCTAGCTTGACTCGATCCCCGAATTTAATTGTCCTTGGGGAAAGTTTGGAGATCCGGGACAACCATGGATGGTATGTCCTCTCCAAAGTAATGTTTCACACGATGTCCATTCACTTTGAAATTAGGACCGTCATTTTGAGATAATTCGACGGTGCCATAAGGATAAACCTTAACGATAGTGAATGGACCAGTCCATCGGGTTTTAAGCTTTCCCGAGAAGATCTTGAGTCTAGAGTTAAAAAGAAGGACTCGATCACCAACGTTGAAAACGCGGTTTTTGATGTTGGAGTCATGAATCTTCTTTGTCTTTTCTTTGTAGATCAAAGAGTTCTTGTAAGCTTGATCACGAAGTTAATTTAATTCATTCAGTTGAACTTTCCTATGATCACCCGCAGTTTTGAGGTCCAAATTAGCATGCTTGAGAGCCCAATAGGCTTTATGCTCAAGCTCGATCGGAAGATGGCACACTTTCCCGTACACAAGTTTGTAAGGCGTACACCCAATGGGTGTTTTGTAAGCCGTACAGAAAGCTCAAAGTGCATCATCTAATTTATCTGACCAAGATGCACGATTTTCACCAACGGTTCTTTCCAATATTCTCTTTATGCCTCGATTGGAAACTTCGACTTGTCCACTTGTTTGAGGGTGGTACGCAGTAGAAAGACGGTGAGTTACACCATACTTTTGCATGACTTTATCAAATTTGTCATTGCAAAAATGCGTACCACGATCACTAATTATAGCACGTGGAGTTCCAAATCGAGCAAAGAGAGCTTTCAAAAATTTCACGACTACTCGGGCATCATTTGTGGGTAAAGCTTTCGCTTCAACCCATTTTGACAAATAGTCAACAGCCACGAGTATATACTTGTTTCCTTGAGATGATGGAAATGGCCCCATAAAGTCGATGCCCCATACGTCAAAGATTTCACAAACTTGTATTGCATTTTGTGGCATTTCATTCTTTTGTGAAATATTCCCGTGAAGTTGACAATCGTCACAGGATTTGACCAATTCTTGGACATCCTTATAAATCGTGGGCCAAAAGAAACCGGAATCAAACACCTTTTTGGCGGTGTAATTTGGATTGTGGTGGCCCCCCGTGGGACCAGCATGGCAAGCCTTAAGAATTTCAGTGGCTTCTTAACCATATACACACCGCCGGATGACTTGATCCGCACAGATTTTGAAAAGGTAGGGGTCGTCCCAGAAATAATGTTTCACATCTTTAAAGAACCTGTTCTTTTGTTGGGACGACATCCCTTTCACAATGAAATTACCCGCAAGGTAGTTTGCAAAATCGGCAAACCATGGGGTAACAGAGTCTCTGCGAAAGGCAACCGCATTAAGTGTCTCGAGAGGGAAGGTTTTATTAATTTCCTTCTTCTCGAAGACATCTTGATGAGGGTTTTCCAAACGGGAGAGATGATTAGCAGCTAGGTTCTCAGCTCCTTTTTTTATCACGAATAATGATATCAAATTCTTGCAGGAGGAGAACCCAACGAAGTAGTCTCATCTTTGTATCTTGTTTTGCAAGAAGGTACTTCAAAGCCGAGTGATCCGTATACACTATGCTTTTGGTCAAGATCAAATATGACTGGAATTTTTCAAAGGCATACACCACAGCTAATAATTATTTTTCAGTGGTGGTGTAATGACTTTGAGCCTCGGTCATCGTTTTGCTTGCATAGTGTATAGGCTGAAAGTGTTTAGACCTTCGTTGCCCCAAGACTGCCCCTATTGCATAATCACTAGCATCACACATAAGTTCAAAGGGCAAGTCCCAATCGGGGGCAACAAGAATAGGTGCCTCAGTAAGCTTTTTCTTTAGAGTTTCAAAAGCTTCTACGCACTCAGGTGAGAAGATAAAAGGAGCATCCTTTTCGAGGAGATGGGTCATAGGCCGGGCGATCTTAAAAAAATCTTGAATAAACCTACGGTAAAAACCGGCATGACCCAAAAAGCTCCTAATACCTTTGACGGTAGTAGGATGAGGTAATTTTGCAATGACATCAATTTTGGCTTTGTCAACCTCAATCCCATTTTTTGAAATCTTATGGCCGAGGACAATGCCCTCTTTAACCATAAAGTGACTCTTCTCCCAATTTAGACAAAACTTTGTGTCTTCACAACGTTTGAGCTTGTTGTCTAAATGGGAGAGACATGATTGAAACGAATCCCCAATGACCGAAAAATCGTCCATGAAGACCTCCATAGTTTTCCCGATCATGTCGGAAAATATGGACATCATACATCTTTGAAACGTGCCCGGAGCATTACATAAACCAAATGGCATACGTTTATAAGCAAAAGTTCCATAGGGGCACGTGAAAGTGGTCTTTTCCTAATCTTGCGGATCAATGGGAATCTGAAAGTAACCCGAGAAACCATCGAGGAAGCAATAGTACTCATTCCCCGCTAATCTCTCGAGCATCTGATCCATAAAGGGCAGAGGAAAACGATCTTTGCGGGTGGCGCCATTTAACTTGCGATAGTCAATACAGACACGCCAACCCGTAACCAAACGAGTAGGAATCAACTCATTTTCCTCGTTTGTGACAACAGTAATGCCACCCTTCTTTGGAACACAATGTATTGGGCTAACCCAAGGACTGTCCGAGATAGGGTAAATCAATCCAGCATCAAGAAGTTTTAAAACTTCTTGTTTAATGACCTCATGAATTTTTGGATTCACCCTTCTTTGGTGTTGGACTGCTGGTTTGAAGTCATCCTCCATTAAAATCTTGTGAGTACAAAATTCACGGTCAATGCCCTTGATGTCGGAGAGTCGCCAAGCAATTGCTTGTTTATGAGACTTCAAAACCTTTATGAGAGTAGCCTTTTCCTCAACACTTAAATTTTTAGCAATTATGACGGGTAATTTATTATCACCCTCCAGAAATGCATATTCAAGGTGAGGCGGCAAGTCATTAAGTTCAACCACAGGCAAGTCATCAGTTATTTCAACATTTTTGACTTCCTCTTTATGAAGTATTTTTGGAGGAAGAGGGGGAGATGGATCTTCGTTTAACAATTTTTCTAGCAAAAGAATATCCCCCTCAGGATCAAGATAGTTCTCATCAAATTCACCCGAAATTGAACTATCTTGGGCGAGAAAACCTCGACCTCTTCCAAAAGGAAGTCACTTCCCTCAAAAGGAGTGAGAGAAGGGGAAGAGTCGGATATGATAGGCTCAGTAGATGGAGTGGGACTGCCACTCGGTAAGTAACCAAGAAGTTCTTGAGAGTACTCCTCAGACGCAACATCAATGACATCAATTCGGTTAACCGTTTCGGCGTCATAATTAGAGGAGTACCTCGAAGTTTGATCGAAGTTAAATGTTACTGCTTCATTACCAGCACGAAGAGTTATTTCCTCTTCGTGCACATCGATTAACGCACGACCCGTCCTTAAGGATCCTCTCCCAAGAATGAGAGGAACTCGTGGGTCAGCATCGAAATCGACAACCACAAAATCTGTCGGAAAGTGGAAGTTTCCCACCTTAACAAATACATCCTCGGCAATGCCGAGGGGATGAGATGTTGAGCGGTCTGCAAGCTCGAGAGTCATGCAGGTGGTGGTGAGTTCTGGAAGAGAAAGCTTTTTCCATATGGAATAAGGCATCAAGTTGAAGCTTGCACCTAGATCGGCCAAGGCGAAGCACTCAACCATTCCGGGAAAAACACATGGAATGAGAAATTTTCCCGGATCTCCTAGCTTCTTGGGAAGCTGTTTCAAAAGAACCGCAGAGCAGTTCTCATTAAGTGGAGTTCGTGCCATTTCGAATAGCTTCTCTTTATTGTTCAACAGATTTTTGATTGTCGATGCGAATTTAGGCATCAAAAGGAGAGCATCCACGAAACTGATATCAAAATGAATATCTCGGAAAATTTTAAAGAACTTTTCCATTTGATGATTTGCTTTTTCGCGGAGCTTTTGGTCTTGTAACCGAGATGGATATGGTAGTGAAGGTTTGGATTTAGGGTTCTCTTCAGGAGTTGTTGGTAGTTCAAAGACAACTCCTGGTTTTGATACGGTTTCTGGTACAACCTGAGGGTGGATGTGTGCGGTACTTCATGGGCTAGTAAATTGCACTTTGTCCTTTGTCACCTCAGGCTCACTTTCTACTACCTTGGGAGGAGAAGAAGAGGTAGTCGGAGCTTTGGGTCCATCATAGGAAACACCACTTCTCGTTGTGATCGCTTTAACATCGCCCCTCGGATTAGCGATTGTGTTGCTAGGTAAAGTATTACCTAAGCCCGAGGGTCGATCATTTAAAGACTTCTTAACAAGGTCAGCGATCTGAGTCATCATCACCCTATTCATTTCCTCCTGAGATTTCATGAATTGTCTCAACAACTCCTCATGTGAAGGACCCGTTGGAACAATTGCTTGAGTATTGTTAGGAGGAGCTTGGTTAGGGTAATTCTGAGTAGTTGTAGTGATGGCTTGATTTTGATTGGGAAAATTTTGAGCACGGTTATTTTGATGAGAACCGTGGTTTTGAAAATTTCCCTGATGTTGGTTGTCATGTCCATGAGAATTGTTTCCCTGATAGTTGTTTTGACCTTGGTTTCGATTGTAGTTTCCTTGATGTTTGAAACCTTGATTTTGGTTATAATGGAAACCGTGGTTTTGGTTTGGATTGACATTTCCTTGGTTTTGGTAACCTTGGTTTGTTCGATTCTGATTTTGGTTCTGGTTACGGTTTGGGACATTAGGGTTTTGATTGAATCCGGGAGGTCCAAGGAAATTGTTAGAACGATAGCTTAAAAGATTGCGGTTGGTAGTTATTACCTCCTGAGTTATAGGAACCTTGAGCAGCATATACGTCCTTATGAGGGTAACCACTAGTGGCTGGATACTCGGAATAAGCATGTGGACCTCCACAAGTTTCACAACTTTGATTAACAGCCTTGGCTTGTTGATCTTGGACTTGTTGATTTTGGATACTTTGGTTCATCCTCAGCATAGCCGTAGCGAAATCATCCATCTTTTTAGTGAGGATCGCTATTTCAGAAGATGCTGGAGTGACAAACTTACATGACCCTTCCCTCTCAGCTGAGGAATCCCAAAAATTATGGTGGGCAGTCATGTTCTCAATGAGATCATAGCGCTCTTCGGGGCGCCTTTTCATAAAGGTCCCACCAGCAGTAGCATTGAGAATATCACGGTGTCTCAATGTCAACCCATTATAGAAAGTATCTATTTGGGTAACGAGTAACATGTTATGGTTAGGACACCGATCAATTGAGAGCTTATAGCGTTCCCATGCCGCAAATAGAGACTCTTCGGGATGCTGACGAAAGTTAATAATGTCATTTCGTAACTTAGAAACCATGGATGGTGGAAAGTATTTGGCTAAAAATTTAGTCACCATTTCTTTGAAAGTGTGAATCGAGTTCTTAGGAAGTCGATCAAACCATGCAGTGGCATGATGGGTTAGAGAATAGGGGAAAAGAGATAGACGAAGGGCATCATCGGAGACACCATTCTGCTTCATGCTTTAGGTGACGGTAAGAAATTTATCAAGATGCTTGTTTGCATCGTCACCAAGTAAACCATGGAATTGACACGAATTCTGGACTTGTTATATCATGTGATGTTTAAGTCCAAAATCAGTGGCAGCAATGTTAAGAGGGGCAATGGGGCCGCCTCTTCCGAGCATTGTGGGTTGACACAACTCCTCCATCATTCGGAGATCAGGAGCTGCATCATCTATGATGGGTGGTTCTTGATTACCGTCCATTCTCGGAACTGGATCCTCAACAATAGGACGTAACTCAGTTACGTTTTTATGTTGACGATTTCGTTTCGATTGTGAACGAGTGCGCATGCACTAACACAAAATTTCAACAAAACAAGATCGAGGCAAATCAACAGTGAACTTAAACCAATAATCACAAGTGAATGGCTTCTTTAAGAAAGGTACACCACTCACAAGGATACAAAGGCAAGTTTTAAATCTTTGGTTTGGGAACTTATTATGTCCACACCCCCAGTTGGTAGGTGTTCTGCCTTAGTTTACGACGGTTTTTTTTTATGTAGCTTATTATTCACAAGAAAGAGATGAATGTTTTTGGGTTTTTGTGTATGGGTTAAAAACTTTTGGACAATATTTTTGGTATCGATTCGTTTACCAAAATCGTATCTCTTTAAGAATCAACTTAAAGAAACGCGATATAGCAAACGTAACGATATGTTTTGTTTGTTTTTTATTTTTTGGTGTTGTTAACACTTTAGGAAAAGTGTTAATGAAGTTTTTGTTTTATGATTTGAATTTACAAAAAGGGTGGTGGGTTTATACAGTGACGAATGAAAAACCACTAATCTCTAAGAAACGTTTTAAACACGCAAGCTACCTCCCCGGCAGCGGCGCCAAATTTTGATTGGTCCTAAACGGTCAATTAAGTTTCCCAGGTGATGGTCAACCTAGTCAAATGTCTAAAACCAACTAACCAAGGAGTACAGTGTATTCCGGGTCGTTATGTCCCAGCGAGGTAAGCAATTGTATTAAAAAACGTTTAAAGTGATCGAGTGATTTAACAGGAGGATCAGAAATTTGATTTGAGTGATTATACTACGAGATTATGATTGAAAATGGCTTAGAAACACTAATGGAACAATTACTGATGATCAGATTACCTAGAAACGTAATTTAATCTAAAAACACGCGTTTGAATTAAAAATAACGTGAACGCGCAAAATAAAAAGTAAAACATGAGCAAATAAAGTCCTACAAACGTGAAAATTATATTTTTATAATCCTAATGACTTAAGAAAATTTTTAGAAAAAGAAAAATAATTTTTACACTATTTAATTAATTACTATTAATTAATTTCTAATTTCTATTTACTTTTTAATTAACTAAATTACACTAATTATTAATTAATTATGAAAATTAACTAGAAAAATGAAAATTAAATTTAGAAAAATCTAAAATATTATAAAACTATTTTTAAAACACAAAACCTAATTTTTCTACTTTTTAATTATTTAATATTAATTAAAGCTAATTATTTAATTAATTTAAACTAAAATTAATTATAAAAAATACTAAATTAACAAGGAAAAATCTGAAAAAATTCCTAAAATTATTTTAACTAAAAAGAAGCCTAAGAATATTTTAAAAATGAAAAGTGCTTATAAATAAGCAGAAAATAAGCCAAAGTGGCTTAAATAGAAGCTACCACTTTCTAAATTTTTGTCTTTTTCCAAATTTTCTTTTACCAAACTAATTTACTACTTAAATTAAAAGACTTTTATGAAGGGACTTTTGGTTAAGCTCAAAAATAAGCTGTGTGCTAAGCTAAAAAGCCAACAGTTTGACTTTCATTGACCACAAAAGGAATTAAGCTCAAATAAGCTTGTGTGGGGTCCACTGATGTAAAGTCAGGTTCAAATAAGTTGCTTGGGCCTTTTTAAACTAAACTTGATCAAATAAGCTATATGAGTGAGCAATAAGCACATCAATAAGCTCAAAGTTTCTAAGCTGAGACAGATTTGGGGACAAACTTTGGGAGCAAAACAAAGTGGGGTCCACAATGATTAAGGACTTAAGCTTGGTTAAAATTGAAACCCTGCTAGCTTGTGAACAATTAGAAAGCTAAATCAAGCCTTGGGGCCCACTGAGGTGGCCACAATCCACCACCAAAGGTGGTGGTGTGGTGGTGAGCAACTGTGCACAGGTGAATCAGTTCCCCTGCAGGTCTCTTTGAGGCCTGGTGGGACCCACTAAACAAATTACAACAAATCTAAAAAAATTTCTAAAAATCAACAAGCTGGGAGTTTTAAAAGCTCAAGTTCTAATTCCTTATATCAAGCAAATTAATGGTAATCAAAGATTGAGCAATTTCACTGAACTAGGCTTTTTGACTTTTTGAAACTTAATGACAGTTTGACTTTTGTGAATTTATATTAGATCCTACTGATTAATGATGATACTCTAAGTTGTTATGAGATGATATTAAGTGATTTAAACTACTTGTGTACTGATTTGACAAGAACTTGAGCAATGAAACCTAACAGTTAACAGATTATGAAGGATTGAGAGTGAAATTGACTTTTTATGAGAAAAATACTTGAATTTGTGCTATGCCTAACTGATTTAATCCTAATGTGACTTATGTAAACAAAAACCAACAACAAATACACCCTGGAACACAGTGTACCAAGCTGATCCAAACACCCCTTTAGATGGTGTCTGTATTGGTGATTCCAAAGAAACCAACTGATTTGGACTACCAATAAGCTGTATAATCATCCACTAATCCATTTAAGTGTAATTTAAGCACAAAGCATCATTGATAAACAGTAAGCAACCATGAATGAGCTGATTAGACTTTTATGAAACAGTTAATCAAGAATTTTAAACTATGCCTTCATAAACTACAATCTAAGCATTCTTGGCATACGCTGGAAGGAATAAGCATACAGAAACAGAATAAAGCACAAATAAGCCGTATGATAAGCTAATGAACAAATGAAATTTGAGAAATGCTCACAGTGTGCTTCCAAGCTACCAAATGAACCAAGAACAACTTATATGACTCCCATGAGTCTCTATTACCCATTCTCCCTTTCTGTCTTCTTCATCTCAACTTCTTTGATTCTTATTTTCTCTTTTTTATTTATTTATTTATTTTTTTTATTTTTCTATTTTTGTGAATTTAAAACTGGAATGAAAATGCAATGGAGCTGAAACAAAGACTTATATTAATTGAAAGGAACAAAGTACAATACAGAAATTTTAGAATTACAATTAACTTGATTTAAACTAGAAATTTTACTAATAAAAACTACTCAATTCTTCTCTGCTATAGCTTCCTCTTTATAGCACTCCAATTAGGGTTTTGGGAACCTTCTTGTCTTTTCCCAGCTCACTTTTTGACCTTAGGATGAGATGAAATAATCCTGACCGTTTGATATTCTTGGCACCAAAACCTTTTTTGGATTTTCCTTGGATATTATTGAAGCCAGAAGGGTGTTTTGGAGGGTAGTGTTTGGAGGGGATGCAAGGGGGGTGTAGGGTTATGATGGTTGAGTGTGGCAGAGGGTGGTGATGATGAGAGTTGCAGGGTCACGGGGTGTAGTTTGGGAAGGGGAGAGGTCAAAGTTTGACCGGACCTTGGTTATTATTATGAAAACGGATGGGTTGGTTATGTGATGGATTGGGCCAGCAAGAGGGGTGGTGGGCTGGATTGTGGATTGGGTAGTGTTTTGGAGTAGTAGTATTATAGGAGTCCGTTTGGTTTTGTAGAAATTTAACACAAGGACCATATTTGTAATTTACTGAAAATGAGGGGCTAAAATTGACAACTTCTCCAAACTTGATTCAAAGGACTATTCATGCCATGTTATAATTCCACAAGGACCTTTCATGTAAGTTTACAATTTAAATTTCCTAGGGACTAAAATTGCAAACTGCTGAAACTTTGAGGACCAAAACTGCCAATGTTACAAAGTTGCAACAAGGACTATTTTTGACACATGTGAATAGTACAAGGGCAATTTTTGATAATTTTTATATTTCAAAACCCCAGGGACCATTTGTGGAATTTTCCAAACTGCAGGGACCATTTTTGCCAAATTGCAAAGTACAGGGACCAAACATGTAATTTTCTCAAACTTTTTACCCAAGGATCGTCTTTCATAATTTTTGACTTTTCCATGCCTTGGGTTGACTTTTCTTTCGTTTTAAACTTCCAGGGACTGGTTTTGTCAATTTTTGAAACTTGAGGGACTGAAACTGCCAATTGTGCAAACTTTGTTCATTTTTCATTTGTTTTTAAAGATTTTGCATCTAAAACATATAAAACACACTTTTGGGATAAATTGTGTATTTTGATGCGTATTTGAATGTTTTTAGATGTTTTGGCAGTTCAGATACGATAAAAATGATGAGTATTTACACACTCATCAGGCCTTGGTAAGGGTTAGAAGGAGTCTTCACACTATGCTGTTGATGATCTCTAATTCCTTATCTGAAAGTACCGGTTGTTTATTGCTAACTGTTTACCTGCAGCTATACATCATCTCCATGGCGAAAGATTCCACATGCTCATACATGCATCACAAAGTCAAAGGAAAGTTCTCACAAGGATCAAAGGATAGCAACAGTCAAAGAAAGATTCTACGCCAAAAAGAAGAATCTACAAAGTAAAGCGACAAAGATCAAAGTGAAAGAACGGAAACAACAAATGCATGTATCACAAAGACTAAAGACGTATGAGCATGTTGGAATGGCAGACTACCACCAAAGACAAAGAAGTGACGAAAGGCAGATGACTTCACCACAACAACAAAAGAACAAAGTACGATGAAAAGTCAATTATCAAAGATCACAAAGTATGAAGGAACAAAGACTAAAAACTATTCTACAAAGACTCAAAGTTCAAGACAACAAGCTTCAAAGTTCAAATATCAAGATCACAAAGAGATATCTCAATGATCACCCCTTAGGGGGAGATTGTTAGCAATAGAAGTGTTGATCATCAATGGAATCAAAGAGAGATCTCAATGATCGCCCCTTAGGGGGAGATTGTTAGAAATAGAAGTGACGATCATTTATTAAGTCATTTAGTCTTGTAATAATATTGTAATAGTCTTGTAGTTTAGTTAAGGGTAAACGGGTTTGGCTTAATCAAATATTGTAGAAGGTTATGTATAGTTTATTACAAAAGCCCAAGCCCAGCCCATCTTCTTATCTCACCTATAAATACCTCAAAATGCTCTCATTTGGAGGTGTTGTTTCTAGGGTTTCTTCTATGTGTATTTCCTTCCTTCTCTCTCTAATCTAATACATCTTTCTTTCTCTCTCTAGAAGTTACCATCTCTCTCTCTCTCTCTCTCTCTCTCTCTCTCTCTCTACTTATCTCTTCTTTATCTTCAATAATCTTTATACAAACTTGTGTTAGATATTGTTTCAAAGGGTCCTACAACCTATTTAAGTTAGAAGCATAACACAATACTAGGGAGCTTCATGCGAGTAGTACTATGTGGATATTTCATTTTGACGAGTTTGCTGGGTTTACGAATTAAAGTGTGGCTCCTCAAACGATTATTGAATATACTACTTGGATATGATGGCCCGAACGGTGTTATGTTATAACTAAACCATAATAACAACACAACACAATAGTAGGGAGCTTCATGTGAGGAGTATTAACTTCTGAATTATGATGGCCCGAACGGTATTATGTTGATAACATAATAAAATAGTAGGGAGCTTCATGTGAGGAGTCATATACTTCTGAATTACGATGGCCAAAATGGTGTTATGTACGTTATATATAAAAACCTAAGAGTGATAGTTAAGAAAACCTAGACTAAGACTTGACATACACACACCTACACTACCCCCAGGATATGTGAGTGAGCTGTCTAGACCCCTAGTTTAGTTACCTTAAGATCCAAGTGAGTTTTCATAGCCTCACTTTTAAATGTTTTACAACCCTGTGAGGGGGATACATGCTTTAAACCGAATACAAGTCTTTTCTTTGGTCATTGCACGAGTAAACTATCTACCACCACTACATAACTAAAATTCATGAATCTAACTGTTTGGGATACTCTACCCACGCGAACGCGAATATAGTTGATAGATCTATTGGAGTCTGACAACTCCCGTTGATATTAACATCTCTCTGGATGGCACCAATAAGTACTATATTTGAACCCACTGAAGGATTAACTTTGGCAAGTTATCCATCCCGTCCCCTCATGGTTTGGTCTGCAGACCCCATGACCCGGAATGTTAACGTGTGGTTTATGAGCTTAGTGCAATATACCTTCTATCACTAAAACCTTTTCACACATAGGGTTTAAGCTGAACCCTGTGGAACTTGTATTCATACTCTATCTACTTAAACCTATAACTCTCACTCGACATTCGTGTTGACTTTTAAGCATGTTATCTTTGGTAATTAGGCACTATAGGAACCCTGGCACGAAGAAGTACTGGACATGAGGACGTCCAGAATAGTTATCATTCATCGGTTTTGTGTCATAAAACGTATCTTAGGGACCTCTCTTTTGGTAAAAGTATATCTTTTATTGTAAAAACTCTGATAAATAAATGAATGATAACATCTTTTTTTAAAATGTCTCTTTTCGAGTCATTTTCTGTTATCTTGTCTTTGATTCCATGAGTAATACCCCAATCACTTAATCCGCTGCGATCAGTGAAAAATGGAGGTTTTACAACAAGTCGTAACGATTCTATTCAAAAGTACCTTGATGATTCGGCTAAGAAACAAAAGGATCGCGAAGAATGGCTAAAAAGCTTTCGAGAAGGAACCGCGTTGAACCTTAAAAGTCATGATGACACCTTAAAGAGCTTGGAGACCAAGATTGGGCTTTTGACTAATCAAGAGCATAAGCGGAATGTCGAAATTATGGGAAGCTGTTCCAAGTAATCCGGAGCATGCAAAGCGATATTTTCTAACAATGGGGAACCACTTTATACTCCTTTCAGGTACTCAGACAAAGAACTAGAAATGTTTGCAAATGAGTATGAGCTTGACTTAGACGATGAAGGAGATTTTCTTGACGAGATGGAGCTCTACCCTTTAAATGATGAACGAGGGGAGGAAGTTAAGCTAAATGCCAGATGTTCGGCCATTATTCAACACCAATTGCCTCCAAAAGAGAAAGACCCAGGAAGTTTTATTCTCCCTTGCTCAATTGGTAGTTTGTTTATTAAAAATGCTTTAGCAGATTTTGGATCTAGCATAAGTATAATGCCATTTTCTATGTAGAAGCAGTTAAGTCTAGGCCGTATTAAACCTGTTTGCATGACTATTGAAATGGCAGATAGGACGGATAGCATACATAAAGGGATTGTTGAAAATGTGTTAGTAAAGATCGATGAATTCACCCTACTTGTTGATTTCGTAATTCTTGAAATGGAGGAAGATAATGAATTGCCCATTATTTTAGGACGACCACTCCTTGCCACTGCCCATGCCACGATCGATGTATTTAATAAATTAATTTCCTTAAGTGTAAACGATAAGAAAATAGTTTTCAACATGGACAAAAGAGGAAAATGTCATAGGGTCGAATCTGTTTGTGTAGTTAATAATGGGGACGCTAATCTTAACATAGAAGACATAATTACTTCTGATATCACTGCACACAAGCACCTTACTACTAATCTTGAAGGTTTGCAACGAAAAATTTTGTAGGAAAATGATAGCAGAAAAGAACTACGCCGTAGCTCTCCTAATGAGCTATGGCGTAGCATGGATGCTGACCGTGAATCAGGGACGAAAAACGTAGTTAATTGCTGGAGTAAACCCGACGATACCCTGGTTAAGGATAATGAAGCTAAGAATCTTTTGGGAGTAATTGCCCAACATCGGAAGAAGACGGGAAGTAGCACCAAAGTGATCGTAAAAAAATACCAGTGGTGTGAGGCAATTCCCGTGGATAACGAGAAGAGCTATGATTTATGGGCATCATGCCACCCCAACGCCGACATATGTGATGGAGGGGGAGACGACAAAAGGATACAAAACAACAAACACCTTTGGAGCTCCACTAATGATGATGGCAGAAAAAATCTTGAATGGAAAGGAACCATATCCTCTGACAATTGGGTCAAAATCACCCTTGGAAGGATTGAAAGAGAAGAGAAGTGGAAGCTTTATGATGCCTTAAATGGTCCAAGCAATGTAGAAGAACCTACAATCGTTAAAGAAGAAACTCCACAATAAGGCAACCCATTAGAAAAGAAACATTGGTGTGAGCAAATCAAGTCCCGCAACTATGGGTGAGCAGGAACCGCGCCGCAAACCGCAAACCCGAAAAAAACCGCAAAACCCACACCGCAAAAACCGAAACCGCAACAAAAACCGTGGTGTGGTTCCTAAAAATAAGAAAACCGCAAATCATATTCAAATATATATATATATATATATATATATATATATATATATATATATATATATATATATATATATATATATATATATATATATTATTTTCTAAATAAACCAACTAAATTTCTTAATTTTTGTATGATAAAATGTTTTGGTTTATACTTTCATAATTAGCTATTTCAAATGCATTTAATAGGTTAGTTATTGTCTGAGTTTTTAGGTTATATAATTTTATTTTTCTATTAATTTATCATTGAAGTTTTTAAAATTATTCGTCTCATTTGACTTTTAGTATTGTCAAGATTTATAATTTCATACTAATACACAACATTTTGTAGATATGTTTCAACTCATCATGTAACCTTATAATATATTTATTCTATAATAAATATACACAAAAAATATGATTTAAGAAAAAAACTTTAAAATCCGCAAAACCGCAAAACCGCGCGGTTACGGATTCTCACTTTTTAAAAACCGCAATTGCAGATGCGGTTCGGTTTTTACCAAAACCCGCACCAACCCGCACCATGCTAACCCCTACCCACAACAATCCTGAAGATGAACTATCGGCGTCTTGCAATCCGTATGAGGATGATTGCAATGGAGGAAGTAGCATGGCAAGGGTTGATGACGATGAGTATTTATGGACATCAACAAATTATCACCACCGTAGTGATTTGCCATGGCTTGATAGATTAAGTTTTTAAGATTGGGTGAAAATTAAATATGGAATAATTGATGCAACAACTAAAGAAAAAATATGGAAAGGTTGTATGAGCAAAGTTGACCCAATTGAATGCGAGGGTAACAACAAACCGGCGGTTGTGAAAGATAAAGAGTACAAAACTAGTTGGGGAGAAGAAAAGGACCGTTGCAAGAAGGAGCTTATTGTGGATAAGCTTGATGACAAATAGTTTAACGAGACGGAATCCGATGATGATGATATTGATGGGATTATGTGTCATAATTCGTAATTTCAAGTCCTTGTTCAGATGTCGAAATTTTATTTTTCATCTCAGGAAGTTACTATTCACCAGATACTATTCATCAATTACTATTCACCAATCACTATTCATCATTTACTATTCATCATTTTTGGAGTTAGTTTGAGATTCCGAGAAGCGTTCAGAAAATTTCCTATTCACATGACACTATTCATTTCTGGAGGGAAAACACTATTCACGTGCATCACACATTTCATCGTAACTTTAGTTTACGGATATTTACATTCGCGTAACCAGTCAGGTTTAGCTGCAAATTCATGCATCGTCAATATTTACATTCGCGAAACCAATCAGGTTTAGCTGCGAATTCATGCATCGTCGATATTTAAATTCGCGTAACCAGTTAGGGTTAGCTGCAAATTCGAGGAATCATCAGTAGGGACACTTCATATAGACTAGAAATAGTCTGCATATCATTACAATAGCATTTGCATACTATTCCACTCGTAGGATATTCAAATAAATATTTTTGATATATTTGACATTTTACGTATGTTTATTTTTAAATAAACGTTAACACGCGATCAATAATGTGGCTAACACGTTCGACACTCCCGACTATGATCCTAATATATCTTCATACTCAGAATAATGATATAAAAATTATATTATTAATTTACCCGGTGTTTTGAGACCGTTGCTATATTTTACGATGTACGCTAATAATTTCATCGGATTACGATATTTCAATACGACAATTATTTTAACATCCGATTCTCATCAGGAATGTAACTTTATAATTTTTACAACGTCGTCACATTTTAATTGGTACTGTTAAAATTCAATTCTAGCAAACTCTGTGGAAAACTAGAAGGGGGGGTTGAATAGTTTTGCGTCTATTTCGTTTAATAAAAATTTACTTTCAAAGAATTGATGGTTATTTGTAAAAACCTTTGAAGCTAAAGTATAGATACAAATTAATTCACATATGTCACATAGATACTACTTATTTAAAGTGTTGAATAGAAATTATAATTTCATATATCTTACTTAAATATAAGTTTGTATTTTTATATATATGTGTGTTTTAATGATTGTATATACTTTTAATTTACTAGTGTATAATTAATGTTTTGAATGGAACCTAGTTTGATCTTTATGTGAAACCAATATATGCACAACACACAATAATAATAATGTACGAGAAGCAAGTAAGTAAACAAGTAAAGAATGAGGGATGGAAAGATCAAACCGAGAGACAAACGATTTATAGTGGTTCGGCTACAAGGACACCTTCCTTGCCCTACTCCACTCCCCGAGCACCGAACTAGAGAGTTTTCTTCACTAAGTCAATAACCTCCCTTAAGGCGGAGAAAACCGTACACACCAAATACTTACACCAATTAACGACACAAAGCAAGATGTCGAGTTCTAATCGTAGCTAGAACCAATCTCACACCAAATAACACATCACAACTTCTTCACACCTTTGACTTCTTCAATATGTCTTCACACCACGAGTATCTTCACGCCTTCACAAAATTCTTCACAACTTCAATGTCTTGCAACTTCACAACTTCAAAGCACCTATATCTTCACAACTTCAAGCCAATAATATCTTTGCACCTTCAAGCCAATAGAGTCTTCACAACTTCAATCTACAAATGTCTTCTAGTTTTCTCCACTTGAAAACTTCACTTTCTTCACTACTAGTCACTATTGCTACTCTCTCCTATCTTCACTATTATCCAACACTACTTCTTCACTTCAACTTCCACTACACACTTACAACAATTCTTGATTCTACAACTAAATCTAGCAAACTAATACATACACCTTATTCACCAATTTATGAAAGATCAACAAGATGAAACAACCAAACAACTTAGATAGCAAGATGATACTAAGTTGTAATACTTCTAGTAGAAGTATTCTTCTCTTTGCGCTTGTGTGTTGAGGCTTGAATCACTTTGAAACAAAGATCAAAGTACATAAGATCAAAGGATTTTTAGAGGATTGAGAAGGATGTTTAGATCAGAAAGTTTTTAGTGCAAAAAGGTGAGAAAAATATGTGGAATGATCCAATATTTATAGGGCCAGAAAATACTGTTCTGGAGCGTGCCGGTCCCCTAAATTAAGGGGCGGTCCCCTTAATGATTAAGGGGGCCGCCTAGTATAATTAAGGGGGCCGCCCTCCTAAACATTGGATTTTCTTGTCCTTTTGTGAGGGGAATTTTTCTGGATTAGATTTGCCATTTTTTGTTGAAAATTTGAATTCACAAATTTGTAATGAATAAAACATATTCTTTTAATTCCAAAAATGTTTTACAAAAGATATAAAATGTTTTGTAACATTTTATAATTATCTAGTGATTAACAAAAATGTTCCTTTCATCTTGTAATACATTAGACACTTTGTTTATTCATACCTTAAGTGATTTAATGGTAAAGATGAGTATTTACTACTAAATACTTGTTTATGTCATAATCTTTGGTTTGATGAGTTTTGGTTTTGTGATTATCAAAACATAGAGATATCGAAAGATATGAATAACGTTTTTAGTCATTTATTTATATCAACAATCTCCCCCTTTTTGATGATTACAAAACCTAAACTCATTAAATCCAAAAATTAATTTTTAGACAAGTATTTAGTGAGTTTATATTTACTTCTCCCCCTTTTTGTAAAATCAAAAAGGTTTAAGCCAAAAGGAAGTAAGCTCCCCCTCGTTTGAGGGCACCAAGGGTTCGAGAATTGGAATTCTTGCAAGAAAAATATTAGAAGCACAAGAATAGCAAAAGCAAACACATATATCATAATACCAACAAGTAATAAGCATGGCAAAAGGTAATAAGGGATACATATTAAGTCATTCATTGATAGAAAATGATTATGTCAACCCATAATCATTGTTACAAAAGCCATAACTATAGAATACTAAGACTAAGTATAGCATCCTATTGTGCTAACAAGGAGTGTCACCAAACTTTCTTGAATCCCAAAATGGTTGAAAGGTTTTATTTGAAAATGAGAAACATAAGCATATAAAATGCTTGGTGGTTTAGTGGAGATAAACTTTTGGTTTCATGGATGTTGGTGAGTTTGGAGATGTGGAACTCGTAGGTGGTGGGCTAGAGATAGGGTTTGTTGATTGAGGGTTTTGATGTTGTTCAAGTGATGATGTTTGTTGAGATCTTGTAAGAAGATACTCAATCCAAGTGAAGTGCTCATTCAAAGCAATGGTTTGTTGTTGAAGGAAGATGCAACAAGGGCAATTGTTGACATGCTTCTCAACTTGGTTGATGTTATGTGGTGATGATGGTGAGCTTGATTGGGGTGAATCCAAATTGTGTTGAGCAAGATGTAATGCTAAAAGAGCACTAAGCTCATGAGCCTCTTTTAGCTCCTCAACAAACTTCAAGTGTTCGGAGGAAGGTGATGATGGTGGAGCAAGATGGTTGTCTTGGGTGAAAGTTTGAACATGCAACATAGGAATGGCATGTGAGGTTGTAGGATGTGGTGGTGGTACTCTTGGTGGTGGAGACATGGTTGAGCTTGGGTAGTCATGAAAACATGAAATGGGTGGAAGAGGTTCTCCAAGAGTGAGTGGTGTTTTTGTTGAACGAGCAATATGTGAAGTATTGATTGAGAGATTGGGATTGTTGTTTTGGGATTAAGCATGCTCATCATAAGAAGAAGCATGAATGAGGGAATGAGTGGGTGATAGGTTGTGAGATGAATCATTTTTGTAGGTTTGAGGTTTAGTAGTTGGTTGACTTGGAACAACATCACTTGAGTTATGACAAGAATCAAGTTTCCTCCTCCAAACGGGTTTGACGGAGATCCTTGCGGTTCTTGAAATCTTAGGTTTTTGGTTGTTGGGAGATGACATGTTTGGGTGTGATGGCATTAATGATGGGAAAAGGGTATTTATAGTGTATGAGAAATGTGGTTTAGGAAGGCAAATTTTGAGGGATAGCATGGGACAAAATATGTTTGTGAATTTTGGGAAGTATAGGCTGAAATGGGTCAAAAAGTGATAAAGAAAAACAGTATCCCCGACCATCAGATTGCCGGTCCCCTTAATTAAGGGCCGGCCCCCTTAATCATTAAGGGGGCCGCCTTATATAATTAAGGGGGCCGCCCATCTGGTGATTCCCAGAATGCAAGAAATGGGTTTTTGGCAGAAAATTTTCAAAAAGGTTATGTTTTTGGATTTGGATTCAAGTAAGTTCAACTCTTTGAGGCAATATAGGGCATACTATTCATGAATGTAGAGAGTGATATAGAATTAATTTAAAATAGGCAATTAATTTCGAATAATCATGCTATCTATTAATTTATCAATTAAGATATGCAACAAAGGAGGCAATAAGGCATATAAGTTAAATGTGTAACTATATGAAGATGATAACATTTAGTCTAGAGCAAACATATTGATGATTGTTAACAAGTAACAAATAGGTGGACATGATTATATGGACTTCAAGACTTGTTACAAACAAGATCCATATGGGCAAGCCATGATTCTCATGAAATGATTTGATTAAATTGTGAATGTCATTTCCAATAGAAGTGTATGACACATGTGAGAAAGTTAAATGTGTTTTAAGCAAACCGTTTTTAGTTTTATTCAACAATGTTTTGAAGTAAATTCAAGTGTGCATTACAATAACATAGATTGAATTTTGTTTCTCAACGTGTAACAAAAATATTTCAATCTTGTTTTTAAAAAAAAATTTGTTACGAAAGAAATTTTAGTTAAGTAAATTGTTTTAAAAAAAATATTTCAATCAAAAAAGAGAGAAGTTTTGAACATGATGTTTTGATCATGATAATCAAGAAGTTACAAGTAAAGGATTTGTAATGGAAGCTTATCATGCTCAAGAGAATCAATTAAGCCCATTGTCACACATAATCATCTTTAATGACACCTAAAGATATTAAAGTGAAATGATAGATATTTATGATCTAAATGCAATGGGACAGGAAGGAGCAAGGTAAATAGTTCATGGATACAAGATAGACATGTGTATATATATATATATATATATATATATATATATATATATATATATATATATATATATATATATATATATACAAAGAACATCATAATATCATGATGCAAACAAATCTCAATTATAATACATCAATTAATGCAACTAGTAAGATCATATAGCTTAAGTGGAAGGGTTCTACTATAGATCATAGAAGATTAAGAAAAATGATAATAGACTAAACAACAAGAAGATTAATAATGCTAATATCATATATGCATATATTAGTGTTAATAATCTAAAAGCATGGCAATTTATCAGTTAAATCATATTCACATACTAATTAAAACATTCTAAAATATAATGAAACATTGGCAAGTTTTTGAAAAGAAAACTTATCTCAGGTCCAGCTTTTCTTTAAGAGTGGGCATGACGGTGATAGAAGAAATCTTAAGAGTTAGTCCAAAACATGTCGAAGTAGCCAAGTAATATTCCCATGAATAGAAATCAAGGGAACTAGATCCGAGATGCTCAATCGATCACACCAATCATCACAAGTCATGAAGGCTAATAGAAGTAGTACTTAGGAGGCTTCATCTTGAAATAGTAACGGATACACCATGATACCAATACTCCAAGACTGAAGAACAAAATGCCGAGACAAGAAGATTCCCGCAACGACGTCATAGGCGAAACATTTGCAGAATGTGAAACAACGTGATAGGAACCAATATCCGTCAAAGGTAATAGAGCGAGATGAGTAAATCAACACGTAATAGACTCTTCGTTTGTTAATTACCTAAACATGATAAACAGCTTGGTACCCAGATTCTCATGGGTCCTAGTTGGTTAGATGAGAACATCCATTGCATTTGAATGCACATGATGGGGATGTCGTCGATAAGTACAAGAATTCATCAATAGTTTGTTTTAGTTAACAAACAATGACTTTCTTAACTAGAGTAATAAGTAATGAATGTTAATAGTATTAGTTCTAAATTTATTCACTAGGTTTAACAAATTTTATTTGTTTTGATACATTTGTTGAAGGATCATTTACGATAAATCCTAAGCCGGTTTTATCATAAAATGGCTTTTGAATATTGAGAAGATATTTTAAAGATTTAGAACTATTTTCGAATTTTGCCAATGCTTTTGCTTTTTCATTTTCCATTTTAATTTCATGTTGGTAGTCTCGACATTTTTTACATTCAAGATCGATTTCAATATTACTTTTAAGTCTTGACATTTTATCTTCTAAAATGATTTCTTTTTCAAAGTTGTTTTCAGCGGATGTTGAAAATTCGTTCTTAAAAATAATTTTTGAGTCAATGTTGCAAAAATGTTTGAAGTTGTTTTCCATTTTTAAGAATTCTAAATTAAATTGATCATAGCAAAAATGTTTGGTTTTGGATTGTACCTTATTTGTAGTTGTACATTCTTCACATGCTATACGGTGATCAATTCCATTTTCCATGTCGCTCCATGTTTTCTTTGTAGTTTCACTTGGATGTAGAAACATGTAGTTCTTGCCATCAATACTTGTGTTCTCATTTGTTTGAATATTCTTATAAGCCGTATTATCATCGTCATCTTTGCACTTGTTGCACCATGATTTATTCACGCTCTTTCTTCGGATTTGGTTCACGTATTCTTCGTTATAGATACCTTCAATGATCACATTTGAACTAGTAGTACATGTGTTTGTTTCAACTAAATATTTATTTACTAAATTTTCTAGATTAACTATCTCTTGTGCAATATCAAGTTTATCATCTTTGATTCTACATTTTTCTTGGTGAAACTTTAAAAGACATTTCCAAATATCATTTGCCGTTTTACAACGAAATAATCTTTCATATTTAACTCTTGGTAGAGTTTTAAAAGTAAGTAATTTGGCTTTAGTGTTTTTATCAATTTTGGTTTGAAGATCACCAATTGAAATGATATGCCAAAGATCAAGATATATTGATTTCACATAATTTTCAAATTTGTTTTTCCATTCAAGAAAATGATCATTTTCAAATAAAGGTGGTTGTTGTGCAAATTTCCCTTCTACATATTTTTCAAATTCAATAGATCGTTACAAGTTTTAAAATGCATTCTATTTTAAAAATCTTGCTAGACGTGGCTCCTGATACCAATTGTGGAAAACTAGAAGGGGGGGTTGAATAGTTTTGCGTCTATTTCGTTTAATAAAAATTTACTTTCAAAGAATTGATGGTAATTTGTAAAAACCTTTGAAGCTAAAGTATAGATACAAATTAATTCACATATGTCACATGGATACTACTTATTTAAAGTGTTGAATAGAAATTATAATTTCATATACCTCACTTAAATATAAGTTTGTATGTGTATATATATATATATATATATATATATATATATATATATATATATATATATATATATATATATATATATATATATATATATGTGTGTGTGTGTGTGTGTGTGTGTGTGTGTGTTTTAATGATTGTATATACTTTTAATTTACTAGTGTATAATTAATGTTTTGAATGGAACCTAGTTTGATCTTTATGTGAAACCAATATATGCACAACACACAATAATAATAATGTACGAGAAGCAAGTAAGTAAACAAGTAAAGAATGAGGGATGGAAAGATCAAACCGAGAGACAAAGGATTTATAGTGGTTCGGCTACAAGGACACCTTCCTTGCCCTACTCCACTCCCCGAGCACCGAACTCGAGAGTTTTCTTCACTAAGTCAATAACCTCCCTTATGGCGGAGAAAACCGTACACACCAAATGCTTACACCAATTAACGACACAAAGCAAGATGTCGAGTTCTAATCGTAGCTAGAACCAATCTCACACCAAATAACACACCACAACTTCTTTACACCTTTGACTTCTTCAATATGTCTTCACACCACGAGTATCTTCACGCCTTCACAAAATTCTTCACGACTTCAATGTCTTGCAACTTCACAACTTCAAAGCACCTATATCTTCACAACTTCAAGCCAATAATATCTTTGCACCTTCAAGCCAGTAGAGTCTTCACAACTTCAATCTACTAATGTCTTCAAGTTTTCTCCACTTGAAAGCTTCACTTTCTTCACTACTAGTCACTATTGCTACTCTCTCCTATCTTCACTATTATCCAACACTACTTCTTCACTTCAACTTCCACTACACACTTACAACAATTCTTGATTCTACAACTAAATCAAGCAAACTAATACATACACCTTATTCACCAATTTATGAAAGATCAACAAGATGAAACAACCAAACAACTTAGATAGCAAGATGATACTAAGTTGTAAGACTTCTAGTAGAAGTATTCTTCTCTTTGCACTTGTGTGTTGAGGCTTGAATCACTTTGAAACAAAGATCAAAGTACATAAGATCAAAGGATTTTTAGAGGATTGAGAAGGATGTTTAGATCAGAAAGTTTTTAGTGCAAAAAGGTGAGAAAAATATGTGGAATGATCCAATATTTATAGGGCCAGAAAATACTGTTCTGGAGCGTGCCGGTCCCCTAAATTAAGGGGCGGTCCCCTTAATGATTAAGGGGGCCGCCTAGTATAATTAAGGGGGCCGCCCTCCTGAACGTTGGATTTTCTTGTCCTTTTGTGAGGGGAATTTTTCTGGATTAGATTTGCCATTTTTGGTTGAAAATTTGAATTCACAAATTTGTAATGAATAAAACATATTCTTTTAATTCCAAAAATGTTTTACAAAAGATATAAAATGTTTTGTAACATTTTATAATTATCTAGTGATTAAACAAAATGTTCCTTTCATCTTGTAATACATTAGACACTTTGTTTATTCATACCTTAAGTGATTTAATGGTAAAGATGAGTATTTACTACTAAATACTTGTTTATGTCATAATCTTTGGTTTGATGAGTTTTCATTTTGTGATTAGCAAAACATAGAGATATCGAAAGATATGAATAACGTTTTTAGTCATTTATTTATATCAACAATCTCCCCCTTTTTGATGATTACAAAACCTAAACTCATTAAATCCAAAAATTAATTTTTAGACAAGTATTTAGTGAGTTTATATTTACTTCTCCCCCTTTTTGTAAAATCAAAAAGGTTTAAGCCAAAAGGAAGTAAGCTCCCCCTTGATGTAAGCTCCCCCTCGTTTGAGGGCACCAAGGGTTCAAGAATTGGAATTCTTGCAAGAAAAATATTAGAAGCACAAGCATAGCAAAAGCAAACACATATATCATAATACCAACAAGTAATAAGCATGGCAAAAGATAATAAGGGATACATATTAAGTCATTCATTGATAGAAAATGATTATGTCAACCCATAATCATTGTTACAAAAGCCATAACTATAGAATACTAAGACTAAGTATAGCATCCTATTGTGCTAACAAGGAGTGTCACCAAACTTTCTTGAATCCCAAAATGGTTGAAAGGTTTTATTTGAAAATGAGAAACATAAGCATATAAAATGCTTGGTGGTTTAGTGGAGATAAACTTTTGGTTTCATGGATGTTGGTGAGTTTGGAGATGTGGAACTTGTAGGTGGTGGGCTAGAGATAGGGTTTGTTGATTGAGGGTTTTGATGTTGTTCAAGTGATGATGTTTGTTGAGATCTTGTAAGAAGATACTCAATCCAAGTGAAGTGCTCATTCAAAGCAATGGTTTGTTGTTGAAGGAAGATGCAACAAGGGCAATTGTTGACATGCTTCTCAACTTGGTTGATGTTATGTGGTGATGATGGTGAGCTTGATTGGGGTGGATCCAAATTGCGTTGAGCAAGATGTACTGCTAAAAGAGCACTAAGCTCATGAGCCTCTTTTAGCTCCTCAACAAACTTCAAGTGTTCGGAGGAAGGTGATGATGGTGGAGCAAGATGGTTGTCTTGGGTGAAAGTTTGAACATGCAAAATAGGAATGGCATATGAGGTTGTAGGATGTGGTGGTGGTACTCTTGGTGGTGGAGACATGGTTGAGCTTGGGTAGTCATGAAAACATGAAATGGGTGGAAGAGGTTCTCCAAGAGTGAGTGGTGTTTTTGTTGAATGAGCAATATGTGAAGTATTGATTGAGAGATTGGGATGAGCAATATGGTTGAGCTTGGGATGAGCAATATGGTTGAGAGATTGGGATGAGCAATATGGTGAGCTTGATTGAGAGATTGGGATTGAGAGATTGAGAGATTGGGATTGAGATTGAGAGATTGAGAGATTGGGATGAGCAATATGGTGAGCTTGATTGGGATTGAGAGATTGGGATGAGCAATATGGTTGAGCTTGGGTAGTCATGAAAACATGAAATGGGTGGAAGAGGTTCTCCAAGAGTGAGTGGTGTTTTTGTTGAATGAGCAATATGTGAAGTATATATATATATATATATATATATATATATATATATATATATGTGTGTGTTTTAATGATTGTATATACTTTTAATTTACTAGTGTATAATTAATGTTTTGAATGGAACCTAGTTTGATCTTTATGTGAAACCCATATATGCACAACACACAATAATAATAATGTACGAGAAGAAAGTAAGTAAACAAGTAAAGAATGAGGGATGGAAGGATCAAATCGGGAGACAAAGGATTTATAGTGGTTCGGCTACAAGGACACTTTCCTTGCCCTACTCCACTCCCCTAGCACCGAACTCGAGAGTTTTCTTCACTAAGTCAATAACCTCCCTTATGGCGGAGAAAACCGTACACACCAAATGCTTACACCAATTAACGACACAAAGCAAGATGTCGAGTTCTAATCGTAGCTAGAACCAATCTCACACCAAATATCACACCACAACTTCTTCACACCTTTGACTTCTTCAATATGTCTTCACACCACGAGTATCTTCACGCCTTCACAAAATTCTTCACGACTTCAATGTCTTGCAACTTCACAACTTCAAAGCACCTATATCTTCACAACTTCAAGCCAATAATATCTTTGCACCTTCAAGCCAATAGAGTCTTCACAACTTCAATCTGCTAATGTCTTCAAGTTTTCTCTACTTGAAAGCTTCACTTTCTTCACTACTAGTCACTATTGCCACTCTCTCCTATCTTCACTATTATCCAACACTACTTCTTCACTTCAACTTCCACTACACACTTACAACAATTCTTGATTCTACAACTAAATCTAGCAAACTAATACATACACCTTATTCACCAATTTATGAAAGATCAACAAGATGAAACAACCAAACAACTTAGATAGCAAGATGATACTAAGTTGTAATACTTCTAGTTGAAGTATTCTTCTCTTTGCACTTGTGTGTTGAGGCTTGAATCACTTTGAAACAAAGATCAAAGTATATAAGATCAAAGGATTTTTAGAGGATTGAGAAGGATGTTTAGATCAGAAAGTTTTTAGTGCAAAAAGGTGAGAAAAATATGTGGAATGATCCTATATTTATAGGGCCAGAAAATACTGTTCTGGAGCGTGCCGGTTTGTTGGGAACGTACTTTTATATTTATTCAAGTCTCGGTCATTACATTTTGTAATAAGATGATCACAACTACATCAACTAAGAACAAAGAATGATGAATGATTTAGAAGACGTCTAAAGCGTTGAAAGTCAAAGATTAAGACGAAGACGTCAAGCAACCTTTGATGACCAACACTTAGGGGGAGATTGTTGGGAATAGACTTTATTATTTCAAGTGTCGGTCATTGAATTTTGTTAAAGGTTGCATTATTTAGTTAATACGTTAGTTATTTTATATGTTTTATAAAGTTTTATGCTTAGTTTATAGGTTTGGACAAAGTCTAAGGGCTAAGTATGTAAGATTGTCAAAGTATGGTGAAGCCCTAATCCTTACCTATAAATAGTCTTGTAACACCTCATTTGAGGTTGTTGGTTCTCTTAATATTATTATTAGTCTTTCATATCTTATTTAGGGTTCCTTCCACTCTCTCTCTCTACTCTCTTTCTCTCTCTAGATCTCTAAGTGATTATGTGGTAAAATCGTGACCTAACAAGTGGTATCATTCACCAAGGGATAATATAGGTTGATTTAGGTTTGATTTGGCAGAAAAACTAGGTTTTAAAAGTAATTTTTTGTCAAAAAATGGGTACTGTTCATCGCAAACTTGCGAGTTTGGAAGTTTAATACTTAGCGAGTTTGGGAGTTTGAAACTTAGCGAGTTAGGAATTACCGAGTTTGGTCCTTGTGTGTTTATAATTCTATCGAGTTAGGGATTCCTGTCGAGTTAGGATTTTTTATCTTACCGAGTTTGGGGTTCAAACTTAGCGAGTTAGGAGTTTAAGGTCTTACCGAGTTAGGAATCAAATTCTATCGAGTTAGCAAATTTAAGTTCTACCGAGTTTGAACTCAAAGTTGGTGAGTTAGCCTGTTTACCTTATCATTTATCGAGTAAGGTTCATTGTGGCAACTTACTAGGGGAAACTCTGCTCAAATTCTATCAACTTACCTAGTTTGAGTTTGACATAATTCAGGAATTACCGAGTTTGACTTCATTCAGGACTTATCGAGTTTGACTTAATTCAGGACTTATCGAGTTTGAACACTTATCTGTACTTACCGAGTTTGAAAAATCTACTCTAACTTACCGAGTTTGACAGTTATCTTAACATACCGAGTTTGACAAATTATCAGAACTTACCGAGTTTGACATATTATCACAACATACCGAGTTTGATTAATATCCAAACATACCGAGTTTGATATCAAGTTTTTCAAATCTAATTACAACCTTTACTTATCTTTAACGATCCAAGTTTTAACATAATCACTTATCATCTAATCTTAACAAAGTTTTTTCCTTCTTATCTTTCTCTTCTTGATTTCAAATCTTTTTGGCGGGAAATTTTGAGTAAAATTTATTTTCTACAGTAGACTAAACGTTCAATTTTTACGCGAAATTTAAATTTTGGTATAACGTTGAAAATTTTGGCCCAAAATTCAAATTTTTAGGCCAAAATTCGAATTTTTTCGGTGAAATTTGGCGGCAAAATTTTTGAAACTCAAATTTTTCTTGCAACCTTATAATTGCATTTCATAGTGATTTTCAAATTTTGGGAGAGAAAATTTTTTCAAATAATTTTTGGAGGGAAAATCTGAATTCACTATTTTGACCTTGCGTGTGACATTTTGCTTGATTTTTTCGATTACATCGCAACAATCAAGGGGGAGAGCAATGTCATCTGCAACGTCTCAATCACCTTCTTCCAACTACCTTCCTCACCAATATTCTTATCAGCAACAGCATCATCAACAACAAAGTCATAGCTCCCTCATTCGTCATGTGCTGCTCTTTGGCAATGAATCAAGGCCTCCAATGTTGCTACCAGGAACGTATACTATTTGGAAACAAAGATTTCTACAATGGCTCACAGATCGTCTTGTTGCAGATCTCATGCTTAAATCCATTCAAGATGGTCCATACAAAATGATATCTTTTGCTGACTCAACAGGGATTATCAGACCACAAACTGATGAAGATTTGAATGCTACTGAACTTGCTCAGTACGATGCTGACCAACAAGCTGCATGGTTCATGACACTAGCACTTCCCAACTCAATTTACATGAATATGGACTTTCAAGCTAGTGCCTATGAAATGTGGAAATATCTTGAAGCTATGCATCGTACAGAAGAACTTCATCACTTCAGAATGAAGCAAATTCTTGAATCTTGCTTAAGCATGAATCCACTGAAGACCATTTTCCCTGCTCCACCAACTCCAGCTGTTGACCATGGATCCTTAATTCACACTCCAAATGGTCTCTTCTTCAATCCTCCGAATGCACCTGAGCCTTTCTTCATTCTACAGCACCATCCTGCAACACTACATAATAATGTGCAATCTCTTCTGCAAAATCTAGTGAAGCTTAGTCAAGTATCTTCTAAGAAAGGCAATGGCGCTATGACTTCAACTTCTGAATGCTTAAACACAATGAAAGATTTTGATGATGAAGAAGATCTTATCGAACCGAGCATGGCATTTTTGGCATATACAGAAAATATTGCAGATGTGGAAGATCAAGATTATGATGCAACTCCACTCTTTGACGATTATGTTGAATACAATGCCACACTTAGTCAAATGGAAGTTGAAGGGAGTAATCTCAATGCTGTTTTGCAAAGTGCCATGAGAGATATTCCATCTGATCATGAATATGCAGATTTGGAATCCAATACAGCAGATTTGGAAGCCGATATTGCAGATCTAATGTTAATGGCAGACATGCAGGAATCTCACATGAATGATACAGGCGCAATTGGTTATAAGGGGTTCTTACAAACTATGAGTCAGAATTTATCTAAAATCCAAAATCTCCGAAATCAATCTCTAACTCTAGGTGAAAGAATTGGGATACAAGGAAGTAATGCTCAAAGGTTGGTTGAGAATGGTGAGAATATTGCAGATGTCGTTAATGTAGGCAATGAGGTTAAAATATTGGAAGATAATTTGGGTATCATGGATGATACAGACCCAGTATACGACACAAATGCTTCTAATGACTCTAAAGACCCATTTGAGAGAAAGATGACTGAAGCTGAGAAAAGAACCATCAATTCTACAGAAAAATGTTTAGCACATTTTGAATCGGTTAAGATTCAATGCAAGATTCTCTCAGATGCATGGTTTCCTTCCTCGAGTACCTTTTCTGCATTCTTCGGAACTGAAATGAACCAAATAACCTTCCAAAGGAAACTCCAAGAAAACATCGTTCAACTAGAAAATCTAATTGAACAGGGAAGTGATTGCATGGTAGAATTTAGAGCGCTCATGACACAGTTCAAATGGTTCGTGACCATAGACTTTAAAGCTCTCATACACTATAAATATGAATGCAATGTATGGAGAGAGAATATCACTAGTATGGAGGTTGAAGCTTTTAGAGATCAACTTGCTTCACGACTGAGCTGCTTAGAATATGAGCTTTATGAAAGATCACTTCATCTGAGTGTTGTCAAAGAACTGGAGATGAAAAAACGAGGAAGAGAATTGAATGTACAGGAGAATGGAAGTAATAAGCAGACTCAAGAAGAGCAAGTTCATAAAGTTAATGCATTGAAAGCTAATTTGGTTGTCATGGAAAGCAAAGGGACAGAATTAGAAGAGCAGAATGACAGCAGTAGATTAGGGAATGATACAGATGCCGACTGTGCAGAGATCAGACCCTCCTATGACTCAGAGCCCAAACTTTGACAAAGAACAGATGGATGAGGAAGATGTCATACCCATCTATGACACAGAACCCAACTTTGACAAAGAGCACATGGATGAGGTACAATCTACTGTTGATCACATTATGCCTGCTAATGAGAAACAACAATCTGAGCAACCTAACTTCAGTAATGAAGGAGAGGTTGACCAGAATTCTGTTCAATGTCTTGAAAAACGTTCTGAGTCTGAGTCTTTACATGATAATCTAATAACTGAAACATCAAATCAAACTCTTGAGTCTGAAAACCTTCTTCTCAAAAAGACCATTGCCCAGTGTCATAAAGATTTTTCAAAACTAGAGGCACATTGCATCTCACTTGAACTTCAAATGCAAAATGAATCTCTAAATTCGGGCAACAATGGTCAGTTTTTTAATGAACAAAGAAAACGTGTGGATACATTAGTTAAAGAAAATGAGTTTTTAAAAGGTCAAATTCAAGAAAAGGTGTTTGCACATGCTGCATTGCAAAACAAATTAAGAAGACTGACTGGTCAGAGTGTGGATACTAATTTTGCAAAACCATCAATCTTGGGGAAACCGACTTCTCAAAGAAACAGAAAACTATCAGTGGTTAGACAACCAACTGCATTTAAATCTGAACGATCTAAATTTTCAAAACCTCGGTTTGCCTCCCAAGTTGTTGAGAAAAACAATTTGACAAAACCAGTCACTCCACATTCTTGGCCTAAGGAAAATGCATCTGTGTCTGGTAAATCTCAACACGTGATTATACCTGGCTCATCTAGGATCAGTTCAAAAACAGTGTCTAAAACAAATTATGGCAAATATGACATGTACAAGAACTATGATCTAGAAAAGGCTAGAAAAAAGGCACTACTTTAAAAGGATGGAATTCTAGGTTCAAAACCTTGTGTGAGGCCTTCCACTGTAGTGCAGAACACTGCTAGTAGTAGCAAACCAAAACCTAAAAGTACTCAACAAACTAATAGGAATTGGCTAGCATCTAAGAGTAGTTGCTTAAATAATCATGTTGTCTGTGCTTTAAAATATTTTCAAAAGGGAAATTCACTTGAAAAGGCTCAATCGACTAAGACAAACAAACCCGTTGAACCAAAAGTCATAAGTCAGAAACCTAAGAAGTGGATCAATATAGGACGTAGGTTTTCTCAACGAAGTGATGCTCCCACATTTCACTCAACTGCATCTAAAAGGAAAACATCTCCTAGATCTAACACTAGGTGGGTACCCACGGGTATAATTTTCAAATCAATTGGTCTTAGGTGGATTCCTACAGGAAAGATTTTAGATATTTGCACCAAAACTAATGTGAACTCCACTATTTCTACCCCTGAGACAAGAAGGAAAACCGTCGGAATTGTGTGTTCGAGTGTCAAGAAGATAATTGACACTACATCTTTATGCTTCTAACATCTGGAACCCAGTTTCTCTTGGGGATCCGTGTTCTCTGTTTTTCTTGTCTCTTCTTTCTTTCTTTGCAGATTCTTCAGCAATGGCTTCTGAGCACAACAGCTTAGGACCCGCAATCAACCGTCTAACTTTCTAGACTCTTCGGCTGAACAATTGTCTCTCACCCGCAAGGAAGTGGAAACCTTGTTTGCTCCATTGTTTGATGATACGATTGAAAACCGTCTTTCTGAGGTCTCACCAATTTCCGCTGCACATCTTGATCACAATCAAGTACCTGATTCACCTCACAAACAACAACAACTGTTGGGAGAGACGGTCCTCAAATTGCATCTCCAACAACAACATAACAAACCGTGTCCAACTCACGACAATCGGTTGAAGACTCCATACCTAAATCAGTTCCACAAACCGCAGAGCATGACCCTAGGCGTTCTTTAATCCGTTTGCACCGGCTCAACTCATTCCTGACATTACTGAGTCGTCTACACGCAATTTGGATCCTGCTCACATGCGAGATAATTACCTCCATCAAGGTTTGTTGATTTAGTTCACCATATTGGTATGCGGTGTTTGACTCCAAATGATTTGCAAAATTTCCTTTAAAACTAAGTGAGTCAAACATCTAACTTTTTTCTTTAAATATTAAAAGAAAAAAAAAAAAAAAAAAAAAAAAAAACTTCTTTCTCTGTGTACAAACTTCGTAACTTCAAAACTATGTTCCTTCATTAAAACAAATTTTGCTTTACTCTGTCAAAATGGAACATGTTTTGAGGGGGAGAAAACTTTTCACATTATCAGGAAGTTTGCACACCTCATCATAATTCTTCAAGGATAAAATGTTTCTTCATCATTCGGATTAAAATCTCATTTTATAAAACTTTTAGCATCTCTCGAATTAAAATGTACAAAAAGGTTTCACAAAATATATGCTAATTCTAGGGGAGAAAAGGAATTTTTTTCTGCAACGATCCCAAATTAATCTAGTTTGGACTTCAAATGGAAATGTAATTAACCTTTAATGAGTAAAGTTCACAAAAGTCTTAAACTTAGGTAAAAGGACCTTGCATGGAAAATAAAACAGGCTCTAATCAATGTTTTCACACATGTTCTCAAAAGTTGCACACAAGATTAAAACCTCAACAAATCAGACTAACGATTTTTTCCTTGATTTTATCCACAATTGGGAGTTTCAAATTTCTTTATGGTTGTTGTCTAATCGTTCCCTAAATGTTTCAAGTGTTTTCAACGGTCAAAAAGGCATAATCAGAAACTAAGGTTAATGTAATTATCGATCTGGGCATTTCTTTTTTATGTGTGTAGTCTAATTTATTATTTCATATAGCTTTAGAGAACACTAAAGTATGCTCGATTGGTGTGTTTGCACAATTAGAAACAGCATAGGTTTGAAATCAAGTGATTTAGGGTTTAAGATTTCGATGTCTTTGCTGCTACTAGGATGTTTAATTGTACAATATTCATGCATTATGATGCTAAAATGCGTGCAACGTCTCTAATCATAACCCTTAACCATTATCATAATTGGAAAATCTCGAGTGATAGGATGAGTTAATCTGTGATCTTGTGTGTTAATTTGAGAATTCTGAGCACTTAGGAAGATTTAGAATGTGATTTTTGATTCATCGGTATACTTGTTTGTGCCTGATGCATTTTCTCTGTGTGCAAGTATATGTCATCCCATTGAAAGTCAAAATTTCAACATTCGACAAAATGTTTCTTATGGAACATATTTTGAGGTCAAAGGACAAAATGTGTTTAAAGGCTAAACTAGTAAATGGATTCAAAATGGTGAGAAACAAATTTTTCCAAAATCTACACTCTCGTTTTACACCGGTAAAGCAAGTGTGGAGTCCAAAGCAAAGTTGTTCAAAACCTTTCAAATTTTCAAAATCTGGAATGCTTTGGCTTCAATAAAAGAATGTCTCTGATCTGAACATCCCAAATACTGGAAGTTTTCCATTCATCACAAAAACAAATCTTCAAAAAGAACCCATGAGGTTCAACTTTAGATGGAAATCTTTTCCAGATTTTAAAACTCAAAACAGAGACTCCGGGTCTCAAACAACTTTCAACTGTAAAAGAGTTTTGAATTTCAAGCATTCTTTGTTGTATAACACTTCATTATGTTTTCTAAAACCTTGAGCAGAATCATCTCATGAATTTTCAAAAAGTATTTTAAAATAAAATTCAAAATTCTGCTCAAGAAGACTATCTCTTGAATAAACTTCATTATTTGAGGGGGAGTATTTCGTTTAAAGAAAACTAATTTTGTATCAAAACAACGACTTGTGCACACATTTCAGTGTACAACTCGGGTTTCAAAGAAAGGAAAGTGCCTTGCTAAACCATTCTTTAAAACCAAACGCGCACTTATCCTTAAAAACAAGAAGAAGTTTTCATGCAAAGCTTATCTAAAACTTCTTAATCTTGAGCAAAATTTATTCAAAATTTTTCAAAAGGTTTTTCAAAACTTTTCAAAATTTTGCTCCCCAATCCGCTACAAAGTTTAAAAATGTCAAAACACATGCTCGTTTTGAGGGGGAGTATTTTGAAATCAAAATGCTTTGTCAAAATCATGCTTTATGGTTTTTGCACACATAACAGTGTACAACCCGTGCTTGTAATTAAAGGACCCTGAGGTACGCTTCAGTTCCTCAATCCTTAGATAAGGAGCGAAGGCTTCTTACTTTTGAGTAGAATTAATCAAACATTTTCTGATTTTTCATAATTCTGCTCAAAAGACAAATATTTCACCTCAATGAGTATTCACTTGTTGAGGGGGAGCACTTGAAACATTCATCGTTTGAAAACCAAAAGTTCTTGTTGAAATCTCCCCATAAGACTCAAAAAGCATATTTTAATCAAAAGTTTATCAAAAACAACATCTAATATGCTATTTTTGAGGGGGAGAAAAGTGAAAGTGATTAAAATATGAAAGTTAAATGTTGCTTAAAAGTCAAATCTCATGCGAGCTAGACTCAGATTCACACAGGAATTGACGAAACATAAAAGTTAGTAAATTCGAAAAGACTTTTCCTCGATGGGTAATAACATCAAGTTAGTTACTAGAGCTAGTTGTCACCTAAAAGCTGACAATGGAACTCTTTAACTAGCCACGTAAGCGTGTCTCGAAAAGGATTTGTCTTAGTAGAAATGTACCGTTTCGAGAAACTTTCTGTGGACTTGACCAGGCCGGGTAATAACTTCAAGCTAGTCTAACTAGTGATGTAAGCGTGTCTCGAATCGGTCTTGTTCACTGAAAGTGGATCAATTCAAAAAGTGCTCGCTCCTCCCGCATGTGCAAATTTATTAAATACATATAAGCACATGTGAAGGGGGAGCCCTTCATAAGAATAACATAAAACTCTCAAAGTGTTAAACAAAATGTTTGATAAACACAAACACTTTGGGAGATTTTCAAAGGTTTCAATGGCAATTATAGGATAGTCATGGAGTTATAAGGTGACAAAGGTTAGGAAATAACCGTCCTATGATCCGCCTAAGCCGGAGGGATCTACCCAAGGACATCACCAATAGTTAGAACTAGAAGTCCTTAGGTATGATATGAAAAAAGGAGTAAAGAATGAAAGGAGAAAGAAGGGGTTGAAGAATTAAAAAGAAAAGTAAAGAAAAGGGTGAAAAGATATAGCCCTCCATATGATTCAACCTTAGGGCAGACACCGGGTTCAATTCGTATGCTACTGGTTATTGCTAAGGCGACGCCGGTATTGAAGATAAAGCCGTCATGGACCCAGTGACGCACTGCACTTAACCTTCTAGCCACTCAAGTTCTCTTAAAAGAATTTATTTCATTCTCACGGGGAACCAGTGTAATCTATCGACTTATCTCTTAGAGATAGTTGATATTGAAGCAGGAGACCCCTCCCTAGTCTCCGTATAGGAAACCTAAGTGAGCACTTATCGAGTCTAGAGCCATGAGATACATCAAAGATCTCTTAGGAACACTTAGTATTTTCTACAACTGGTGTTCTGCATCAATGGGCACCAGCTGTAAATTATCGAGTCCTTCGCAGATCTTAGCAATCTGCCTAGAACGTTTATGAGAGAATTGCATAAGTATTTCTCAATGATTGAACGGAAACTCCTGTCAGGGTCATCATCTAACAGCCTTGACAGGTCACTTCGGTAACTCCTCGTGAGTTACGCTTAGTGTTTGCGGTGGTTTCTAACGGTCTACAGTCGTGGAGTGATCCCCAGCGACTCACCCAGTCATTGAGCTACCTAGTAGGTCTCGTAAGCTCCTTCGGGAGTATCTGATATGGGAACGGCCTTGATAAGGGTTAGAAGGAGTCTTCACACTATGCTGTTGACGATCTCTAATTTCTTATCTGTAAGTACCGGTTGTTTATTGCTAACTGTTTACTTTCAGGGACATATCATCTCCATGGAGACTGATTCCGCATGCTCATACATCTTGAAGTCAACAAAAGCTCCCTCAAAGATCTAAGCAACAGAATGCTCAAAATTAGATTCTACGCCAAAAAGAAGAATCTACAAAGTTTAAGGACTAAAGATCTATGTGTATGAAAGGGAACTACGTGCATGTGAATGTCTAAGTTCAAAGGTGTATGAGCCTGTTGGAATGGACGACGACCACCACAGACGCAGAAGTGACGCATGGCAGATAACTTCATAAGATGATCACTACCACATCTATTACGAACAATGAACAATGAAGCAAAAGAACACCCACTCTCTTTTGAAGACGTCTTAAGTTATACGAGTCAAAAGTCAAAGACAAAGAAGAAGACGTCAAGCAACCGTGATGACCGACCCTTAGGGGAGATTGTTGGGAACGTACTTTTATATTTATTCAAGTCTCGGTCATTACATTTTGTAATAAGATGATCACAACTACATCAACTAAGAACAAAGAACGATGAATGATTTAGAAGACGTCTAAAGCATTGAAAGTCAAAGATTAAGACGAAGACGTCAAGCAACCTTTGATGAACAACACTTAGGGGGAGATTGTTGGGAATAGACTTTATTATTTCAAGTGTCGGTCATTGAATTTTGTTAAAGGTTGCATTATTTAGTTAATACGTTAGTTATTTTATATGTTTTATAAAGTTTAATGCTTAGTTTATAGGTTTGGACAAAGTCTAAGGGCTAAGTATGTAAGATTGTCAAAGTATGGTGAAGCCCTAATCCTTACCTATAAATAGTCTTGTAACACCTCATTTGAGGTGGTTGGTTCTCTTAATATTATTATTAGTCTTTCATTTCTTTCTTAGGGTTCCTTCCACTCTCTCTCTCTACTCTCTTTCTCTCTCTAGATCTCTAAGTGATTATGTGGTAAAATCGTGACCTAACACGGTCCCCTAAATTAAGGGGCGGTCCCCTTAATGATTAAGGGGGCCACCTAGTATAATTAAGGGGGCCGTCCTCCTGAACGTTGGATTTTCTTGTCCTTTTGTGAGGGGAATTTTTCTGGATTAGATTTGCCATTTTTGGTTGAAAATTTGAATTCAAAAATTTGTAATGAATAAAACATATTCTTTTAATTCCAAAAATGTTTTACAAAAGATATAAAATGTTTTGTAACATTTTATAATTATCTAGTGATTAACAAAAATGTTCCTTTCATCTTGTAATCCATTAGACACTTTGTTTATTCATACCTTAAGTGATTTAATGGTAAAGATGAGTATTTACTACTAAATACTTGTTTATGTCATAATCTTTGGTTTGATGAGTTTTCGTTTTGTGATTATCAAAACATAGAGATATCGAAAGATATGAATAACGTTTTTAGTCATTTATTTATATCAACAAACTCGGTACCCGGTATCCTCTAAAACTAATAATATCTACTAAAGTTTTGCAAAATCTCCCACATGCCCACAAAATCCAACCAATCTTTCCTTTCCTTGCTTCATTTTACACTCCAAGCCTACACCTCCTATAAGCCTAACATTAATTTTGTCATGGAATTCGTCCCCTAGATATTCTTCATGCCATAAAAGTCAAGTAAACTCATTATTTTCTTTCATATTATCAAACATTAGAAAAAAAAATGTCTCTTGTTTCTCTCTTGATGACCCACGGCCATAACCACAACAACAACAAGATCCATCAAAAAGTTCAAGACAAAGTATTTACATGATCCATTTTATGTCCTAGTTAAGGTTTATTTTTCATCAAAAACTCTCTAATCTTTCAAGTAAGTATGTCAAACTCATTTTCATAATTTTTCCAAGTTTTTATAATGTTCATATGATTTATATACAAGATCTACATGCATATGTTATTTATACCACTCCATTTTATACATATATAACTTTTGAGCCCTAGAAATAGATTATAGGTAGATCCTTGTTAGATCCACTTGATTTATGATGTTTAGGAACCTATGATACCCTAAGAAGGTGTATGGTAAGATTAGACTAGATTTGTGGTGATTGAAAGTGATTTGGTTGAAGTTGAAACTAGTTTGGAACCCTAGAAATGATTTTTGAAACTATATATATATACCTACTGTCCTTATTTTGAAATCATGGGAAAATCAGTATATGGTGGATAATTTTTGACCAAATATTTAGAAAATACTTTCAAAAACAAATCCGTGGGCGAAAGAACGGATTAAAACAGGCATATAACGAAGGAGATATGATTTTTGCAAGTTTAATGATGAAAACTATTTTCTGAAAATATAACGTGCTGTTAGACGATTATCGACGGACAAAGAGAGGAGTTAGACGTAATCTAACGGAGCCGAACTATCAAAAATATATTAATACATGTTAAGACGAATCCTTGGATATAAAGAACGAGGAAAATGAACTTAAAACGACAAAGATATACACGTTTCAAAATCGTCAAAACTATATATATATTTGTAGTCACTAACAGAAATAATGAACTACGTACTAAATGCTATATTTTCTAGAAATATTATTAAAGAGCTATATTCTCAACAAATGAAGTACGTATGACCCAAAGCTTATTTATACGACTAATTGACGTTATTTTAAGGTTTTCAAAACGAGGAATATAACATTAACATTTTATATATGATATATTACGACAAGTTTCTATAAGTCTAGTTGGACTTATTTTTCCTAAGTATGGAGAATACCTTACTTTGACAATAACAAGTATTTTCAAGTTACGAGTGGTATAGGTATCATGTGCATGAATATTCATTACATCATTTCATGATCTAAAGTAGATCATATTCATTCATTTAGGTTGCGGCTAGTGATCGCGCCTTGTTGTCCCGATCGTTTCATCACATTGTACTATCACTTCAGGTGAGTTTTCATAGCCCCGTTTTAATTCAATATTTTGATTTCAAATCCCACAGGGGAGAATACATTGCATCAATTATTTTTGTACATGCCCAAGTATTAAATTCCATACATTGCTTAAGTTGCCTTACTACCAAGTTAAGTCCCCTTTATTATCATGGACCGTTAATTATATTGCCTAGCGAGAGTGAGTGGATAGATCTATTGAGGGTGACTCCTCCATCTGTGTTTGGGTTGCTCCAACGGAATTACGGATGCATTTCATGTCTAATCTATTTGAGTGTCTGGTAAACACTCTTTTGGGGCCAATACAATACTTTGTCTAGCTTCGGGGTCATGAGCTTAAGAGCCAATGTAGAATTTTTGACATTTTGTCGGTTTACTTTATACTTGTGGCTAGTATACATACGATTTAACTTAAAAACCTATGGAATTCACCAACATTCGTGTTGACGTTTTAGCAATGTATTTTCAGGTTATTAAGGTAGCTCCTGCTAGCATGTATTTGGACCTTCATGGACTTGTGGAATCGACGCGTCTCACATATATATATTTCCTGCACTTATGAAACGTTTGATCTGGATTGAACTTGTTTTTCATAAACTTGCAACACCTTTTTGGGACCTATGTTTTGTAAACTCTCAATGTTTTAATGATCAAACTATGTATTTTTCCAAACGACACTTTAGGTCGTTCAATATAACTGTAATTGTGGTGCTATGACAGTCATCCCCAGGTATTCCATTCCGCTGCCATTAAGCTATTTTGGGGGTGTGACAAATTGGCATCAGAGCTAAGGTTATAGCGAACTAGGATGTATCTTGGACCCTAGACTATAACCACATCTTTATAGCATCTCATCATTTCATCATAGGTGCATATTCATTATACATGTTGTTTCATGCACACACTGTGCGAGTTATTTATACCCATACTCATATATAATTATATTGACCTGGTTCACAAGTGACATGTCTTCAGATACACACCCTGTCATCCTTTCATCGGATTCCAACATTGAAGATGCCTTGTCATCTTCCACTACCATTGTACCACCAGTTGCACTTACACCACCATTAGCACCATTGATTTGTTATAGGAACAAGGGTTTTCCTATTATTCAGCCCATACATAGAATACCGTTTGGTAGAGTATTCAGACTTAATCTTAATGGACCTATTAGGATGCTTATTGCAAGGGAGATAATATGTTTTCTTTTCTTCACTAGTAGGGCGCTTACTACTCAGGTACTACCACCACCGTCAGCTACTTATTTCACTACTGGTCGTCCCATAGTGCGTACTTCAGTTTTACCTCTTAGATGTCGCGGGATAACGCGAAAGAGGGTAGTATTCCATTCACTATTATAACCATCGTCTCCTAAGTCACCACTAGGATCTCATCGTCAGCAACTTTGTTCTCATCATCTAAAGCACCACCAACACCATCACATCTCAGAGACCCTACACCCATATATGACAGGCCGCTTAAGAAGCAACCACTATTTGACATACCATTACCATCTACCACACGTTACACCACCTTATAGGTTTGAGGTTGGTGAGAGTTTGAGAGCCTCTACTGCTTGACAATCTACTACCCTTCATCGTTAGACGATGACATCTAATTATTTGAGATTACACATGAGTGTTTGGACGATACACTCTGAATAATACCACAAGCCTCACGAACACAATAATAACTGCAACAAATCGCCCAAGGGTGGCATCTATCACAAGGACTCTATATTATCTTAGATGATCGACTCATACCTCCATAAAACAATAAACCAACAAGATGCTTTGAACGGTATTATACCAGAATAATGGAACTAATCACAACTCTCCCTTCATTATCAAGTTTGATTACACCACATTCTAAGTCGATGATTACATCATTAGTCGCGCTAGCAACACTACACCGACCAATGTGGTCACATTAGTAGATTTGACATGTAATTACAACTTTGGGAAGATGCAAGTAAGGCAATAAGATTTATAAAGACGAAGATGTCTTTACAATTAAATGGTCATGTTGACCAAGATAAAAGTGACTACCCTAGTTTTCGTGTTTCGGAGATAATAGCAATTCAAGTAAGTCAAAGTCTAATTAAATTTTTGTACAAACAAAAAGATTTCTTGCAAGCCTTACGAAGTACGACAAATTATTGATTTTCAATGGTTGGATTAAAACTCATTTTTGTTTAAGCAACTTTCTTCTTGAACTCCCTTTTTCCAAAGACATATATATATATATATATATATATATATATATATGTGTGTGTGTGTGTGTGTGTGTGTGTGTGTGTGTGTGTGTATATGAGATATTGTTTTTATCAAAATACAAAATATTTCGTAGTGACATCTTTTACATAACTATATTCATTACAAACTTCAAATAAAGTCACTCCAAAATACATTTATGATCAAATTTTCATAGTGTTTCACTCAAATAAATGTTGTTAATTTTAGAAACCATATCTCCAAGAAGGAACACGCATAACTCATGAACGAATCTCGAAAGCAACCACTATACCTACTTACTATTTGACCTTAGATGCGAAAGAAACCCCTCTACCAGAGATTGCCAATATTGATACACCATGCCTTAACACCACTACTTCAAATTACGACTCTTTCACTCATTCCATATTATAAGACCCTCACGCTAGTATAAGCTCATTGGATTAAAAGATCAAGGTACAATTACTCAACATAATTTATATTCTTTTCAGAGATCGATATAGCTTAGTCACATTAGGACAAGACCTCATTTTCATGAAAGGATATCGAGAAGTTTCACCTGACCATAAGACATTTAGCTTACATTCATGGCAAATCAAACATCATTCGATGTGGTTCCTACTTGACTCAGATCACCCGTACAACAATTTCCATTCTTTATACATTTTAGTCATGCCTAGAGGGTTTAAGCATTTGAACCTGCGACCTTTACCTAGTATAAATTCTCAAATACTTCAAATCATTGGCACCAATTTCTGCCCTATATCCTGTAACACATAGACTATCCTTTTTAGTTGACTGTAGATACCTTAACAACACGTTCATCCTTCACGCTCTCAATATCACTACCATATTCTCGACCACTTCATAATCATAAACCACTACCCTGTTATGAACTAAGATATTTACATTCTTTAAATAGTGGATTAGTAGACTATTACCATTCCATAAGATTCACCCATGTATCCAATAAACCATTCAACGAATTTTACTTCAAGCTATTTTACTATCATATGGGGAAATTGTTTTACAGAAATTCTAGAATAAGCTATTTTATTACCACCTTATAAATTGATTTTCCGTCATTACACCAAGTATTTACTATTATTACATGAAACAATTTTCATGTTACTTGAAAGGAAATATCTAGAATACCATTTTTCATAACAAAACGTTGAACATCATCTAAAACTTTTGAGAAAAATAATGCTATTTTGACGAAATCAAGCATCGCATCATTGGTCCTAAATTAAACATAGCCTGATCACCTATGTATAATTCAGGAAGGATTATGCCATGAAGAAAAAAATTTAAGGATTATTAATAACAATCTTCATCCAAAAGCATTTTAAACAAATAAACTCTTTCATAGACATCTCTTCTAGACAAACCCTCCCTGGATACTTACCCCACCTGTCACTCACGTAGCCATTAAGTCGGATTTTTCCATTGACTTCTCTAGGAGAGACTTCCAAATAAATTACAAGGAGGATTCCTCGATACAAGAAAAGAAATAAAAGGATTATAGAACTACTAACCTAGACTAGAAGCATACAGTAAGACAATTTATATTTCAACAACAATTCTAAGATATCACGTGACCATCCAAACTACCATCTCTGACCTAGTTGTCCAATTCTATCATTCAAAGGTACTAGCTAGACTGAGTTGCAGCATCGAACACACTATGAAGGTACGCTAAGCAACACTATAGAAATAAACCAAGCCTCCTAACCAATACTATAGAGCCCTTCATTTAAACATGGCCTCATCCATACTCAAACTTCCCTGCAGTAAGTTTTCGCAAAGAATAATTGATTCAAATTATGGATATCGATATAGATTCCCCTAAAGCGTTGTGTCCTCAAGAAATTCTAGATAACCTCACCTATACATCAAGAGAGGCATCAGGCCCAAGAATATCTCCCCAGCTTCATGTGGAAATAAAATAGACATTCATCGACATAGTATTAATGGACACCCTCATTTTTCCATACATGATGACAATTTCAGCGATAAACCATTTCAGGACTTAAGTTGGTTGAATACTTAGGCTTGTAGTTTTTCCAGATACCCGCCAATAGGCATCTTCCAATATCAGGAACCGAACGTTAGACATCTATGCATTTATGCGAACATTACCTATCCTACTATTCTATACTTGTTAGTGTTTTCACTTTTGAAGGAAGTTGATTTAAAAATTGCGTTTATACCATATCTCGTAGGAAACAATTTTTTAATTGCCTATTTTGAAAAAGTACGATCTTTATTTTTTTTAGTCAATATTTAGCAGAACCATTGTATAATGGGAAATATTTTAACATCAAACTTTGGTAAACAGTCCTACTCACAACATGTTTACAAACCGTGTCACATTTCATAACTATTGAATTCTGAATCATCAAGAAAGATATTATTTAGTAAACCATTTGTTCCATTTCCTAAATTCATTTATTCAGAAAAAGATTTCGACCAAAAACTCAAAAATCGTGAGATAAATTTTGAAAACAAATCACCATACTACATCGCTTATACATTTAGGGCTTAGTGATTTGACAATAAGGAATATTAGAATATGTGATGAAGAAAATTAGGAGGGACACCATAGATCGATTACAAACGTCAGTAATGGAGACCAAGCACAATAGGCAAAGAAAGACACATGTCTTAGCACCCATTAGACCAAAACGCAATGAATCAAAATTGTTACCCATATTCTATCTTCTTCGTATAACACCCTTTTCGAAAAGTATAACGTTGTAGAATTAGTCACGAGATTCATTGTAACCATTTCAATTATTCCTGATAAAGGTGATCGAATCACCCCAGACTTCTAGCAATCATTTTAAAATTTCCTTCGGAACCCCATTTAGATGTAAACACCGCCTATCATCCTCAGACCAATGGTCAGATTGAGAGGACAATTCAAACATAGGAAAGATATGCTCAGAGAGTGAGCAATTGACTCTAGAAATGGTTGGACTAACCATTTATCATAAATCAGATTCGTTTGCAACAATAGTTATCGCACGAGGATAGAGACTACACCATTTGAGGCACTCTATAGTCGGAGTACCAATTACCCATTTACAGACCGAAATCGGAAAGTTAAATTCACTGGTTTAGAACTAAACTGTGGAACAACAAAGGAAATTTCACAAGTCAAGAACAAGTTACAAACAATGAGAAATTGGTAGAAGTTAGGTTGGTGCATGACGCACATCATGCGGATTGAGTATCCCTGAACAGCAAACCATCTAGATTCAAGTGAGAGAACGAACTAAGTAGAAAGCTTTGCCTTAGAGAGGCATGATATAATTTTGGCAACATGAGAGATTGAACCTCTAGTATATTGGACCATTTAAGATTCATTTTAGAATCGACCAGCTGACATACAAATTTGAGTTTTGGCAGAGTTCAGCAACATATATTACCAATATCACATTGTAAACCTCAAGAAGAGCTGATCATCTATTGATGGACCGAACGCGGAAAAAGCCAAACTCACTATTCCTGTAAGCACTCATGAAATAACCAGGAATTTCCTGCAAATCAAGAATCAGTTACAAGTCGATAAGTTGTAAACCCTTAGAATCTCAAGTTGGTGGTAGGGTTACGTTAAAATTTCTGCCAAGGAAAGGCATGATACCATTCAGAAAAATCCGGGAAGTTAAATTCGATGTACACTGGACCATTAATATTTCAGACAGAGTAGGCCAGTAACCCTCAGACTTGAGCCTTGTTGGAAAGTAGCAGGATTACACAAACATGTTTCACAATTTCAAATCCCGAGAAATGACTTTCAGATTAGTGACTCTTGATTCCATTAAAAGGAATCCAACCCAATGACAAACCTAAACCTGGTTGGAGAACCAGTAGAAATCATGGACCGTGAGGTCGAACGGTTGAAGCAAAGACGAATTCCTATCGTGAAAGTTCGCTGGAATTCTCGAGGTGGACCCTAATTTACTTGGGAATGGGAAGACCAAATGCAACTCAAGTATCCACGTCTTTTTAGCGAATATACTTCAGAGTCCAACCAAAACTGAACTTCGGGACGAAGTTCCTTTTAGAGGGGAAGACTGTCACAATTCGTAATTTCAAGTCCTTGTTCAGATGTCGAAATTTCATTTTTCATCTTGGGAAGTTACTATTCACCAGATACTATTCATCAATTACTATTCACCGATCAATATTTCATCATTTTACTATTAAACATTGTCAGTTTGAGATTCCGAGAAGCGTTCATAAAATTTACTATTCATATAACACTATTCATTTCTGGAGGGAAAACACTATTCACGTGCATCACTCATTTCATCGTAACTTTAGTTTACGGATATTTACATTCGCGTAACCAGTCAGGTTTAGCTGCGAATTCATGCATCGTCAATATTTACATTCGCGTAATCAGTCAGGTTTAGCTGCGAATTCATGCATCGTCGATATTTAAATTCTCGTAACTAGTTAGGTTTAGCTGCAAATTCGAGGAATCATCAGTAAGGACACTTCATATAGACTAGAAATAGTCTGCATATCATTACAATAACATTTGCATACTATTCCACTCGTAGGATATTCAAATTAATATTTTTGATATATTTGACATTTTACGTATGTTTATTTTTAAATAAAAGTTAACACGCGATCAATAATGTGGCTAACACGTTCGACACTCCCGACTACGATCCTAATATATTTTAATACTCAGAATAATGATATAAAAATTATATTATTAATTTACCCGGTGTTTTGAGACCGTTACTATATTTTACGATATACGCTAATAATTTCGTCGGATTACGATATTTCAACACGACAATTATTTTAGCACCCGATTCTCATCAGGAATGTAACTTTATAATTTTTACAACGTCGTGACATTTTAATTGGTACCATTAAAATTCAATTCTAGCAAACTCGGTACCCGGTATCCTCTAAAACTAATAATATCTACTAAAGTCTTGCAAAATCTCCCACATGCCCACAAAATCCAACCAATCTTTCCTTTCCTTGCTTCATTTTACATGCTGTAACACCCCCAATTCATGGTTGCAGCGGAATTCGAACTGGGTATTACTCGACGGCACAATAGTCACAATAATAGCAAACGAACTCCAATTGAGTCGTTTTAAAAGATGTATCATTCAAAATTATATAAATATCAGAGGTTACAAAATGAGGTCCCAAATGGTTCCATGTTTACAATGTATAATAAATGAGTTTTTGAATGATAATAAAATTTATAGCCCTCTTGAGTATCCGTGTCCTTCCGTGCCATCCTTGATCGTCATGAACCTGAAATACATGCTTGAGAGGTCAACACAAAGGTTGAGTGATATTCATAGAGTTTGTTAAATCATTTGAACACAATGTGTTGGTAGTTAAATCGTTTGAACACCATAATCGTAGTGTTTGTAGGTAAATCGTTTGAACACAATAATCGTAGTGTGAGCTGTAGACTCACACCAATGTTTGGAAAACAAAACAGGTAGGCTACGTTATTATACGCCCATAAAATGTATTATACACTAAGCCTATGAAACCAAAACGTTAATGTGTACCAATATCGATTGGCAGATTTATCCCGGTAGGTACTTTGCCGTCATACCTAATGTCTCAAATATTAATGCATTTGTTTGAACTAATCAAAACAAATGGGATTCGTCAATCCCAATAGGCCTATTCACAATATTCGCGCTCACTTGCAAGTAACCCTCGCAAGTGATTAAATGGTTCATACTAAGGGATCTTGGTTTGGCAAGGATGTTACTTAGTGATAATAAAACATAGTCGAATAACATACAGTAGAAAGCATTGTGTTCGAGTAGAAAAATAATAGCATGTATTCCCCCCAAGGATTTGTAAAACATTGAAGTAATGTAAAGTGGGGCTATGAACTCACCTTAAGTAAGATAGCAAGTAATGAATGTAATGGTTGAATCGTGAAGGTTTCTACGAGCAACCTATAATCGAATGTTGTGACTTAGGATCGGAGTAATGTCTAAGGAGACATAAACACGCCAATATATATCTTGCACTTAGTCCATGATGTGGTATGATGTATAATGTAAGTCTTTGAAAGAAAAGATTCATGAAACATGTATGTTTATATATCGTTTACTACCGTTCGGGCCGACATAATTCAGAAGTCATGTTAGTAAGCGTTCGAGGAGCCAGGACACTTTAATTCGTAAATCCACAACTCAACTCGACGGCTTACATAATGAACTCCTCACATGAGGCTCCCTACTATTGTAGTAGTTGATGAAATATATAGATATAAGTTTTGATCCGAAAAGTTACATGTCCGATATTTGAATAAACTTAGGAAAGTTTATTAGTACATGAAGATTGTTATTAGGGGTAGTTTCATAAGTCTTGAATGACCATTTTCTCTTGGTAAAATCTCATGGTTTCCTTTTAGGTGAAGTAGATCCAAATTGTTTGTTCAAGTTATCGCCTAATTCATTGTTTCATGTTTACGCCTATGTAAGTTGTTATGGTCATTTCGTCATGGCCTAGCCATGACCTTTAGTCCTTGTTTCAAGGTCATGAGACACAACCTTGGTTCTAGCCATGTTTGTGGTCTTGATTATAGGTCATAAGACCTCTTTGGTCTTCATAAACCATAACCTATATGTAATGACTTTGTCTAAAAATGGGCTGTTTAGAATTTGAAGAATTTTATCACTCGGAAAGCGTTTTCAGGGCTCGAGCTTCTTTATTCCTAAACGAAAACGTCGTTCCGGACAACTTTCGTGTTTTAACTTTTTGATGAATCGGACCAGAAGTAGGACTTTCAAAACCCAAATTTGATCAGGAAGCTATTTGGCAGTTTTGCCGGAAATCTTTGGTAATTTCAAATCGCCATAACTTTTGACTCGTATACTCGTTTTGGGTGGTTCAAATTGCTATGGTTTCCTTGTTAGGTCCTCTACCACAATATGTAAAAATCAAATATCATATTTTTACCATTTTGATCAGGTCTTACCAAGAAAGTCACTAGTTTGCTTGTTTTAGTAACTTGTTTTAACAATCAATAACAATAACTTGTTTTGGTCATTTTTATACATCATGGACATGATAACAAGACAATATATAGCACAAATAATATGTAAATAACATGAACATGATTATTTAACAAGAATCAAGTTAGGGTTTGGCTCACAACTTTTGGCTTTCAAAGATGAAAGGAAGTTAACATGTAAGGATAGGACATTGATAGACTTGCTTCAACCCTTTTTCACTTCATGCAATCTTTCTACCCTTGGTATTCTTGAAAGATGGATGATGAAGGTTTAGGTGACTTGAGTGGATTTAAACTCAAGAGAAATCACCAAGTATATAAGGTTATGGAAGTGTTTGATGAATGATAACCTATCTAGGGTTTCTACCTTGAACTAGCACTTGAATCTTGCATGAAACTTGGAAGATAATTTGCTAAGGATGAAATATTGTTGTGTGTGGTGTGTGGGACGTTCAAAGGAAGGGGGGGGGGCTATTTATATGCAAATGAGGAGGTTAGAAATGTTGACTAGTCCAACCTTGGAGGCCAAGGTGAACACTTGTAACCATCTTAAGGCCTTAAGCACAAGATCAAGCCACCTAGTGTGAATCCCCCCTCCTAGAGGCGGTTTGTATGCTTGGAGAGCAAGGGTGTGGACTTTTCTTGGTATTATCCAAGATACTTGGTTAGTTTTGACACCGGGAAATGCCAATCGTAAATGATTAAGCCTCAAAACGTAAAACCGGGTGTCGTAAAATTATGGAACTTGAAAGTATTGATAAACATGTCAATAAGTTCCATAATAAAATATAAAATGAGTGGTAGGTTCTATTTGGGTGGTAAACCCTGCTAAAAACTGGAAACACGGGTCTAAAACGCGTAATACGTAAAATGTACGAATTTTACGTAAAACTGAGAAAAGTAAAATGTTACTTTTCTAATATGATATAAATGATTTAAAATGACTTATAATGTCTAGACTGGGCTCAGTCTAGTGTCGGTTGGTGTTAAATGTCTTTTAGACATCAAACCGTAAGCCTAAAAATCAAGGAATGACTTTTGGTCAAAGGAGGAGGGAAAAATTATGTTGACTTTTTCTAATAATTTTGAAAACTCAAAATGTCTTAGAAACCTGTTTTGTGGTCTAACGGTTAATCGCCCATTCGGTTAAGCGTGCTTATGTGAGAGTAGTACCGACATGGGTGACCTGCTGGGAAGTCTTTGGTCATGTTTTTCTCAGTCACGATTAATTCTCAAATAAATCATGAGTGTGTCAAACATTTTTCTGATGCGGGGTCACTTAACGCGGTCGAGTTTCGTTGTACGTAGAATTCCTGAATGACGTTTTACCCTAAAACGTGTAATTCCTTAATAACTTTCACGAAAATGATCTGACGAATGTCAAACATTTAATTTGCCATGGAAATGATTTATCACTCGAGAATATCAAATAAAAATCAACTTTCGGGAAAGTTTCGGGAAAAATGAATAGTAAAAGTGAATAGTGAAATTTTCCGGGAATGGTAATTAACCTGAAATTGCGAATTGTTACAGTCTCTACCCCTTACGGGGAACTTCGTCCCGAAGTTCTTTGTGTGTCATATGTTGGAGTGGTGTCGATGAAAAGGTGTGGTTACTTTATGAGGACCAAAGTCTGGAATTACTAGTGATGTAGTTTGATTTGTCTTAGAATATGGTGTGTCAATAGAGATTGATAACATGGTTGAATATCAGTAGAGATCCATATAATAGTCGAATATCAAAGAAAATTGATATAGCAGTCGATTATTAATAGAAATTGATATAGTAGTTGTACAGAAATTGATATAGTTAAATATCAAAATGGAAATTGATATAGTTGTCAAGTATCAATAGCAATTGATATAACAGTTGAACAACAATAGCAATTTACATAGGAATCCAATAAATGGAAATTGATATAGTAGTGGAATATCAATGGAAATTGGGATAGTAGTCGCAATCATAGTCTAGTAGGTAATCGGTTGTTGTACCTAGTGTTTATGTCATGGTTTGAAGCGATGTCGGTGAAAAGATAGGATTTCTTGTGGTGAATATAATGTAGGTATCATGCCATACCCGAGCAATGTAATGTAGGTATCAAGCTATACCCGAGCAATGTAATGTAGGTTGACTTCATACTTATGTTATTTCGGATACAATTAAGCCCACTTGTTTATAATTCTTTATTTACATAGAGAGGCATCCCAAACAATGTAAATAGAGGAATATAAACTTATGGTTCGGTGATTTACAATTTCTTTATTTAAATGAAAAGGCATCCCAATCCATTCAAATAATTACAAATCATCCTACTTAAGAATTCCCAACCCAACATTCATACTTAGCCGGTGAGTTACAAGGTAGTGTATTACGAGATGATATTGGTGTTCCAAAAGTACAAGATGAATATTCAAACTTGTAAAGCTGATGAGGGTACTTGTGGTGTAACTAAGGATGATTTGAGCTTTAAAAGTGCATCAAAATCTGTTAATGAGCTTATGGTTCCAACGGTTGTGAAGATAATGTTATGATATGTTGATGAACAAAAGTGTGTAGTGTATGCTTAACATTAATACTCTTAGGTATAGATGTTGAGTTTGCTTTAAAAATCTTAAGAGATTTTAAAAGTTTATGATGGAATGGTATCCTTAGGACCTAAACAGGATAGTACTTCTACAGGATGAAGAGAATAATTGATAACTATTCCAAGATAGTAGTTCGGATTATCTCATAAAAAATTTCAAGAATGAAATTAGGTAACACAAATAAGGTGTTAAGATTTCGCTGAGTGGTAAGACATTATCGTGTCTCTAGATTGTTTTAATGTATTCTGGTGGTTTATCGTGTTCATGTAGGAAATCAACCTAAACATAACCCTAGTACAACTACTCTCAGTATTTGAAAATTTTAAGTACAATATAGTTAGTCAGACTATATTCCACTGTCCCTAGGTTAAATATAGGTGACTAGTCTATATTTAGCCAAGGTTCGATAAAATTTTCAAATACCTAAATTAGGTATACTTGTGATATGTCCGTTGGTTTTGGGAAACTGTTCACTAAACAAAGGCAATGTCAACCCTTAAGTTGCAAGTCCCGTATGTTTTCATATTCCATTGCATAGAAGGTAGTAAGGGTAGATACGTATGGAAAGGAAGTTTTTAAGTAGTTCTAAAATAGAACATACTTGGCCAGGATCACGAACTTTTAATAATGAAGGTTTCATCAGAAACTTTGATGAATGTAGAGAAAGTTCAGCTTTTGTCGATGATGGATTAGTTTGTCCTTTAGAAATCTCATATTTCTTGTTTGGAAATCGTTAGATTGTGATGGGTTTTTGATATCATAAGAAATGATATTGATGAGGTCGTGAAATAATTCCAGAGACCATTGCACAATTCACAATGTCTCGGAAGTAGGTTAGACCATTGTGCAATTCACAATGTCTGGGAAGTAGGTTAAACCATTAGGTGACTCAAAACATTTGAGAAATGATTAAGACCATTGTATCATACAATGTCTTGGAAAATGAATGAGACCATTGTATCTCACAATGTCTTGGAAAATGAATGAGGCCATTGTATAACACAATGTCTTGAAAAATGAATGAGACCATTGTATCTCACAATGTCTTGAAAAATGAATGAGACCATTGTATCTCACAATGTCTTGAAAAATGAATGAGACCATTGTATCTCACAATGTCTTGGAAAATGAATGTTGGAGTAGGAACATGATTGGGAGAGTGTGGCTATGTCGAAATGCCTTAGAATAGGCATACACAGATATGTTTAGTCCATTGTTTAGATAAATGATTGAAAATAAACCGAGTTTATATATCAATAAACTAATATGTTCATGTAGCATAAAATGCCTAGTGTGTATATATCAATATACTAATATGTGTTCATGTAGCATAAAATGCTTAGTGTGTATATATCAATATACTAATATGTTTGTGAAGCATAACATGCTTACTAAGTCCATAATCGTCTGGAGGATGGAAGACACGGAGAGCGGAAGGCTATAAAATGTTTTTGTTTGTGATTGTAGTTATAGTTTAGGTCTCACTTAGACCCGTTTCTCTATAACCATGGCTCTGGTACCAATCTGTAACACCCCCAATTCATGGTTGCAGCGGAATTCGAACTGGGTATTACTCGACGGCACAATAGTCACAATAATAGAAAACGAACTCCAATTGAGTCGTTTTAAAAGATGTATCATTCAAAATTATATAAATATCAGAGGTTACAAAATGAGGTCCCAAATTGTTCCATGTTTACAATGTATAATAAATGAGTTTTTGAATGATAATAAAATTTATAGCTCTCTTGAGTATCCGTGTCCTTCCGTGCCATCCTTGATCGTCATGAACCTGAAATACATGCTTGAGAGGTCAACACAAAGGTTGAGTGATATTCATAGAGTTTGTTAAATCATTTGAACACAATGTGTTGGTAGTTAAATCGTTTGAACACCATAATCGTAGTGTTTGTAGGTAAATCGTTTGAACACAATAATCGTAGTGTGAGCTGTAGACTCACACCAATGTTTGGAAAACAAAACAGGTAGGCTACGTTATTATACGCCCATAAAATGTATTATACACTAAGCCTATGAAACCAAAACGTTAACGTGTACCAATATCGATTGGCAGATTTATCCCGGTAGGTACTTTGCCGTCATACCTAATGTCTCAAATATTAATGCATTTGTTTGAACTAATCAAAACAAATGGGATTCGTCAATCCCAATAGGCCTATTCACAATATTCGCGCTCACTTGCAAGTAACCCTCGCAAGTGATTAAATGGTTCATACTAAGGGATCTTGGTTTGGCAAGGATGTTACTTAGTGATAATAAAACATAGTCGAATAACATACAGTAGAAAGCATTGTGTTCGAGTAGAAAAATAATAGCATGTATTCCCCCCAAGGATTTGTAAAACATTGAAGTAATGTAAAGTGGGGCTATGAACTCACCTTAAGTAAGATAGCAAGTAATGAATGTAATGGTTGAATCGTGAAGGTTTCTACGAGCAACCTATAATCGAATGTTGTGACTTAGGATCGGAGTAATGTCTAAGGAGACATAAACACGCCAATATATATCTTGCACTTAGTCCATGATGTGGTATGATGTATAATGTAAGTCTTTGAAAGAAAAGATTCATGAAACATGTATGTTTATATATCGTTTACTACCGTTCGGGCCGACATAATTCAGAAGTCATGTTAGTAAGCGTTCGAGGAGCCAGGACACTTTAATTCGTAAATCCACAACTCAACTCGACGGCTTACATAATGAACTCCTCACATGAGGCTCCCTACTATTGTAGTAGTTGATGAAATATATAGATATAAGTTTTGATCCGAAAAGTTACATGTCCGATATTTGAATAAACTTAGGAAAGTTTATTAGTACATGAAGATTGTTATTAGGGGTAGTTTCATAAGTCTTGAATGACCATTTTCTCTTGGTAAAATCTCATGGTTTCCTTTTAGGTGAAGTAGATCCAAATTGTTTGTTCAAGTTATCGCCTAATTCATTGTTTCATGTTTACGCCTATGTAAGTTGTTATGGTCATTTCGTCATGGCCTAGCCATGACCTTTAGTCCTTGTTTCAAGGTCATGAGACACAACCTTGGTTCTAGCCATGTTTGTGGTCTTGATTATAGGTCATAAGACCTCTTTGGTCTTCATAAACCATAACCTATATGTAATGACTTTGTCTAAAAATGGGCTGTTTAGAATTTGAAGAATTTTATCACTCGGAAAGCGTTTTCAGGGCTCGAGCTTCTTTGTGCCTGAACGAAAACGTCGTTCCGGACAACTTTCGTGTTTTAACTTTTTGATGAATAGGACCAGAAGTAGGACTTTCAAAACCCAAATTTGATCAGGAAGCTATTTGGCAGTTTTGCCGGAAATCTTTGGTAATTTCAAATCGCCATAACTTTTGACTCGTATACTCGTTTTGGGTGGTTCAAATTGCTATGGTTTCCTTGTTAGGTCCTCTACCACAATATGTAAAAATCAAATATCATATTTTTACCATTTTGATCAGGTCTTACCAAGAAAGTCACTAGTTTGCTTGTTTTAGTAACTTGTTTTAACAATCAATAACAATAACTTGTTTTGGTCATTTTTATACATCATGGACATGATAACAAGACAATATATAGCACAAATAATATGTAAATAACATGAACATGATTATTTAACAAGAATCAAGTTAGGGTTTGGCTCACAACTTTTGGCTTTCAAAGATGAAAGGAAGTTAACATGTAAGGATAGGACATTGATAGACTTGCTTCAACCCTTTTTCACTTCATGCAATCTTTCTACCCTTGGTATTCTTGAAAGATGGATGATGAAGGTTTAGGTGACTTGAGTGGATTTAAACTCAAGAGAAATCACCAAGTATATAAGGTTATGGAAGTGTTTGATGAATGATAACCTATCTAGGGTTTCTACCTTGAACTAGCACTTGAATCTTGCATGAAACTTGGAAGATAATTTGCTAAGGATGAAATATTGTTGTGTGTGGTGTGTGGGACGTTCAAAGGAAGGGGGGGGGGCTATTTATATGCAAATGAGGAGGTTAGAAATGTTGACTAGTCCAACCTTGGAGGCCAAGGTGAACACTTGTAACCATCTTAAGGCCTTAAGCACAAGATCAAGCCACCTAGTGTGAATCCCCCCTCCTAGAGGCGGTTTGTATGCTTGGAGAGCAAGGGTGTGGACTTTTCTTGGTATTATCCAAGATACTTGGTTAGTTTTGACTCCGGGAAATGCCAATCGTAAATGATTAAGCCTCAAAACGTAAAACCGGGTGTCGTAAAATTATGGAACTTGAAAGTATTGATAAACATGTCAATAAGTTCCATAATAAAATATAAAATGAGTGGTAGGTTCTATTTGGGTGGTAAACCCTGCTAAAAACTGGAAACACGGGTCTAAAACGCGTAATACGTAAAATGTACGAATTTTACGTAAAACTGAGAAAAGTAAAATGTTACTTTTCTAATATGATATAAATGATTTAAAATGACTTATAATGTCTAGACTGGGCTCAGTCTAGTGTCGGTTGGTGTTAAATGTCTTTTAGACATCAAACCGTAAGCCTAAAAATCAAGGAATGACTTTTGGTCAAAGGAGGAGGGAAAAATTATGTTGACTTTTTCTAATAATTTTGAAAACTCAAAATGTCTTAGAAACCTATTTTGTGGTCTAACGGTTAATCGCCCATTCGGTTAAGCGTGCTTATGTGAGAGTAGTACCGACATGGGTGACCTGCTGGGAAGTCTTTGGTCATGTTTTTCTCAGTCACGATTAATTCTCAAATAAATCATGAGTGTGTCAAACATTTTTCTGATGCGGGGTCACTTAACGCGGTCGAGTTTCGTTGTACGTAGAATTCCTGAATGACGTTTTACCCTAAAACGTGTAATTCCTTAATAACTTTCACGAAAATGATCTGACGAATGTCAAACATTTAATTTGCCATGGAAATGATTTATCACTCGAGAATATCAAATAAAAATCAACTTTCGGGAAAGTTTCGGGAAAAATGAATAGTAAAAGTGAATAGTGAAATTTTCCGGGAATGGTAATTAACCTGAAATTGCGAATTGTTACACATGCCAAGCCCACACCTCATATAAGCCTAACATTAATTTTGTCATGGAATTTGTCTCTAGATATTTTTCATGCCATAAAAGTCAAGTAAACTCATTATTTTCTTTCATATTATCAAACATTAGAAGAAGAAAAAAAATGTCTCTTGTTTCTCTCTTGATGACCCACGGCCATAACCACAACAACAACAAGATCCATCAAAAAGTTCAAGACAAAGTATTTACATGATCCATTTTATGTCCTAGTTAAGGTTTTGAAATAAAAACCTCAAGGATAATTAAGTATTTTTCATCAAAAACTCTCTAATCTTTCAAGTAAGTATGTCAAACTCATTTTCATAATTTTTCCAAGTTTTTATAATGTTCATATGATTTATATACAAGATCTACATGCATATGTTAGTTATACCACTTCATTTTATACATATATAACTTTTGAGCCTTAGAAATAGATTATAGGTAGATCCTTGTTAGATCCACTTGATTTATGATGTTTAGAAACCCATGATACCCTAATAAGGTGTATGGTAAGATTAGACTAGATTTATGGTGATTGAAAGTGATTTGGTTGAAGTTGAAACTAGTTTGGAACCCTAGAAATGATTTTTGAAACTATATATATATATATATATATATATATATATATATATATATATATATATATATATATATATATATATATATATATATATATATATATATACCTACTGTCCTTATTTTGAAAACGTGGGAAAATCAGTAGATGGTGGGTAATTTTTGACCAAAGATTTGGAAAATACTTTCAAAAACGAAGCCTTGGGCGAAATAACGGATTAAAACGAGCTTATAACGAAGAAGATATGATTTTTGCAAGTTTAACGACGAAAACTATTTTCTGAAAATATAACATGCTGTTGGACGATTTTCGACGGACAAAGAGAGGCGTTAGACATAATCTAACGGAGCCGAACTATCAAAAATATATTAATACATGTTAAGACGAATCCGTGGATATAAAGAACGAGGAAAATGAACTTAAAACGACAAAGATATACACGTTTCAAAATCGTCAAAACTATATATATATATTTGTAATAACTAATTGAAATAATGAACTACGTACTAAATGCTATATTTTCTAGAAATATTATTAAAGAGCTATATTATCAACAAATGAAGTACGTATGACCCAAAGCTTATTTATACAACTAATTGACGTTATTTTAAGGTTTTCAAAATGAGGAATATAACACTAACATTTTATATACGATATATTACGACAAGTTTCTATAAGTCTAGTTGGACTTATTTTTACTAAGTATGGAGAATACCTTACTTTGACAATAACAAGTATTTTCAAGTTACGAGTGGTATAGGTTTCTTGTGCATGAATATTCATTACATCATTTCATGATCTAAAGTAGATCATATTCATTCATTTAGGTTGGGCCTAGTGTTCACGCCTTGTTGTCCCGATCGTTTCATCACATTGTACTATCACTTCAGGTGAGTTTTCATAGCCCCGTTTTAATTCAATATTTTGATTTCAAATCCCACTGGGGAGAATACATTGTATCAATTATTTTTGTACATGCCCAAGTATTAAATTCCATACATTGCTTAAGTTGCCTTACTACCAAGTTAAGTCCCCTTTATTATCATGGACCGTTAATTATATTGCCAAGCGAGAGTGAGTGGATAGATCTATTGAGAGTGACTCCTCCATCTGTATTTGGGTTGCTCCAACGGAATTACGGATGCATTTCATGTCTTATCTATTTGAGTGTCTGGTAAACACTTTTTTTGGGGCCAATACAATACTTTGTCTAGCTTCGGGGTCATGAGCTTAAGAGCCAATGTAGCATTTTTGACATTTTGTCGGTTTACTTTATACTTGTGGCTAGTGTACATATGATTTAACTTACAAACCTATGGAATTCACCAACATTCGTGTTGACGTTTTAGCATTGTATTTTCAGGTTATTAAGGTAGCTCCTGCTAGCATGCATTTGGACCTTCATGGAGTCGCGGAATAGACGCGTCTCACATATATATATTTCCTACACTTATGAAACGTTTGATCTGGATTGAACTTGTTTTTCATAAACTTGCAACACCTTTTTGGGATCTATGTTTTGTAAACTCTCAATGTTTTAATGATCAAATGATGTACTTTTCCAAATGACACTTTAGGTCGTTCCATATAACTGTAACTGTGGTGCTATGACAGTCACCCCCAGATATTCCATTCCGCTGCCATTCAGGTATTTTAGGGGTGTGACATTATCGATTACCTTGAGTTACAAGGACATGATGGGTTCACGGGTCCGGATGATGACGCATACGAGCAGCGGTGATGCAAGCTTTTAGGAATTCCCTATAAAAGCCCTCCCCCGATCATTGCAGAAGCATACGAGGTGACTAGGTACAATTTAGGACATGACGAAAGGTTCTCGAAGATACGTAGGATTGGGAAAATGGAATACAAGCGCACCGCTACAAACGTTGCCTGGATAAGGCACAACCTTATGAAGGAAATGGACAAGCTTGGGCAAGTCCATAGGCAACCGCCTACTTGAAGAATCGCCACAGTGAGTCTAACTTAAAGACTTGATAATAAAGAAAAGTGCTGTTTCGGGAGACAAACCGAATTATATTTTTTTTTTCATTTCTTTTAGCGTAGTTAGGTTTTGTATGTTTTGTTCTAATCATTTTTGCAGGTAAAAGAGAAAGGGAATTGATGTTTTCTGATTTTGGAGCCTTTTTGCTCTAGAAATTTCCCCCAGGAAAAGTCGACGGCGTAGCCTGCTGGTTAGCTACGCCATAGCACCCCCCAGGTGCAACACTGTATGATTTTTCCAACTACGACATAGCTTGTGAAACCTCTACGCCGTAGTTTTCTCATGTTCCAAATAATTTTAAAAGATTTTTATTACAAACATACTTTAACCTTGTATTAGTTTTTAAATAAACTTTGTGGGTGTGTTCACTGTAAACCCTCACGAGACTTCACTCGTCCACTTGGGACACCAAGTGGTTTAAAAGGCTTGTTGCAATCGTGATTCCTACGAAAGTGAGTTAGGATTTTTGTTTTTCTTTTATTTTTCTTTTTTAGGTTTTATGCTTGTGGTTGTTACGTGATTTCAGGAATATGAAGTTTGCTCATTAGGTAAATCGGAGGCACGTTTCCTCAAACATGATCTTTCTACATTTTCAAGAGTAAATTTCAGGGAAGTTCTCGTTCCAATTCTACCTAGCTCCTTTATTCTCTTAGCTTATTTGCGTACATAAGGGACTTTGTACATTCCAAGTGGGGGGACGGGAGTAGAATGTAACTTGAACTTTTATTTGCCCCATTTTTCTAGTTTATTTTGAAAAATTATGCCATCTTTAAATGTTTTGACATGTTTTTCTTAACCTAACTAGAATAGACCTTAGCCGAGCACATTTACCCTTAACATCATGGTGAGGTCTAGCCTATTCAGTTTCCCCTGTTTTACCCCAAATCCACCAAAATTATGAGTGTGCCGGTAGTTTGTAAACTTTAGAACTTGGCCTTTACATCATTTTGAGACCATGGACGAGTAGTGTATTGAGATTACTTAGTACATTTGGAAGAAACTTTTCGAGAAGGCAATATTTTAGGATTATCACCCAAAAATCCTATATGTGTGTGTTTATCGATTAGTCACATTGACTATTCGACCCCCGTGTAAACCCTTTTGTTGCACTCATCTTTAGTGCAAGATACCCCTAGTTATACCCTTTTGAGCCTATCCTTTCGTTTCTTACCCACATTATAAATGTTTCGATACACCTATACACCATAGCCTACCGTGTAGTCTTGACTTGTGATTGAGAAGTTGCCACTTGCTCTAGTTTGAGGTTCGAGTCAAAAGGTTCAGAAATCAAGCTTACGTTGAAGACCCATCTTTGAAGATCATGAGAGACCCCCCGAATGATCAAGTATGTTTCATCTCAAGTGGGGGGATGTTATTTATTTCTTGTATTGTATTATTTATGAAAAAAATGTGAATTTCAGTTTGTAGATAGTTTATTTTTGGTGTAACCTTGTATAGCACCGTATTATTGAGCTTTGAAAGAACTAGTATCGAAGAGGCCACTTCGGTCATATATGAAGATTGAAGTTGTTGGTTCATAATCACAAACATGAAGACCAAGTGTGGTGCCCATCACGATGTCCTCTAATGGCACACACACTTATTTTATGATCCAATTTTTGCGTCTTGAAGCTTTGACCTTGGATGAACGGCGAGTGGCAGCAACTTGGTTATAGGTTAAGACTATTTGCTTCTGTTTTTTCATTTTCCACCATTATTGTGAATCCCATGTCTTATCCTACCCTTAGTTGTGAATCATGCTTGGTGAGGGATTCGAGCAGTCCTTGGTGTCTTGCCCGGTGTTCTGGTCATGTACCATTGCCTTTGTCGCCCTTGCCATAGTATTTTAGTAACAACATTACACACTTAGCCTTTTATATGTTCACCCAATATTGCCTTTTATATGTTCACCCAATATTGCCTTGAAGTATGCGGATGCCGCATAGATTACGGCGTAGATGCTCAATCTACCTGTAACACCCACATTTTTCACTGGTCGCAGCGGATTAAATGTTTGGGGTATTGCTTCATAGAATCATAGTTACAGTAATAGAAACGACTCGAAATGAGACATTTTTAGAAATTTAGTGATCATTCATTTAATTATCAGAGTTTTTATGGTAAAAGATGTACTTTTACTATTGATGAGGTCCCAAAGTCTAGGTGTTAAGTTATGTTTGAATGATAACCAATTTGAAAGTCCTCCGAGTTCAGTGCCTCCTTCTGCATATCTCCGTAGAAGTGATATACCTAGAATACATGCTTAAAAGTCAATACTAGGTGTTGAGTGAGAGTCATAGGTTTAAGTGTTAGTGAATACAAGTTCCCTAGGTTCCGTTGTTACACCCATCTGGGAAAATGTTGTATGTATATGATAATTGTAATGCATGCACAATTATCAAGAGTGGGGGATGTTGTACTAAGCTCATGAACCACACATTAACAATCCGGGTCATGGGGGCTGCAGACCCGACCATGAGGGGATGGGAAGGATAACTTGCCAAAGTTAATCCTTTAGTGGGTTCAAATATAGTACTTATTGGTACCATCCAGAAAGATAATACAAACGGGAGTTGTCAAACTCCAATAGATCTATCAACTATATTCGCGTTCGCGTGGGTAAAATATCCCAAACGATTAGATTCATGAATTTTGGTTATGTAGTGGTGGCAGTTAGTTTACTCGTGCAACAACCAAAGAAAAAGACTTTTATTTGGTTTTAAGTAAAGCAAGTAGCATGTATCCCCCTCACAGGGTTTGTAAAGCATTTAGAAAGTGTTTAAAAGGTGTGAGGCTATGAAAACTCACCTGGGCTTAGGGAAATCTAATTGATGCAAAAAGTGACTCGGGAACTAGACTGCCATACTCACGTATCCTAGTGTGTTGTAGGTTTGGATGTATGTCAAGCTTTAGTTATATTGTTTAAGTTTCTTAGGTAATCATTCTTAGGTTTATTAATGTTTTAGATATAACATAACACCGTTCAGGCCATCAAAAACCAGAAGTATATAACTCCTCACATGAAGCTCCCTACTACTGTATTATGTTATCAACATAATACCGTTCGGGCCATCATAATTCAGAAGTTGATACTCCTCACGTGAAGCTCCCTACTATTGAGCTATGTTGTTATTAAGTTTAGTTATAACATAACACCGTTCGGGCCATCATAATCCAGAAGTACATGGAATAATCGGTTGAGGAGCCAGGGCACTTTAATTCGTAAACCTAGCAAAGTCGTCAAAATGAAATATCCGCATGGTACTCCTCACATGAAGCTCCCTAGTATTGTTTTATGCTTCTAACATTATTTAATTTTATATTTATGTAATATTTTCAATTTATATCCTTATAGTTTATATATTTACATTTTCTACCCTAAACTTATAATACTTATATTATTTATACTTATAACTATCTATTCTTGAAAATGATTAGTCCCTAAACTTCTATATTTTGAGAAAATGACAGAAATAACCCTTAAACTACACTAACTTTCATTATTTACCCTTTTTACCCTTAACTTTATAATAATTGCATAACTAGTCCTTTTTAGTTTATAACTTATTTTAATTTATATCCTAGGGTTTCTTACAATTTCTAACTAATAGAATCTTGTGATATGACGAGAAATACAAGTTCTACTTTTAGAACATTGTAGGATGAGGTAGGGAGAGAATATAGAGAGAAGAAAATATAGTGTAAAATGACGGAAAGATAAAAGGATGGAAGGAAATGGAAAGAGGGATTTTAATAGGAAGGAGTAAAGGGAAAGAAGGAAGGAAAGGGATGAAATAGGAAGATATGAAGGAGTGAGAGATAATGAAAGGATGGAAGAGTAGGAATAGGTGAAGTGGAAAAGTATAGGGGTACAGGATTAAACGGTAGAGTGAGGAAAACGGGAGAGTAGGATTTAAATAGGAGAGCGGGGAAAAAAAGCGGGAGAATGGGATTTTAAACGGAAGAGTGAGAAAAAAAAGGTAGGAGGGGGAGATTTAAATGAGATCTAAACTGTAGAATGAGAAAAAGCGGAAGAATAGGATTAAATGGAAGAGTAAGAGTATAGGATACCTGAAAGATAGTATCCTAATGGAGTTTTAGATTAACTAGATTCCTTCCCAAAGTTTGTTTTCCCCCTAAGGTTCTTCTAGTTTTCCTAACTAATCCTAATATCTAAGGGTGATGTGATTGGTTCTATTGAAGTAGAGGGTTCTAAAGGGGGAGTAGGTCTAGATGTTTTCTTTCCTAAGGGTTTACTAGGAGTATCCTTATTTTTAGGCATAGTTTCGGGTTTCTTCTTTTGTTTTAAGTTGTCTACTACTACAATTATTACTATTATTATATGTATTACTATTCATATTTACTTGAAACCAGCTAGGGTAGTGATACGTGGGAATCGCACCAGGCTTTACCTCTCGAGGGATCTCGAGAAGCTTACAACCCCCACCAGGCAGTGTACCTGATCGTTGTAGTACAGTATAGTGACAAGTACCGGGGATTGATCGTTCAACTCAGGAATAGTGTCGCTAGGATTAGAAAGCCTAAGAACTAGGTCTAGAGGTGAGGGATGATTCTTTTTGTATTTTTATATTTTATAAAAGCAATTAAAAATCTCGGGTTTTGGAAGAGTGGGCGGAATTAGTTGCTAGCCAACTAACCCAATAACTAAAGTGCAATCAAAATAAAATAACAGAAATGAAAATAAATCTAATTACTAATGTGGGGTAAACAATAATAGGGAGAGTTGTGTTTACTTAGGTTTCATTACTCCCTGGATATATTTTACATGTTAATAGTTTGTTACAATTGCATGGATGACGGGTCATATTCCTTAATACTAGTCGTAGGGCCGTGTACAATATTCCCTAACTCTATAGGATCCTACTTCACTCCTATGTCGAGCCATTAGAAGCTCCTAACATGGGATCAATAGAATTCTCCTACGCATTAAATACAACCAAAAATCATAGTACACCTCTGATCATGTTTCTTAAGACGTTCAAGCATGTTACCAATGGAAGTCTGCCAGTTTTCTTAAGCCTAACATTGAATACAATAATCCGTAACAACTATAAACAAACAATCAACCCATAATTAACATCTAGGTTTCACTACATCTAAGCAAACACAAAAGAGATCTAGCCAAGCATGTTAATTTGAAGACAAGTGTAAGATATATTCAAGCAACACATAGACATATTGATTGAATTGAAAGAGTACTTATCTTAATTGAACATGAAAGGTTTCAAAGGGTAAAAACCCTTGAAAGAGCTGTAAAGTTCGGACTAGGGTATCTTTCCAAAGTTACACCCTAATTGTTACACTTTTAATGAATGAAAATTGCAAAACTATATATAGATTTTACAGGATGATGGCATCAAGAAGGAAATTCTGACGCCGTCAACTCGCCGCCCATAATGAAATCGGATTGCTTAGACCCAGTTTTGACGCCGTCATGTGTAATATTACTCTGGGCCGTCACTAACATTTGGACCATGACGGCCTTGGGTGACGCCGTCATGTCCCTAGTACAAAACTCTTCTGGATCGTCACGGACTTTATCCACTTCCACCTCTTGTATTGCTCTTGACGCCGTCATTAAGAAAATTGTGACGCCGTCAGGTACTGTTCCCAGCAAGGAAAATTAAGACTTTGCCATTTTCTTCACTTTTATGCTCCAAAAATGTCCAAAATGCTTCCTTTTCCAGAATTCACTTCCAAAGTACCTAAAATAACAAAAGGAACAATTTAGGGCATTATTTGATCAAATAAATTCAAATCCGGGCTAAAATGACCCCCTAAAAATGGTTCATTTTTTGCCTCATCAAACACCCTTACACTTGAGATTTGCTTGTCCTCAAGCGAATGCGCTTTTATTCTAATCAAAATACAAGTTAGGGGTCATCTAACACTAATATAAAAGTAGTTACAACAAATAATCGTTCCACTAAAGACCAAAGACAAGCACGGAGGTCACCTCACAAATAGTGTTTAGATACTCACATCTCTCGGGTGTAATAAAGTATCTATCACTATAAGGAAATGGAAAACATCTCTCACTACATGTCATAACAAAATAGATTACCATAGGCTTGGGAAAGGATCAAACCTCCACCACATGGCGTAAGCACCTAGGATAAACTATCAAAGAGGTCTTTTAAAAGGTTATAACATTAGGTGTAGGGATATGGAATACCCGGTTTTGTTGGATATAGGCAATATTTACTGGTGGCGAGTTAATCATCTTGGTTAATTACATGTACAATATGGCGTTGCTAAGCCAAGACTAGACTCAACTTAAGCTAATAAATGAAAAATAACAAAAACATAAAATAAACATAGAATGAAACAGGATGGTAGTCCGTATGTTTTTTCTCTTTTCTTTTTCTATTTTTTTCTCTTTTTTCTTGATTTTTCCATTTTTTTTCATACACTCTTACCCTACCATCCAAAATAATACATCATAGGGAATGTACATTCCCCTTACACTTGAATTTTTACATACTTTACAATAAACTAATCTAATGATTCGAATCAAGATAATCAAAACACTTGGAGTACTTTTTAAGATTAACTCACATATGGGGGTAATATATTCTTGCCCATTACTCCAAAACATAAGTACTTTACCCATGAGTCCCAAAACAATATGTACAAGATATGACTCGACTTAGCAACCATGTAATCAATTAGATAATTAACTAAGGGTTTAAACATGAAACAGTAATGCACTAAAGATGAGTGCATACACGGAAGGCTAAGGCGATTTGGGTGTACATTTAAGTGGGTTGTAACAAATTCTTCCTTTAAGTAAAATGATTAAAGTTAGAAACGAAAAGATAGGCTCGGAAGGGTGTACTAGGGGTTTCGTGTACTAAAAATGAGTACAACGCTAAGGTGTGGGAAAAATTAGTTGACTTTGCTAGCCAAGTAATATGACTTAAATGGTCAAGTAATTATGATATAGGTTTAACACAAGGGTGATCCTAATGCCTCTTATCATGTAGTAAATCCTACCACACGAATGTAGTCTCACTAGCGGTCTCGGGATGCATCACTAACGCAAGTTCTAGAATCTAAATGCTACCGGTACACTCATAAGCACTAATAGTGAATGCTTTTCCTATCAAATCTAAAGGCGAACCTCACATATTTGGGTGGAAAATTTTTCTGAATATACGGTAATGTGCTAGTCATACAATCTCCTATCCATGAGACGCTTGCTATGGCTAAAGTTTCACTCCTAAATGTTGTAAAAAAATTTAAATTTGGCGCTAAAATTACACTAACAAGTATTCCTCTTAGTTTTATTACACACCTACAATCAAACAAACAAACTCAAGTGCAATATTATCCTATAAGGTATCATCATTTACCCTCCCCTTACACATAGGATGAACATTGTCCCCAATGTTCAATTAAAGAATGTAAAAGTGAAACAGGAAAAAGAATGAAATCAAATACTCCCCTGATTCGTTCGGTGTGGATAGTGTGTCAACAAGGTTAGATCTTCCTCCAAGAAAATGAACATTCAAAGCTTCCCTTCCCAAAAAATAAATCATCTTCTAGTCATACATAACCTGTTAAACCTGAGAAAACAAACAAGGCAACCTCGCGTAAAATCGGCGGCAATCTATATATAATGACAAGTCCTAGAAAGCAAATTAACATATAATGCTTGTGGAATGAATGTTTGCAGATTTCCTGGAGTTTATAAAACTAAAGAATTAAAAAAAACTTTAAGACTCCGTTAGAAAAACAAAGCTAGCAAAATTTCTAGAATTTTACACATGACGCCGTCAGGAATTAATTTTTGACGTCGTCAGAAGTGACCTGCAGAAATCTTTACATTAAGTTTCCGGAAAATTTCTGGAAAAACTTATGTCCTACTTTCTGGAAAATCCTGCAAAATATCATTATGAATCGATACAGGCATTTGACTCTAACAAATACTAATATACATGTTCATTTAATATTATGAAGAATCATGATCAATTTCATTCTTAAAAACAAATTTGGGGTTTCCCCTTACACTTAGCTTTTGCAAAATACCTTTATATGAAGTTAAGACGAAGTTAAATGACAAAATAAAGCATTTTCACAATTTAGTTTGAAACATGATCTACCAACAATAAAAACAAAGCATGCATACGGAAGCAAATAACAATCAAACAAATAAAAATCACACAAAACATGGGTTGCCTCCCAAGATGTGCTTTTCTTTATTTACGAGTCTTGTAGCTAGACTCAAGGTCATGGGTAATTACGTGACCTCATCTCTCGAGATGACGTATCCCATATAATTATGATCCTCACTATCGTGGTGGTGGTGTTTCAATCGATTGATACTCGCAGTCACCTCCCCTCCTCCTTTACTGCCCAAGTTAGCTATCCCATCTTGGCCTATGCCTTCAATTGTGAATGGTCCATACCACCAGGGACTTGGTTTATCTGGAGGTACTGTTATCTTCGAGTGTCTTAAGAGTACCAGGTCTCCTTTTGCAAATGGTACATGATTCTCCGTTGGTTGACTACATTCAAACTTGACATGAACTTTGTTGTAGCCTTTGTCTCTTTCATGCTCGGTTTCTTTGTAACTTTTGATCCTTGTTTCCCATGCAAGAATTTTTTCTTGGACATGGTTAGGCGATGTGTCAATGTTGTTTTTGAGCTTTCTCTTCATCAAGCTTTCTTGTGCACATCGTGGGTCATGGGAAAGCTAATCTTTCTTTTCCCTGACTTAAGCTCAATTTCCCTTTTTTCATACCTAATAACAGATCTTGCGGTGTTGAGGAATGGTGCTCCAAGGATTATTGGCATGCATCCATCTCCTTTATCATCAATGATCATGAAATCAACGGGATACATGAATCCTGCAACATTGACCAGCACATCCTCTGCAATTCCCAAAAGGTACACATAAGAGTGGCCAGCGAAGGATAGCCTGACACGGGTGGTGGCTGGCATTTCTGAGGTTAGTTGGGGGTAGATAGTTAGGGGCGTAAGATTTACTTCCGATCCTTGGTCGGCGAAAGCATTTATACACTGCAAATTCCCAATGCTGGCCGGTATCTCAAAGTTCCCACAAGCCATCTGCTTAGTCGCTACTTTTTGTACAAGTAGTTTCTCGAATACCGGCCCCCCAGGTAATGTATCATACTCATCTTCCCCTCTTTCTCCTTCTTTGAAACCTGTTTGGAGGATTGGTTATGGCCGTCACTTTTTATCCAATTTGTTATGGTATTTTTGTTTATATCATGTTTTAGGTAGTAACCTAATGATTGGGATTTTGGCGGTTCATCAATGGTTTGTTTACTAGGGGTTTATTTTTCCTCATTATCCTCATGGACAATTGTGATGGAATTAACAAACTGGGTAGTGGGGGTTGCACTGTCTTTCCTTAGTAACATCATTTCTGGGGTTTTCTGCTTTGCGTACTCCTCCACTAGGCTCATCATCTCCTTCATTTTCTCTTGCATCTCCTCCTTTTGTTTATAAACTGCTTCCTCCAATCTAGCAAGCCGCTCAGAATGGGTTGCCATATATTCTCTCATTCGAGCTTCGAATTCCGGGCTGAGGTTTTCAGGAGGGGAATAAGGTGGGGCATAATTTTGAAAGGTTTCCACATTCTCTCTAGAAGGTGACTCAGACAATGGCGTTGGAATCATTTTTGAGACAGAATTGATAGTTGCCCGTCTAGGACTTAAAGGTCTCTTTTGTTTCTCCTAGAGATAGTCAGCCTTTGCCTCAAGCTTGCAAAGGAGTTCTTCGGAGATTTGATTAGTCTCTCCAGGTGTCGAGTTTGCGTTGGTAGCCGCTTTTATAGCATGATTAAATTCCCATAATTCTTGATTATCGGCGGCAAGTTCGTCAATAATTTCCTAAGATTCCTCGGCGTTCCTATCACGTAATCTACCTCCGGCGGCTTGATCAATAGTACGTTTGGTGTGAAAGTCGACATGGTCATAGAAGATTTGAACCAATAACCACAGATTTATACAATGATGAGGGACTTTTTGGAATAAGTCCTTGAAACGAGCCCATGCTTCGGAGAAAGTTTCACCTTGACGTTGTTGGAACATCAAGATATCATTTCTAAGCATCGCAGTTTTCCCTGGTGGGAAAAATTGAGCAAGGAAACGAGTGGTGAGATCATCCTATGAGGTGATGGATCCCGCGGGTAGACGTTCAAGCCATTGACTAGCTTGATCACGTAGAGAGAATTGGAATAGGCGTAATCGGGTCGACTCTCTAGTTGTAACATCAAGGTCTATAGAATCTACGATTTTAAGGAAATCCTTGAGATGTTGATTAGGATCTTCGGAACGAAGTCCATGGAATGCACCTCCTCTTTGCACCAACCAGATGGTGTCGGATCACAAGGGGGACACATTGGCTCCTTGAGTGAGCTAAATAGTGTTTCGATAGCCTTGGTGGCTAGGACGGGAATACTCTCCTATGGTTCGGGGCCTAAGAGGTTGGTTTGCTAGTCGTGGGTTTTGTGGGTGGTTTTGTTGTGGTGGGTTGATGGGTTCAAAGATGTTACCACCTTCCATGATGTCGGATGGTAAAGGTTACGAACAAAGACACGAAGAAATAAGATAGACTAAAGAAAACCTAGAAATAAAAATAAAATCTTAATAGAAAGGAATCTAGCAAGTAGACCCAATAAAAAGAAATCCTAACCTAGACAATAACTATTCCCCGGGCTGCGGTGCCAAAAACTTGATACTTGGGAATCACACCAGGCTTTACCTCTCGAGGGACCTAGAGAAGCTTACAACCCCCACCAGGCAGTGTACCTGATCGTTGTAGCATAGTATAGTGACAAGTACCGGGGGATTGATCGTTCAACTCAAGAATAGTGTCGCTAGGATTAGAAAGCCTAAGAACTAGGTCCAGTGGTGAGGGATGATTCTTTTTGTATTTTTATATTTTATAAAAGCAATTAAAAATATCGGGTTGTGGAAGAGTGGGCGGAATTAGTTGCTAGCCAACTAACCCAATAACTAAAATGCAATCAAAATAAAATAACAGAAATGAAAATAAATCTAATTACTAATGTGGTGTAAACAATAAGAGGGAGAGTTATGTTTACTTAGGTTTCATTACTCCCTAGATATCTTTTACAGGTTGATAGTTTGTTACAATTGCATGGATGACGGGTCGTACTCCTTAATACTAGTCGTAGGGCTGTGTACAATATTCCCTAACTCTATAGGATCCTACTTCACTCCTATGTCGAGCCGTTAGAAGCTCCTAACATGGGGTCATTAGAATTCTCCTACGCATTAAATACAACCAAAAATCATAGTAAACCTCTGATCATGTTTCTTAGGACGTTCAAGCATGTTACCAATGGAAGTCTGTCAGTTTTCATAAGCCTAACATCGAATACAATCATCCGTAACAACTATAAACAAACAATCAACCCATAATTAACATCTAGGTTTCACTGCATCTAAGCAAACACAAAAGAGATCTAGCCAAGCATGTTAATTTGAAGACAAGTGTAAGATATATTCAAGCAACACATAGACATATTGATTGAATTGAAAGAGTACTTATCTTAATTGAACATGAAAGGTTTCAAAGGGTAAAAACCCTTGAAAGAGCTGTAAAGTTTGGACTAGGGTTTCTCTCCAAAGTTACACCCTAATTGTTACACTTTTAATGAATGAAAATTGCAAAACTATATATAGATTTTACAGGGTGATGGTGTCAAGAAGGAAATTCTAATGCCGTCAACTCGCCACCCATAATGAAATCGGATTGCCTAGATCCAGTTTTGACGCCGTCACGTGTAATATTACTCTGGGCCGTCACTAACATTTGGACCATGATAGCCTTGGGTGACGCCGTCATGTCCCTAGTACAAAACTCTTCTAGATCGTCACGGACTTTATCCACTTCTACCTCTTGTATTGCTCTTGACGCCGTCATTAAGAAACTTGTGACGCCGTCAGGTACTGTTCCCAGCAAGGAAAATTAAGAATTTGCCGTTTTCTTCACTTTTATGCTCCAAAAACGTCCAAAATGCTTCCTTTTCCAGAATTCACTCCAAAAGTACCTAAAATGACAAAAGGAACGATTTAGGGCATTATTTGATCAAATAAATTCAAATCCGGGCTAAAATCACCCCGTAAAAATGGTTCATTTTTCGCCTCATCAGGTAGTATCCATAGTATCTTCTTAGTGGAATTTCCTAATGTGCATTCTAAGAAATGTCAAATCCTAAGATGTAATCTAATATCCTCAAATATATATGTGGGTATCCTAAGAGACTAGATAGGGGCAATTTTTGACCTAAAATGACTTATTCCTATATGGTAGAAGCTTGCTAATGTGCCTATCCTAAACTATGGGTTTAAAGGCTTAAGGTAGAGGTTTTACTATTTAATTCTTTGTTTTTCCTAATATTCCTTATATCTAATCTATGTTCTAGTTCTAATGAATTCTTATACTAGGCTAAATCCTATCTTATAGGGATGTCTTCCTAATTTTTCTATCTATTGGGGTAGGGATTTTAATTTGGTTTCTAACCTATAAAATTTAATGATTCCTAATCCTACTTTTTTTCCTCAAGGGTTTCTTAGATAGCCTATCTTAGTGACCTAAGGTATTCTATACTTAAGCTTATGTTTTCTAGGGATATCCTAAAGTTATTTCTAACCTCAAGTACGGGAATCCTAAATATGGTTTGGGTTTTACTAAGGGGATGGGGAAAACTAACTCGGGAATCATAGTAATATAAGGAAATAAAGAAGAAAATGATAGGAATATGCTTCTATATGACTATCATATATTTGCATATGGGATAGTTAGGGGTAGAATCTCTAACTAGGAAGAAGATAGCTTGAGAAAGCTAAGGAAGTAGTGAGGATTTATAGATCAGGGGAGAAAGAATTCAGATCTCTATGGTGTAGAATAAGAATTCTCACCATTGATAAGGGAGAGTGTTTGAAGGAATTGGGTTTTTAGGAAAAGAGGAAGTAGGAGGGGAATTTGAAATAGTTTAAGGAATCTATGTGTCTAATGCATCGGGGTAGTTTTCCTAAATTCCTAGGGGTAAGGGTTTGGGGTAGGTTATAACAAGTACCTAACTTGTTATGTTCTGTGGGTTATATCTATTCTCCTAAGGGTTATTATTGGGTTAAGGATGACCTAGGGTAATATGGGAGAGGCATACCTAAATATAGTTTATCTAATTTATCCTAATTGAGGGGCACTAGGTAGTTTCAAAAACTTAACTTATTTTATTGATTTCCTATCTTACATATCTTATAGGCACTAATTATTCTAGGGTATGACTCTTAAGGCTATTAAAGGCATATTACTTAGGGGTTTCTAAGGTTTTCCTAATTCCAAGAGTTTGTGTTTTCTAGGTTTGATTGATGATTTTCTTCATCTTCATCTATTATCTTTTCTAAATTACAAATCCTAAAGCGGGTAAAGGCTATTTTATGGTGGTGTTTCATTTGATTTTTCTGTATTTTAGCTACTTTAAAACGGTTTTCTTGTAAGGTATTTCTTAAACTACTATAGTCAGGTTGATTACCTAAGTTATTATCATGACCTTTTAATATAGTCAGGTTGATTCCTCATTTTCTAAAGTTGTCCTAGTGGGGTTTTCTCCAAATTCATCTTTCCAAGATGAAATGGGACGGTTTACTAAGTAAGGTGTAGGTCCTAAAGTGTAGGGTTGCCTAGGGTCATATCTAATGGTATAGGTAGGGATAGGGTTTCTAGGTATACATGGTTCTCTAGAGAGAAAGAAACCATGGGGTTCTAATCTAGGTGTGGGGAATGGTGGATGTAAAATAGGGTTTAGGGGAGGAATAGGTGATGCCATAGCATAGAAATCTCTTAAGTGTTTTAAATGTGAGTTATCTAAGAAAGGTGTATAACCTAAGGGTGAAGGTGTCTCTAAACTATTCCTAGAGTCTTCTAAGTGATTTGGAAAATAGGGTTTAGGGGAATAATCTAGTACATTCAGAGAGGGAAGATCATTCTCCGGATGTAAACTAGAGGAGACAGGGGTAGAATAGCGGGGAGTAGACATAACTATATAATAGTAAAAATATTGTAAATTATTTAGAAGTTAAGCAGACAATTACTATACTAACCTTAGCATATATAGTTACGGAGGATGGTAGAGGTACTGAGGACTTTCTCGGGTTTAGGAAAAATAGTTATAGTTTAGGTTTTGACCTTGTTCTCTACGACTGAAGCTCTGATGCCAATCTGTAACACCCCCATTTTTCACTGATCGCAGCGGATTAAGTGAATCGGGTATTACTTCATAGAATCACAGTTACAGTAATAGAAAACGACTCGAAATGAGACGTTTTTAGAAAGTTAGTTATCATTCATTTAATTATCAAAGTTTTTATGGTAAAAGATGTACTTTTACTATTGATGAGGTCCCAAAGTCTAGGTGTTAAGTTATGTTTGAATGATAACCGGTTTGAAAGTCCTCCGAGTTCAGTGCCTCCTTCTGCCATATCTCCGTAGAAGTGATATACCTAGAATATATGCTTAAAAGTCAACACTAGGTGTTGAGTGAGAGTCATAGGTTTAAGTGTTAGTAAATACAAGTTCCCTAAGTTCCGTTGTTACACCCATCTGGGAAAATATTATGTGTGTATGATAATTGTGATACATGCACAATTATCAAGAGTGAGGTGTGTTGCACTAAGCTCATGAACCACACGTTAACAATCCGGGTCATGGGGGCTGAAGACGCAACCATGAGGGGATGGGAAGGATAACTTACCAAAGTTAATTGACTCCTCCCAAACTAACCAGTCAACCAAGTGTGGTCAATAGGTCAACCAGGAGTAGGAGTGCAAGTAAATCCAGTGAAGTATAGGGTATCCCCGGGTAGTTATGTCCCAGTGAGATTGAAATTGTATTTTGAACGTTTGAGTGATCGGGGGATTTAACAGAAAGATCAGGAATTTGATAATGATGATTATTCTAAGAGAATTTAAATGAAAATGACTTAAAAAGGCTATATCAACAATTACTGGGAATCAGATAAACCTAAAACGTAATTAAATATAGAAACGCGTGTTTAAATTAATTTAAACGTAAACGCGTAAAATAAAAAGTGAAATCTGAGCAGTACTAATCCTACGGGTATGAAAATTACTTTTCTAGAATCCTAATGACAAAAGAAAATTTTAGGAAAAAGAAAAAGATCTTTTAGCCTTTTAATTATTTAATATTATTAATTACTAATTATTAACTATTTAAACTAATTTAAATTATTATAAACACTAAAGTGACTTAGAAAATTATGGAAATTTTTCTAAAACTAATTAACTATCACAGGAATCCTACAAAATTATAAAAAAACTTCTAAAAATTATAATTAAGCTATTTGAGAAATAATTACTAATTATTTAATGAAAATCTAATTAAAATAAATTAATTATATAAATTACCAAATAACAGTAAAACTTATGAAAATTTTCCTAAAAATACTTTATGAATTATAAAAGCTAGGAAAAATATGAAAAAGTACTAGAGATTAAAAATAAGCAGTAATGATTTTTATTCTTGATTTTTCAATTAAAACTAAATAAACTAAAATGAATTATAAAAACTACTAAATCTATTCAGAAAATTATGAAAATTTTTACACGACTATTTTAATTTATTAGGAGCTTAAGAAAAATATAAAATTGAAAATTGCTTTTTGAAAATGTAGAAAAATAAGCCAAATGGCTTCAATAGAAGCTATCACTTATTTTATTTTTGGTTTTTCTTGTTTTTATTTTTACCAAACTACTTTAATACTGAAAATGAGTGATTATTGTAAAGGTAAACTTCCTAGAACTCAAAATTAAGCTTTGAATTAGCTTCTTGGCTTATCAGGACACAAAAATGGGTCAAAATGAGAATTTAAGCTTGAATAAGCTTATAACAAGCTACCACTACTGTCCCAATGGTAAAATAAGCTTTAAACAAGTGAGATACACACAAAATAAGGTAAAACACTCAAGATAGAACACTGAATAAGCCAAGGAGTAGGAATAAGCAATTCCAAAAACTGAAAAGCTAAATTGTCCTAAGAGGGGCTTTTGCAGGGCCTTATTTAGCTTATGCAATAAGCTAAAGACCCAAAACCAAGCCTGGAACTGGAAAGCTAGTACTACTAGCTTCCCTAGAATCCAAGTTCCATCTCAAAGTCCAAGAAATCAACTCACAATGAGCTTGTGAACCCACTGTTGGGTCAGGCTTGGTACAGAAGTGAAATTAGATAGAGTAGCAGCTATTAATTTGATCACAAAAGCAAAACTCAAACAAGTATATACAAACACAATCACAAGTGAGCATATTTAAACTTTAAACAACAACTACACAAACTAGGACCAAGGGGAATCAAAAACCAAATAAGCTCAACTCTACTGAGCCAACAGCAAAAACAGTGGGTATGGGGGTGATTTTGAGGGCAAAAAATAAGCTAACAAACAAACATATAAGAACAAATGAAGGGTCGATCTAACAAAACAGCCTAGCAGGCTCCATAAAGCACCAAAGTTTAAACCTAATGGTCAAAGAATGACCAAGTTGTAGTCAATTGAAAAACGGGTCAAAGTGGGCAAAGCTGGGTGCAAGGCAATTAATTTGCCAAACAGTCCACTTTGGACTCAAACTCAAGTGACCAACTGACTTCCAAAACACAAAATTCTTTTTGATGATGATAAACAAGCTGCCAAAGTTTACAAAACAACAAATTTTATCTATTTCCAACTAGAATCAAACCCTACAGAAGCATTGGAAATCTGTCCCCTTTAACAGGTTTTTGACTTTTGAAATTTTGGACTCAATTGACTTTATCTAACTTTAATCTAATCTAGATGAATAAAAATGATCAATCAAACTGAAATGTGAGTGGATTATGCTACAACAACCACTTATGCAACTTAATGAATGATTGTGGATCCTAAAAACACTAACTGGTAAGTAGAACTGAATTTGAACAATATGTTTGGCTTTTTGTGTTATAGATGCAAGTTTTATGGTTTACCTAGCTCTAATATCACCTAAGGAGACTAATGGTGTAGAGGAACAAGCAAAATATAACCTAGCACAGGCTAAACAAAGCAGAACCAAACACCCCTTTAAACATAGCTTTGGTCTGTTTTACACTGCAACTAGTTGCTTTTTGAACCAAATCTAGAACACACAAGTATAAAAAGATTCAAAAACAATTAAGAAGCAAGTTTGAATCAGGATTGAGCAGTTTTGAATAAGCACATAGCACTGAGCATATATAAGCTAGTGTGACAATATTAATTCAAAACTAAAACAAGTACTACCTATACTACAAAATAAGCATAAACATTAATAATAAACCTAAATAAGCATTAAGAGACAAGCAATAAACACACTAATAAGCAAATAAGCTAATGAACAGTTAACTTGTACTAAAAATGAAACAAAATTAAGCTTACAAGGGTCCTTTGCTTAACCAGTGGTACCAAAATCAATCACAACACACTCCTAACACTCCCCATGAAGTTCTAACCCATGCTATCCATCTTCTTCTTCCCTTCTTCTGGTATTTTTTTTACTTCTCACTATTTTTTTTTTTTTTTTTGTATTTATTTGGATTTTTTATTTTTTTTTTCTTTTTGTGATAAAAGGAATAACAATGAAGTTTTAAGGTCTAAATGAGCTAAATGTACTCAAACTGAGCTAATGAAACAGAAAGTGAACCACTTAAACACTTTATAAGCTAATATGAGATTTTAGGCTAAAATTCCAAAATAAGAAATTTAAAGGACAAAAGATACATATTGTTACTAAAAATGAAATCACAAATCTTCTTGAAGCTGAGAATCACAATTTTAGACTAAAATTTATAACTAGAGAATAACTTAACATTACATTCTATTTAAAATTACACTAAAAAAACTAACTACTCTTCAATTTCTACAGCAGCCCTTAAATAGTGATAAAATAGGGTCTTTGGAGTCCACTTGTGTTATCCCAGCAGTAAAAACAACCATTGGATCAATGAATTTTAATCTTGACCATTCATGGATTTGGCGCCAAAAACAAGTTTTGGCTATTAGCTGTTGTAATTTGTGCCAGGGAGTGTAATTTGGATTGAGGTGGCTGCTTGGAGTAGGAGTGATGATGGAGGAGTGTTGAGTGGGTTGGTTATGATGGAAAGTAGTAGGGGGAGCAGGGGTGGTTTACAAGCACACGTGAAGAGGGAGGGAGTTGGGGTTGACTTGTGGGTTTGACCACAGGTATATTATTAAGGGTGTGGTTGTTTTGTAGATTAGGCTAGGGAGGTGGATTGGGCCTGGATAAAATGGGTAGAGTTATAAGGTGTAAAGTGGACTGGATGGGGTGTTGGGTTTAATATGGATTAAGGGTTAAATTGGTTTTGGGTTTAGTAAAGAAAAGGGTCCATTTGGTATATTAGTTAAGTACAAGGACCAAAGATGTAAAAGCTGATTTTTTGAAGGGTTTGTTTTGTCAACTTTCCAATGTTAACTCAAGGATCATTCTTGCCAAATTGTAATTCCACAAGGCCTTTTGATGATTTTTCTTCCAAATAAAGCATCCGGGAACTAATTTTGCCAAATTGCAAAGTTGAGAGGCCAAACTTGTCAAATCTTCAAAATTTACACCCAAGGACCATTGATGATAAATTTTGACTTCCCAAGGTCCTTTGTTGACTTTTCCTCCAAATCACATGCTTAGGGGCCACTTATGTCAATTTCCAAACTTTATGGACCATTTCTGCCAATTTTGCAAACTTTTGCTCCAAGGACTATTTTTGGCATTTTGTGATTCCACAAGGTGTGTTTTGAAAATCTGAGCTCAAAAGTGGTAATTTGCTTTCCCGGCTTTTGCTTTTGACACGTTTTCCAAACTCGTGCTCATTTTTGTCCTTTTTGGCCTGATTTATGCCTATTTCTGAATTATCCGTTCCTGCACGATCACAAACACAAAAGTACAATATCTTTGGCAATTATGGTTAGTTTGTGTCTGTTTTGGTCTTAATTTGGCCAGAAAAAGGTGTGTGAATAAGCATACACCAAAATCCCCCAAACTAAGGTATTGTCGTGTCCTTACGCAATGAGGTCAATTCATGCCCTACGAGATAAATAACTTTGATAACTCTTTTTACTAACTTTAAAGAAGTAGCAAAATGTTCAAAAGAGAGTATAAAATCATTTATTCCTGAGAACGCTCTGATTTTCAACTTTATTTTCTACACTACTATTTTTGTACTTTTACACTTATTATGTGACGGGATGTTTGACTTTCATCATTTTTCAATAACGTTTAGGGTCACAGAGTAAGAAACACAGCTCATAGAAAAGTGTCTATATGGATAGAATTCATTGTCCCTGATTTTTCATGAGTTCCCAAGCTAAGCGTAAAAACGAAATCATAGTCAAAAATGTCATTAAGATGCTAACACTACACATAAATGCTACTTGTAAATTCCTGCTCCCAAGTCTTACTGTATCTAGACTTTGTTAAAGAAATGATTTCTCATTTTCATTCCGATAAGTTTAAACTTTGATTGATTTAGGCGAATTTAAAAATCGTTTAAATTTTAACTCAAAAGGCCCACACATTGACACCACATTTACTATATTTTTCACTTTTTCATTTTTCATCATTTTTTTCATTTTTTTTTTTTTTTCATTTTTTTTACTTGGATTTATATATAACTTGTACCTCATACATACAGAGCTTCACGGTGAATCTCCTAGACCTAAGCGCCTTTCAGAACAAAGGATGCAAGGATCCGCTTGTCGAACCGCAGTTATTTTTGGTACTTATGACTTTATTTCAATTTACTTTGCCTCAAGCATACGGAGCTTCATGGTGAAACTCTCAGACCTAAGCGCCTTTCAGAACAAAGGATGCAAGGATCCTCTTGTCGAACCGTAGGCTATTTTAGGCATTTATTACATATTAATGGTGTTATTTGTGAACCTCATGTGGCATAAAACAAAACGGGGAGTTCCAAGACCTAAACGCCTTTCAGAATAAAGGATCCAAGGACCATTTAATGCTTATGCCAACACGTAAAGTTATCGGAAATTTAGACAAGTTTTGAAAATGCGTAATTGTAATTATTTTATTTTTTGGTTTTTCAATCTTGCGGGAGCAAGGACTACAAGTAACCATTACGAGCTCTAAAGAAATCCAACTATTCTATGTTTAGAATCTAATCACACTAATGACTTTACTATCATTTTTCGTTCTCCGCAAATTGAAAATCTCAAGTAATGATATCCGCGGATGCTTAGCCTAAAAAGTTAAGGAAGCAAGCTAGGGCTCAACACGCCCGGTCAGGTCAAAATTTCTATTCCTACTCTACCCAGCGGAAAGTCAAAACTAAATGTCAAAACTAATTATATTTTTGCAGAAAATTTTCAAATTTTCTCATTTTTTTGTACTTTTCTGATGAAATTTTTTTAATTTTTTGGATTTTTCAAGAAAAACAGAGTTACATGAGTAAACGGCACATGAAACGTGCAAGTCAAATTGAAGATACCCCCAGACTAAAGTTAGACATTGTCCTCAATGTTTCAAGGGTGAGGGTCATCCTACGTTGTATCTAAGGCTGTTTATTAATTAATGCCAAAAGATACGTTAGTAAATAAGGATATCAGAATTCTTGAACAATGAAGCATGAGACTCGAATGGAGTAAGGACAATAATATGAGCACGATAGCCATCATACTTTGGGAAAATTACCTGTACCAATACAACAATCAAACAACATAAGAAGCAGAAGAGGTTGCCCTCTTCTCGTCACTTATTAGAAAATAGGAAGAAGACAGAGACATGGGTGAAAACCCATGTGATTGCTAATGTTTTTGTTCACCGAGTCACTAGCTTGACTCGATCCCCGAATTCATTGGTTCGTGGGGAAAGTTTGGAGATCTGGGACAACCATGGGTGGTATGTCCCCTCCGAAGTAGTGCTTCAATCGATGACCATTGATTGAGGCAAAAGCAGTCAACTAAAGTCAACCACGGATGTGGTCAATATAGTCAAACTCCTTAGGCTCAATGCTCCGCGGAATATAGGGTTTCCCCGGGTCGTTATGTCCCGACGAGGTGTGGATTGTTATCAAACGGGTTTGTGATCGGGTGAATCTGGATGGGAAAGGGGTTTGAGTTTGATTAAACTAAGGAATATATGAAGAAATAGCTTAAGTAAGCTATATGAACGGATACGTGAAAGCTAAATACTTAAAAACGTTAAATATCTAAAAACGCGTACGTTCACGTTTTAAATAACGTAAACGTACAAAATAAAACGTGAAAACTGAAATCTGAAAACCCCCAGGGGGTCAAAATGACTTTTTTACAAACCTAAAGATAAAAGAAAATTTTTAGAAAAAGAAAATAAATTTTTACACTATTTAATTATTTATTATTAATTAATTACTAATTAATACTAATTATTAATATTTAAAATACTTAAATACAATATGATATTAATTTAATACTAGAAAAATGAAAATAAAATTTCTAAAATTATAAAATAACTAAAAACTAATTTTAAAATTAAAAATAAGTATTTTGGTCTTTTTGTGATTTTTATATTAATTAATTACTAATTAAATATTAATTACCTAATTAAACTATTTTAAATTATAAAAAATAGAAAATGAACAGTAAAAATTCTATAAAAATTCCTAAAATTATTTTACATTATATAAAAGCTAGGAAAATATAAAAACTAGGTCTTGCTTAATAAAAACTAATTATGCTATTTAAAACTTATTTATTAAATAATTATTAATAAAACTAATATTAAATCTAATAATTACTAAATGACAAAATAAAAATCTGATAAAATTACTAAAATTACTTTGACATAAAAGGAAATTAATAAAAATATAAAAATGCCAAGTACTTAGTAAAAATATAAAAATGAAAATTAAAATTTAAATTACATTAAATAGAAACTATCACTTAAAATTAAATTATTTTTTTCTTGATTTTTCTTTTTGAAAACTAATTTATACTTAAAATTGAAAAACTTTTGTGAAGACAAACTTTGTGGAACTTAAAAATAAGCACAACAAGTGCTTATTACATGAACAGTTGACTTTGGTCAACTGTCTAAGCTATAAGCTTTGAAATAAGCTTTAAGCTTAAACCAGGGGTGGATTGTGATTAGAATAAGCTAAAGGAACATGTTTAAGCTGAAAAAAAACCAATGGTGACCACTGAATAAGCACATGGATCAAAATAAGCACTTGGCTTATACCAAAGCCAACACAGAAAAGGGTCAAACTTAAGGAGTGATTCCAAGTGGGGTCCACAAGGTCTTAGGTCACAACTTTGGCCAAAACTTGAAAAGGGGTAGGAGGGGGGTTGAAAGGAACAAAGATGGGGTAGTGTGGCCTACTGTGGTGGCCAGAAAACACCACCAAAGGTGGCTGTGTGGTGGTGATGCTGCAGGTGCAGGGGATGACCTCGCCTTGTAGCCTACTTTGGAGGTGTGGTGGGGTCCACGCAAAATTCACAAAAGTATGAAAAAGCTAGGATTCAATAGATGAGGTAAGAGACTGCTAAACCTCAAAAGCTCAAGGCTTGAATCACATCACACAAATCTACAAAAATCTTGCAAGTTTTGTAAAAATCTTAAACATGCTCATTTGACTTTTTTGCTAAACTTGATATTTTGACTTTTATGGATTTCTGATGGATCTTATGAGCTTATGAAGTTATGATAAGCTATAATAAAGCTAACCTAAGCTAAAAATATGATTTATAAGCTGATGGTGAGGTTAATGGAACTCAAATGTATCACAGTAAACAGTTATTGATCTTATTTTTGACTTTTAATATAAAAATGACCAAGAGCTGAGTTAAGTGGAATTGGTTATGGCCTAGGCTGAGTGTCTAAACAATTTTCATCAAAAAAACAACAACAACAGCTCAGCTGTCAAGCATGATCCAAATGCCCCTATAAAACCTGATTTGAAGGTTTTGTGAGACAAACTCACAACCTAAACCTTAAACATGAAATCTAAGTTTATATTAATACTAAATTAGCATAAATGAACTGAAATGAGTACTAAATTACCTAAGCTACAATAATTTACAAAAAAATATGAAATGGCTTACAGTGGGATCATGTGAACTCAAAATCAAGCACCTAGTACTCAACCCTGTCCTAAACCTCCCCTGAGGAACTAATACCTTGCAATTCCACCATACATCATGCTCAAAACCTGTCTCACCTTTAATTCTACTTTCTTTTATTTTCTTATTTATTTTCCATGGATTTCTGAGTTTTTATAGCAACCTGATTAAAGGCTTAATTGAACATTACATGAGCTTATGAAAACTTGTGGATGAGCTTACTGAGCTAAATGAAAGAAGTAACAATAGCTTAAAACAACTTTATAAATAAAATGAAAATTTGAATGAAAATCTGTCACAAACTAATATAAACTTGAGAAGATGAAATTAAGGCTTGAAATAGATTTAGAATACACTACGTGTGCTGAATACATTAATTCCAATCAGAAAATTACATTGTAAAAGAAAAATTACATTACTTGATACTAAACTACTGCTACCTAATACCCTTTTCTTCTATTTTATTTGACTTATATAAGTCTTGGGTTCCTCCTTTGACTTTCCTACATGACTTGGAGCCGTAGGATTGCTTCAATTAATCCCCACCGTTCAAATGATTTTTGGCGCGAAATGGGGAAAGGGCAACATGAGTGGAGTTTGGTGAGAAGGTTGGGGGTAATAAATGAGGAGGGGAGTTGTGGGAGACACAAGGGAGTGTTAGTGAGGGTTTTGTGGGATTTGGAGAGGGAGCAGGGGGAACACAGAAGCGGGTATTAAAGGGTTGGGGATGGGTGAACAGTACCCTGGGTGTGGTGTTTGACCTGGTATGTTGACTCGTTGACCCTAGGGTTTGACCGGGTGTGTTATTATTTTAGTTTTGGGCTTGTGGTGGGCTAAGGGTGTTATTGGATCAGGTATGGGTGTTTTGTTTGGATTAGGTTGTGGGCTATATTTAACAAAGGGTCCATTTGGTATTTAGAAATTATAACACAAGGACCAAACTTGTATTTTGCCGAAAGTTGAGGGCTGCAAAATGTAATTGTTCCAAAGTAACCATAAGGACCATACTTGCCATGTTTTGATAACCCACGGACCAATATTTAATATTTTCCAAAATTAAGTTTCACGGGGACCAATTGTGCAAAATTCCAAACTACGAGGACCAAACATGTAAATTTCCCAAATTTCACACCAAGGACTAAAAATGACTTTTGTAACTTCCCACGGATCAAAAATGATTTTTCTTTCAAAAATATCCCACCAGGGACCAAAATTGCCAATTTCTGAAACTCCAGGGACTAAATTGCAAATTTCTAAAACTTTTGAGATTTTTCACCAAAGGACTAAATATGACAACTTATGATTTCAAAAGGACCTTTGGTGATAATTTTCCATATTTTGAATAACCAGGGACTAGTTTTATCATTTTATGAAAGTTGGGGGACTGAAACTGCCAATTATGTAAACTTTGTACGTTTTTCATTTGTTTATACTCATTTTGCATCTAAAACATATAAAACACAATTTTGAAATATTTTTAGTATTTTGATGCATTTCTGGGTGTTTTTGTATGTTTTGGAGTTCCGATTTGACCAAAAATGATGAGTGTTTGAGCACTCATCAATCCCCCACACTAAAATATTGCTAGTCCCTAGCAATACACTGTTTTGAAAACTTAATGGATTTTAAACTCTTTACCAAAAGCCATCACTTCTGGAGTAGCCAGATGTATCGATTCAAGTAAGAACTATGGTCCACCTTATAACCATGTGATTTTTAGCAAACCACCAGCTGTCAACGGATTTGATTAGTCTTTACCAAAAGCCGTTTGCTTCTGGACTAGCCAACTCTTGATGGAATAGTCAACATCTTGGTGAGCTGATTACCAATTATGGTTTTTCCACTGCCTTTACCACAAGTCATAATCTTGCGGGCTAGCCAACTCATTCACTTTTTAGGATATGGCGAGTTAATTTACCATACAATTTTAGGCAAATTGTAAGCCATCAACGGATTTGAGATGTCTTTACCAAGCGCCGTTTGCTCCTGGACTAGCCAATCCTTTTGTCGGTTAGACAAGGCGGATTGATAACCACAAAAATTTTGAAACTTTAGTGAATTTTTTTTTAAATTTTTGCCAAAAACGGGGGTATAAGATAGTAAAATGTGATAAAATTCACTAGAATAGCGAATACCCCCCACACTTAGAATGAATATTGTCCTCAATATTCAAAGTCCCAGCTATTATGCCGACTCTTTGAACGTAAAAGGGCAACATTACAAGCTAAATGTGGAAAACACCATTTTGTTTTTTTTTTTTTTCACTTTATATCAAAGCATGGGTAACTCCCCCATACTTTGGGTGAATACCCTATAAGTACGCTACTGTTTTTGTTTACCGAGTCGCTAGCTTGACTCGACCCCGAATTCATTTGTCCTTGGGGAAGCATGATGTGGAAGAAGGAATCTCCATCGGACTTTCATTCAAGATGTTTGGACAAACATTTGAAGCACGTGAAAGTTCCACACAGATGAGATATAATACCGTCTCAAGATAATGATACATGAAAATGCCGGGATCAAAGATGGTATCTTCATTCCCGAAGGAGTGAAGAACAAGAGAAGTCACCTTATAGGTGAAGAAAAGGAAGAAAACCATGATGAAAATCATGATTTGATATTCTTCCTCGAGAGCAGGCTCATTAGCCTGAATTTGGATTTCAAGGGTTAAGCTCAAAAACATGCCGGGAGGGAGGGTGGGAATTCGCAAATCCTCATGAGTGAGTGTATCTCCCCCCGGGCTATCAAACTCCGGAGGAGTCATGATATGAGTGAGTTCACCGGAGAACTCCTTATGAAGAGAATTATTCACAAGATGTGAATCTGTGAATTCATGTTCTGGTATAAACTCATCACAATCCTCATTCTGAATATCAAAGAGTGGATTATCAGAAATCAAAGTGAATTCGGATTCGAATTCAAATAGAGGATTGGTGAGAGTAGTATTGAATGATTCGGGAACAAAGTGACTAATATTCTCTATTTGACTGTTGGGATCAGAAGTGAGTGGTGGATAATGATATTGGAGACTTTCAATTTCTCCCAGATCGGCTTCAAAGTCGAGGAGACCATCATCACTTTCCAGTGAAAGTGGATTGATGTGAGTAAGTTCATCGGCGAACTCCTCAAGAAGAGGATCAACATCAGACTGTGGGAGTGATGCCTCAATATACTCAATGTCTCCATGAGATGTACAATCATCATTAAAATCTGAGAAAGTCTCAAAATGATCGTTTGAACACTCAAGAGGGGAAGGAAGATCACACATATGCTCAAGAATTCCCTGTGACTCTCCTGGGATTGGGACAAGGATCTCAACATTAGACTTTATGAATTCGTCTGATTCCTTATCAGGAACAGTGCTAAGATGCTCATCCCCCATGCTCAGAGAGTGAGTGGGAACCTCGGGTGTGATAGCAGTTGTTTGAGATGGAATCTCAACTGCTGGGATATCAACTGATGAACTTGATGGATCTTTATAGAATTTAAGGATATCAAGTGTATCTTCATCATCACTGTCATCAGGAATAAAACGGAACTGAGAACTAGATCTGGCTACTTTTTCTTTTGCAATTGATTCCCTAACAGAGTTTTCATAGGCATCTTGGGAATTTATTTTAGCAGCCTGCTCTTCAGCTAACAATTCAGCCATGGATTTCTCATGTGAATTTTGAATGAAAGAACATTGTGGGGATGGGGATTTGTCACAACCGAAAGGTTGACATTGATAATCATCATGAGGACCCCCACAATATACACAAGAAAAACTGGGAGCATTTTGAAATGCTGTGCTATTCAACTCCTCCTTAAGTTCTTTTAATATATCAAGAGCCTTTAGTAAAAGGTCTTGCTCAGTATCATGAGGAGTTGTGTGAATCATTTGGTACTGTGGAGGTGGGTCTGAAAACGAATAGTCGTAATTGTTACAAGGAAATGGATTCCTTGTTTGACAATCCGAGCTAGAGTGTGGACCTCCATAGTAATCACAACAGTGAAACTGATGTGGCTGTGGGTTGTATGTGCTTGAGTTATAATTGTTATCAGGAAACTGCTCATGGACAAGCGTGTTTCCTGATTGACAATCAGAACTGTAATGTGAACCACCACAGTACTCACAACAATAAAACTGTTGAGTCTCATGGTGTGGTAACTGATGGAATAAATCAGTCGTGTCATGGTAGGAATAGGGATCTTGGTTATAGACAGACCCGTTTCCTGACTCTACCATGCCACAACTGAGGCAATTGCCACCATTATAACGATTACCACACCAATGGCAAGTAAGAAGGTGTGGGTGAGACATAGAAAGAATCAAAAGGTTTGGGAGGGTAAGGAATGAAGAATCAAAGATGTGAGAGGGTAAAGGTGAATATTTTTGGGTTTTTGGATAAACATTTTGTACAAATGAGAAAGAAAATGTTTTTGTGTTTTTTGTGTTCGTTGAAAACTGATTTTAAAAAGTTTTCGGGAACAGTTTTGTTTTTATAAGAAAATAAGAAGATAATATGAACAAGGGTGGTAAATATACAATGGATGTATATCCCGATTCACTAATACGCAAAACCGTTTGGAATAGCGCGCACACCTCCCCGGCAGCGGCGCCAAAATTTGATTGAGGCAAAAGCAGTCAACTAAAGTCAACCACGGATGTGGTCAATATAGTCAAACTCCTTAGGCTCAATGCTCCGCGGAATATAGGGTTTCCCCGGGTCGTTATGTCCCGACGAGGTGTGGATTGTTATCAAACGGGATTGTGATCGGGTGAATCTGGATAGGAAAGGGGTTTGAGTTTGATTAAACTAAGGAATATATGAAGAAATAGCTTAAGTAAGCTATATGAACGGATACGTGAAAGCTAAATACTTAAAAACAAATATCTAAAAACGCGTACGTTCACGTTCTAAATAACGTAAACGTACAAAATAAAACGTGAAAACTGAAATCTAAAAACCCCCAGGGGGTGAAAATGACTTTTTTACAAACCTAAAGATAAAAGAAAATTTTTAGAAAAAGAAAATAAATTTTTACACTATTTAATTATTTATTATTAATTAATTACTAATTAATACTAATTATTAATATTTAAAATACTTAAATACAATATAATTATAATTTAATACTAGAAAAATGAAAATAAAATTTATAAAATTATAAAATAACTAAAAACTGATTTTAAAATTAAAAATAAGTATTTTCGACTTTTTGTGATTTTTATATTAATTAATTACTAATTAAATATTAATTACCTAATTAAACTATTTTAAATTATAAAAAATAGCAAATGAACAGTAAAAATTCTAGAAAAATTCCTAAAATTATTTTACATTATACAAAAGCTAGGAAAAATATAAAAACTAGGTCTTGCTTAATAAAAACTAATTATGCTATTTAAAACTTAATTATTAATTAATTATTAATAAAACTAATATTAAATTTAATAATTACTAAATGACAAAATAAAAATCTGATAAAATTACTAAAATTACTTTAACATAAGAGGAAATTAATAAAAATATAAAAATGCCAAGTACATAATAAAAATATAAAAATGAAAATTAAAATTTAAATTACATTAAATAGAAACTATCACTTAAAATTAAATTGCTTTTTTCTTGATTTTTCTTTTTGAAAACTAATTTATACTTAAAATTGAAAAACTTTTGTGAAGACAAACTTTGTGGAACTCAAAAATAAGCACAACAAGTGCTTATTACATGGACAGTTGACTTTGGTCAACTGTCTAAGCTATAAGCTTTGAAATAAGCTTTAAGCTTAAACCAGGGGTGGATTGTGATTAGAATAAGCTAAAGGAACATGTTTAAGCTAAAAAAAAAAACCAATGGTGACCACTGAATAAGCACATGGATCAAAATAAGCACTTGGCTTATACCAAAGCCAACACAGAAAAGGGACAAACTTAAGGTGTGATTCCAAGTGAGGACCACAAGGTCTTAGGTCACAACTTTGGCCAAAACTTGAAAAGGGGTAGGAAGGGGGTTGAGAGGAACAAAGATGGGGTAGTGGGGCCCACTGCGGTGGCCAAAAAACACCACCAAAGGTGGCTGTGTGGTGGTGATGCTGCAGGTGAAGGGGATGACCTCCCCCTGCAGCCTACTTTGGAGGTGTGGTGGGGTCCACTTAAAATTCACAAAAATATGAAAAATCTAGGAATTAATAGATGAGGTGAGGGACTGCTAAACCTCAAAAGCTCAAGGCTTGGACCACATCACACAAATCTACAAAAATCTGCAACATGCTCATTTGACTTTTTTGCTAAACTTGATATTTTGACTTTTATGGATTTTTTATGGATCTTATGAGCTTATGAAGTTATGATAAGCTATAATAAAGCTAACCTAAGCTAAAATATGATTTATAAGCTGATGGTGAGGTTAATGGAACTCAAATGTATCACAGTAAACAGTTATTGATCTTACTATGGATAATTGACTTTTACTATAAAAATGACCAAGAGCTGAGTTGAGTGGAATTGGTTATGGCCTAGGCTGAGTGTCTAACAATTTTCATCAAAAAACAACAACAACAGCTCAGCTGTCAAGCATGATCCAAACACCCCTATAAAACCAGATTTGAATTTTTTGTGAGACAAACTCACAACGTAAACCTTAAACATGAAATCTAAGTTTATATTAATACTAAATTAGCATAAATGAACTGAAATGAGTACTAAATTACCTAAGCTACAGTAATTTACAAAAAATTATGAAATGGCTTACAGTGGGATCATGTGAACTCAGAATCAAGCATCTAGTACTCAACCTTGTCCTAAATCTCCCATGAGGAACTAATACCTTGCAATTCCACCATACTTCATACTCAAAACCTGTCTCACCTTGAATTCTACTTTCTTTTATTTTCTTATTTATTTTCCATGGATTTCTGAGTTTTTATAGCAACCTGAGTAAAGGCTTAATTGAACATTACATGAGCTTATGAAAACTTGTGGATGAGCTTACTGAGCTAAATGAAAGAAGTAACAATAGCTTAAAACAACTTTATAAATAAAATGAAAATTTGAATGAAAATCTGTCACAAACTAATATAAACTTGAGAAGATGAAATTAAGGCTTGAAATAGATTTAGAATACACTAAGTGTGCTGAATACATTAATTCCAAACAGAAAATTACATTGTAAAAGAAAAATTACATTACTTGATACTAAACTACTCTAAACTTACACTACTGCTACCTAATACCCTTTTCTTCTATTTTCTTTGACTTATATAAGTCTTGGGTTCCTCCTTTGACTTTCCCACATGACTTGGAGCCATAGGATTGCTTCAATTAATCCCCACCGTTCAAATGATTTTTGGCGCGAAATGGGGAAAGGGCAAGATGAGTGGAGTTTGGTGAGGAGGTTGGGGGTAATAAATGAGGAGGGGAGTTGTGGGAGACACAAGGGAGTGTTGGTGAGGGTTTTGTGGGATTTGGAGAGGTAGCAGGGGGAACACAGAAGCGGGTATTAAGGGGTTGGGGATGGGTGAACAGTACCCTGGGTGTGGTGTTTGACCTGGTATGTTGACTCGTTGACCCTGGGGTTTGATCAGGTGTGTTATTATTTTAGGTTTGGGCTTGTGGTGGGCTAAGGGTGTTATTGGATCAGGTAGGGGTGTTTTGTTTGGATTAGGTTGTGGGCTATATTTAACAAAGGGTCCATTTGGTATTTAGAAATTATAACACAAGGACCAAACTTGTATTTTGCTGAAAGTTGAGGGCTGCAAAATGTAATTGTTCCAAAGTAACCATAAGGACCATACTTTCCATGTTTTGATAACCCACAGACCAATATTTAATATTTTCCAAAATTAAGTTTCCCGGGGACCAATTGTGCAAAATTCCAAACTACGGGGACCAAACATGTAAATTTCCCAAATTTCACACCAAGGACTAAAAATGACTTTTGTAACTTCCCAAGGATCAAAAATGATTTTTCTTTCAAAAATATCCCACCAGGGACCAAAATTGCCAATTTCTGAAACTCCAGGGACTAAATTGCAAATTTCCAAAACTTTTGAGATTTTTCACCAAAGGACTAAATATGACAACTTATGATTTCAAAAGGACCTTTGGTGATAATTTTCCATATTTTGAATAACCAGGGACTAGTTTTGTCATTTTAAGAAAGTTGGGGGACTGAAACTGCCAATTATGCAAACTTTGTACGTTTTTCATTTGTTTTTACTCATTTTGCATCTAAAACATATAAAACACAATTTTGAAATATTTTTAGTATTTTGATGCATTTCTGGGTGTTTTTGTATGTTTTGCAGTTCTGATTTGACCAAAAATGATGAGTGTTTGAGCACTCATCAACCTTTCACTTTAAAGTTGGGACCGTCGGGTTGAGACAACTCAACGGTTCCATATGAAAACACTTTTGCTACAGTGAATGGTCCAGACCAGCAGGTTTTTAGCTTCCCCGAGAAAATCTGCAATCTTGAATTGAAAAGAAGGACTCGATCACCAACTTTGAAAACGCGGTTCTTTATTTTTGAGTCATGAATCTTCTTAGTCTTTTCTTTGTAGATCAAAGAATTCTCGTATGCTTGATCACGAAGTTCATTTAATTCATTTAGTTGAACCTTGCGGTGATTACCCGCTGTCTGCAGATCGAAGTTTGCATGCTTCAAGGCCCAATAGGGTTTGTGCTCGATCTCGATCGGTAAATGACATACCTTTCCATGTACAAGCTTGTATGGAGTGCACCCGATGGGTGTTTTGTAAGCTTTACGGAAGGCCCATAGTGCGTCATCTAATTTTTCCGACCAAGAGGCACGGTTTTCACCTATTGTCCATTCCAAAATTCTTTTTATACCACGATTTGAAAGCTCCACTTGCCAACTTGTTTGGGGGTGATACGCGGTAGAAATACGGTGAGTTACACTGTACTTAAGCATAACTTTTGCAAATTGATCATTGCAAAAATGTGTACCACGATCACTGATTGTGGCACGTGGAGTTTCGAACCTAGCAAAAAGAAACTTCACAACTACCCGGGCGTCGTTGGTGGGTAGAGCCTTCGCTTCAACCCATTTTGACAAGTAGTCAACAGCCACAAGTATGTACTTGTTCCCTCGTGAAGATGGGAACGGCCCCATAAAGTCAATGCCCCATATGTCAAAGATTTCACAAATTTGAATGGCATTTTGTGTCATTTCGTATTTCTTAGAAATATTCCCGTGACGTTGACAAGCGTTACAATATTTGACTAAGTTGTGGGCATCTTTAGAGATTGAGGGCCAATAGAATCCGGAATCAAACACCTTTTTAGCGGTGTAATTGGGATTATGATGTCCCCCAGTAGGTCCAGCATGGCAAGCCTCTAGAATATCAATGGCTTCCTGACCATAAACACATCGCCGGATGACTTGATCAGCACAGATTTTGAATAAGTAGGGGTTGTCCCATAAGTAATGTTTAACATCTTTGAAGAACTTATTCTTTTGTTGGGACGACATCCCTTTCACCACAAAGTTACCCGCATGGTAGTTTGCAAAATCGGCAAACCATGGGGTAGTAGAATCTCCACGAAAAGAAACCGCATTGAGTGTCTCGAGAGGGAAGGTTTCATTAATTTCCTTCTTCTCAAAAACATCTTGGTGGGGGTTTTCTAGATGGGAGAGGTGATCATCAGCTAGGTTCTCAGCCCCCTTTTTTATCACGTATGATGATATCAAATTCATGTAGGAGGAGAACCCAACGGAGCAATCTCGGTTTTGCATCTTGTTTTGCAAAGAGGTACTTTAAAGCCAAGTGGTCCGTATACACTATGCATTTTTTCAATATCAAGTATGGCCGAAACTTTTCAAAGGCATACACCACTGCTAATAGTTCTTTTTCCGTAGTGGTGTAATGACTTTGAGCCTCGGTCATTGTTTTACTCGCAGAGTGTATCGGCTAAAATGTTTGGTTTTGCGTTGCCCCAAGACTGCACCTATTGCAAAGTCACTAGCATCGCACATAAGCTCAAAGGGCAGGTCCCAATCAGGGGCAACTAAGATCGGTGCTTCTGTAAGCTTTTTCTACAAAGTTTGAAAAGCTTCAATGCACTCGGGAGAGAAGATAAAAGGAGCATCCTTCTCAAGGAGATGGGTCATAGGCCGGGCGATTTTGGAAAAATCTTGAATGAATCTACGATAGAAACCGGCATGACCCAAAAAACTCCGAATACCTTTGACGGTAGTGGAATGAGGTAATTTAGCAATGACATCAACTTTTGCCCTATCTACCTCAATCCCGTTCTTTGAGATTTTATGGCCAAGGACAATGCCCTCTTTGACTATAAAATGGCTTTTCCCCGGAAACAGCGCCAAAATTTGACTCCTCCTAAACTAACCAGTCAACCAGGTGTGGTCAATAGGTCAACCCAGGGGTAGGAGTGCAAGTAAATCCAGTTGTAGAACCGTAGAGGAGGGGGGTTGAATACGGTCTTTTCGGCTTCTTCAAAGTTTATTAACTTTAAGCCTCAAAGATCACCAAGTGGTTATACTATAATAATCACAACTACAAACACAAACAAAGTACATAAAGCATCTAAAGAGACACCACGATATATACTGGTTCAGGATGGGGGTTTATACCATCCGTACGTCCAGTTGCAAATCCACGACACCGATACTATTACTCTAGTATAATCCTTTCGGTGGATTACAAACTGTTACAACTTCACTCCACCGATATGCACTAAGATCGGTGCTCACTAAGAAGAGCTACTCCCCAACGGTATTCCGCCCTTGGAAACCACCCAAAAGAATCTCGTGATTCGACTTACCACTAAGACCACTAAGACTTCCCACCGGAAGTATCAAACCCCAACTAGATCCCCAATGATCTAGGCTTGGTCACTAAGACACAAGACTTCAATCTAGATCCCCAACGATCTAGGCTTGGTCACTAAGACACAAGACTTCCCTTACAAACAAATAGAAAGAATAAGTGTTTATTTATTCAACCAAGCCCTAACCTAACCTACAGACTCGATTGTAGTAGAAAGGGTAAAGATAAGAAGACCCTCGACACAATCACAAAAGTGGATTAGGTTCTTGTGATTCTTCCCTTGCAAAGTGATGTGTTCTCTCAAAGATGTTAATGTGAAAATCAAGAACACAAGATTAGAGATAGAGAGATTTGAGAGTGTTTAGAGAGAAAGAATATAGAGAGAAAGAATAATTGCAAGGGGTGAGGTATACAAGAGGCAAGGGTGATATTTATAGGCCAAGAACCCAAACTTGGGAAATTTTACCGAGGCCGGCGCGTCACCCGCGCGTCAGCGCGCCAGGCTTCTTTAAATTTTTCCCAAGTGTTGGGTGTTGGATCTTACAAATACCTATCCTTGCTAAACCCCCAATTGTACTTCACACTAAACCTTAACATTAATCAATCTAAGGTTTACCAAGTCAAATAGCCAATTCAAAAATCATTTGTGAAGTGTTTAAAGAGAAAACAAATTACCAAGGGTACAAAGAGTAGATGGGGTAATTTGGAAGGGGTAGAAGTGTTATTCCTCACATGGCATAGAAAAGAGAGAAAGAATATGCCAAGGTATACTCCATTGCTTGGGGGGGAAGAATGAGATGAGGGTTGAGATGAGATAGTTTGAATTGGATGGCTAGGATCAAAGGGAGCCTCCTTTGATTTTCAAATTATTTGGCATGTAGGAGAAATGAAGGGTTGAGATGTGTTTATTTGAAATAGATGGCTATGATCAAAGCGAGCCTAGGTTTGGATTGAGAAGGGATATTCCAAAGGAATATGCTTTGCTTCGGGGGAAAAGGTGAATCAATGGTTGAGATGGTTTCTGTTTGAAATAGATGGCTTGGATTAAACACATGTGATGGTATAGAGAGGAGGGTGAGGTGAATGGTTGAGATATGTTGTAATTTGAATTGAATGGCTAGGATCAAAGGAGCCTCTTTAGAAATTCAAACAATTCCCATGTGTTGAATATGAAGGGCTAAGATGTGTTGTAAGGGAATAGATGGTTGAGATGTAGAGTATGTAAGGGAATATGTAAGAGTGTAAGAGATTGTGTAAGAGAATTGTGTAAGAGAATATATGATTTGGATATGATTGGATATGGTGGTATTTTTCTTTTGTAGAAATGAGATTAAGAGAAGATTAAGAAGTAATCTAATTGTTATTAAGAAGAAAAGGTTTAGACAATTAAGATTATGAGTTGAGAAGATCATAGGTTACTTATAAGTTCAAGTAACACAACGTCGAGAATCCATAGTTTCATATCTCGTGACTTTCCACGACTTGACGTTCTCAACTAATACCTTGGTTCAAAGAAGTTAAGTGCTTTGCCTTGATGTAAATCATAACCCAAGTGGGAAAGGATGCGTTTATGCGAAGTGACCTTTGACTTAGTTTGACCAATAAAGGAGTAAACCCGTTACGTAATTGGAGAAGACGTAAACACGAGATATGAGCATATGGATGCTTTCACATGATGTTACGTGAAATATATAAGCTCCCTAAGTTTAGAAAGGCCTTGCCTAGAGGCGATCGTTAGAAAACATGAGTTGGCGTTTTCCCGTAAACGGGTGTTTTAAAAGTAGGATCCTTCAAGTTTCAAAACTCGTTTCGAGTGTTCTCAATTAAGCACATAACATATTCATACCTGTATTGAAAGATCCACATTTTTCGGGTAAGGGGAAAGCCGACTTTCAAAATTCGCCAGGAACCATACAGTGTGCTGGCGCGTCACCCACGCGTTGACGCGCGGGCAGCGCGCCAGGAGCAGATATGGGCTCCGGGGAATTTGGCTAACGTTTGTTATTTTATGTGTTTCGATGCTGTATTTGTCATCATTAAAACTTAAAGAGATCTTGATCATGTTGCCTTAACAATCTCCCCCTTTTTTATGATCACAAATAAAAACCGAAAGCAAATAAAATTAAAAAACTTAGTGAAGACAAAGCGCGCCTTTGGTGTAGCTTGCGTCTTAACCTTTGCGTTGTAGTTTGGTGAAGCCTTTAACATTTCTTGAATGGTCTCCACGCTCTTGCTTTCTTTCTTCCCCTTTTGTCGAATCAAAAAGGCGGGACTTCCAATTAGATGGGAAATAAGCTTGTAATAATGCACCCGAACGTGCTCCTCCTTGAACATAGCTCCCCCTAGATCGTTGCTCCCCCTTGTTCCAGGGCGGGGATCCATGGGTCAAGAGCCTCACCTTTGCGGTGGCCTAGCTACATAAAACAACCAACACGCAACAAACGAACAATCCTCACATGTGATACACTAAAATGGGTTAGGTAACTGATTGATGCTAAACCACCAACTTATATTGACCAAAGAATGGTCAACAAACTCAAATAGCCTAGGTCAATGCTCCGGGTAATATAATGTATCACCGGGTCGTTAAATCCCGTTGAGGTGTGAAATGTAACTTTAGCGTATTCGTAATCGGGTGTTATTCATGGAAAAGGGTTTGTTGTGAAAATTATTTGGAGATATTTAACAAAAATAGCTTAGGAAAGCTATTTGAATGATTACGGGAATTTAGATCGAGAAGAAATCACCTAGAACTAAGAACCGTACGTTTGCCGAAGACGTGGACAAACGTACAAAAACGTGAATACGGTGATCTGGAAAGGCTACTGGTATGAAAATTACTTTTTTACAAACCTAATGATAAGAGAAAATTTTTGGAAATTTAAAGTTAATTTTTACACTAATTAAGTAATTACTAATAATTAAATACTATTTTTCTAATTACTTTTAATTAACTAAATTACTCTAAATTATAAATAATTATGAAATTAACTTGGAAAAAATAAAAATTAAACTTAGAAAAATCTAAAATACTATAAAACTAATTTTAGAAATGAAAATATATTTTTAAGACTATTTAATTAATTATTACTAATTATTAACTAATTATTAATTACTTTTTAATTATTTAAAATAACCTAAATTCTAAATAATTACTAAATTACACTAGAAAAGTGAAAATAAAATTTGGAAAACTTAAAAATAACTAAAAAATAATTTTAAAATTTAAATTATATTTTTCTGATTTACTAATTAATTATTATTAATTATTAACTATTTATTAATTACTAAAAACTATTTTAAATTAAGAAAAGTAGTAAATGATAAAAGAAAAATCTGAAAAATTTACAGAAATAGTTTTAACACACCAGAAGCCTAGGAAAATTGTAAAAATGGAATTTGCTTATAAATAAGCTAATGAATAAGCCAAATGGCTTAAATAGAAGCTATCACTTCTATTAAGTTGGGCTTATTTGAAATTTTCTTTTTCCAAACTGATTATTACAACTTATTAGACAACTTTTGTGAAGTGACTTTGACTGAGGTAAAGGAAATAAGCACTTCAAGTGCTTATTATCTTAACAGTTGACTTTTATTGACCAAGAGTGAAATAAGCTCAAATGAGCAAATGTGGGGTCCACTCTGGTGAAAACAGATATAAACAAGTACTATGAACAGCTTTAAACAAGAAACACACAAATAAGCCAAGGAAATAAGCCAGAAGTCCAAAATAAGCACTTGGCTTAATTGGTTCTGAGTCAGTTCTGGGACAGACTTTAGAGGCCAAATAAGGTGGGGTCCACTGGTCTTAAGGTCACACAAATGGTCAACCCTTAATCCTGGGTAGGAGGGGGGTTGTATGGAACCAAGAATGAAGTGTGGGACCCACTGGGTCAGTCACAAAGTACCACCAAAGTTGGGAGGATGGTTTGGGTCTGCTGAGACAGGGCAAGAGCTTGCCCTGCAGCTCACTTTGAGCTTATACACAAGCTGTAAGAAAAATCACAAAAATAAAATACCCATAGGATCTTATACTTCTACTGACAAACTATCACCACAACAAATTTCAAAGATTAATATCAAACACAAAAATCTAGAAAATTCATGCCATTTTTGGATTTTCTGAGGTGATGAACTTTTGACTTTTAACAAAACTTTGAGATTTTGACTTATATGAAACTTAGATCACTTTTATTGCTTGAATCTATTATAATAAGCTATATAATGACTAATTTAAGTGAAAACTCAAACTTGTGAATGGATATGATGGGTTTTGGAATTGAAAATCCCACACAGTTACTGTGTGGGTGAGATTGCTTATAATTTTGACTTTGGCAGTATTTTTGACCAAGAAAATGGTTGTTTTGGTCTGTTGTGACTATGATTGAGTTATATGAACCAAAATGAAACCATGCAACCCACTGAAACACTCAATACAGTCTCAACCAAACACCCCTTTAACAGATGCTTATAAAGAAATCTTGGCTCAAACAAACATGAAATACAACCAAATGATTACTACTACTAGATTAAACAATAATTTAGTAGATTAAATAGCAACAAGCACCTAAACTACTGAGAGAGTAAAAATTAAAGAGAAGGCTTACATAAGCCTTCCAAGCAACTGATAAGGATCAAAGAACCAAGTAAACCAATCCTAATGCCCTCCCATGAGGTACCTAACCCACAGCCATCCACAATATACTGTGCTCCTTGCTCATTCACCCATTTCCTTTCATTTTTTTTATTTTATTTTTATTTTTCTTGATTTATTTGATAATTTTCTAAAACTTGGCTTTTGATTGATATAGAAGCTCACTGAGCTTCTACAAGCTTTCTGTATGAGCTAATAAGAGTTTACAAACAACCAATGATCATTAACACACCTTGAATTATAACTTGAAAATTTTATGAAACTTGGAATTTGAGAATTAAGAGATAAACTTAGAACTGCATTTTCATTAATTGAAAACAGATTACATTACATAAAAATAAACATGAAAAAGACTAAATTAAAGTTATACATGCCTCATATGGCTTCTATCCCTAACTACTTATACTTCGACATTAAAACAAGTCCTCCTAGCATCCATGTGCATCCCAGCTCTCTTTTTAGAGTTCCACGTGTCTCTTTGTTGACCAAGGACCAAATCCCCATCGTCCAATTATGCTAAGATGACTTTGAGCCCTAGATTGCCATTTTCCCGCTCAAATTTATACGAGGTAATTTTCAGTGGTATTGGTGGGTGTTGGTGAGGACATTTATGGTGGTGGGTTTATTAGGTGAGGTTATTAATTGTGGGGGGTTGAGTTGGTGAAAAGGTGAGGAGGGGGGATGGATTCGTTCCTGGTTTTGCGTTGGCTGTTGGGGGGAAGAAGGAGGGTCAAACGGGAGGTTTGACCGGGGTGTTTTAATAATAAAAAGGAGTGGGCTGGGTTGGATGTGGTATTTGGGTTTGTTTTGGTTTTTGGGTTTAATATTAAAAGGGTCCGGTTTGGTTGTTTAGGCATGGGGACCAATTTTGCAATTTACCAAACCTCAAGGACTGAATTGTAACTTTTCCCAATTTACACCAAGGACCAAACTTGTTATAATTCCAAAGTTCACAAAACCATTTTTCCATTTTTCAAAATTTCAAAACTTCCCAGGGACTTATTTTGCCATATTTGGATTTTCAGGGGCTAAACTTGTAATTTTAGAAAACTTGCAACCCAAGTGTAATATTTTGTGATTATTTGACTTTTAAAACCTTGGGTTGACTTTTCCTTTCAAAATAAATGCATAGGGACTAAAATTGACAAGTTTTGAAACTTAGGGGACTGAAACTGCCAATACTGCAAACTTTGTACGTTTTTTCTTTGTTTTTGCTCATTTTGCTTTTAAATCACATAAAACACAATCCCTGGGATAATTTAAGTATTTTGATATCTTTTTGATTGTTTTTGTGCGTTTTGGCAGTTTAAATATATTAAAAACGATGAGTGTTTGAGCATTCATCAATCCCCCACACTGAACTATTGCTAGTCCCTAGCAATCTTTTTAGAAAACTTGATGGATTTTAACTCTTTACGAAAAGCCATCACTTCTGGAGTAGCCAGGTGTAAGAACTGTGGCACACCTGATAACCGTGTGATTTTGAGCAAACCACCAGCTTCCAACGGATTTGTTAAGTCTTTACCAAGAGCCGTTTGCTCCTGGACTAGCCAGCATCTTGATGGACCTAGTCAACATCTTGGTGAGCTGATTACCAATTATGGATTTTCCATGGCCTTTACCACAAGCCATAATCTTGCGGGCTAGCCAACTCATTTGTTTTTGGGGAGCTGAGGAACCATACAATTTTGGGCAAATTGCCAGCCGTCAACGGATTTGAGTTATCTTTACCAAGAGCCGTTTGCTCCTGGATTAGCCAACCCCTTTTGTCGCTTAGACAAGGCGGACTGATTACGACAAAAATTTTGAAATAAAGTGAAAAATTTTTGAAAATTTTGGCCAAAAACGGGGGTACTTGAAAGATATTTTGATAAAATTCGTTAGAATTTCCCCCCCACACTTAGAAGTGAATATTGTCCTCAATATTCAAAGTCCCGGCTATTATGCCGAAGCTATGAACGTAAAAAGCCAAGATTCGAATCTAACTGCGGAAATACCAATTTTCACTTTATTTCTATATATACAACTTTTTTTTTTTTTATTATTTTTTTTTTTTTTATTTTTTTTTTTTGAGACTTATATACATATATACATTTTTTCTCAAACAGCGGGGGGTTGGCCATTCCCCCACACTCGGTGATAGAAAATAGAAAGAATCAGAGATACGGGTGAAAACCCGTATTATTGCTAATTTTTGTTCATCGAGTCGCTAGCTTGACTCTATCCCCGAATTCAATTGTCCTTGGGGAAAGTTTAGAGATCCGGGACGACCATGGATGGTATGTCCTCTCCAAAGTAGTGCTTTAACCGATGTCCATTCACTTTGAAATTTGGACCGTCACTTTGAGATAATTTGACAGTGCCATAAGGATAAACTTTTGTGATAGTGAATGGACCAGTCCATCGGGTTTTGAGCTTTCCCGAGAAGATCTTGAGTCTAGAATTGAAAAGAAGGACTCGATCACCAACGTTGAAAACGCGGTTTTTGATTTTTGAGTCATGAATCTTCTTTATCTTTTGTTTATAGATCAAAGAGTTCTCGTAAGCTTGATCACGAAGTTCGTTTAATTCATTGAGTTGAACTTTTCTGTGATCACCCGCCGTTCTGAGGTCGAAATTGGCATGCTTGAGGGCCCAATAGGCCTTGTGCTCAAGCTCGATCGGAAGATCGCACGCTTTCCCGTACACAAGTTTACAAGGCGTACACCCAATGGGTGTTTTGTAAGCCGTACGGAAAGCCCAAAGTGCATCATCTAATTTGTCCGACCACGATGCACGATTCTTACCTACAGTTCTTTCCAAGATTCTTTTAATGCCCCGATTGGACACTTCGACTTGTCCACTCGTTTGAGGGTGGTATGCAGTGGAAAGATGTTGAGTTACACCGTACTTTTGCATGACTTTGTCAAATTTGTCATTACAGAAGTGCGTACCATGATCACTAATAATAGCACGTGGAGTTCCGAATCGGGCAAAAAGAGCTTTTAAAAATTTCACAACTACTCGGGCATCATTTGTGGGTAAATCTTTCGCTTCAACCCATTTTGACAAATAGTCAACTGCCACGAGTATGTATTTGTGTAGGACCTTAGATCTATCAACTTTAACACAAATCTAAGCACTAGAAGAAGGAAAGATGGTGACTTGATGTTATATATGTGTGGCGTTAGATGTATAAAAGAGAGGTAAAGATGAAGAGAGCTTTTATTAATAAAACACACACACTTACACACACAAGCACACCTTACAAATGAGAGGTAAGGTGCCTTTTATAGTTAGAGAGAAAGGCCTCATGGGCTTTCTAATGGGCTTGGGCTTGGACTTGGTTTACATGAATTACAAAAGGCTTACTAACATAACTCTTAACATATTAGATTACCAAGTCCAATGCCCAACTATCTTAGACAATTACATACTTTAACGACACAAAGACAAAGTTCCTAATATGAGAATGACCATCACTTTCCTATATAATTCTTTAAATGCTAACAATCTCCCCCTAAGGGGTGGTCATTCGAATGATGCTCCACGTGAGTGGGTCTTCCGTGTTCTTAGTTTTTAACTTTGTGTGTCGTTGTAGAATAGTCTTTAGTCTTTGTTCCTTCATGCTTTGTGATCTTTGATAACTGATTTTCATCGTTCTTTGTTCCTTTGTGATGTGGAGTTATCTGTCTTTCGTCACTTCTACGTCTGTGGTGGTTGTTTGCCATTCCAACATGCTCATACATCTTCAGTCTTTGTGATACATGCATTTGTAGTTCCCGTTCTTTCACATAGATCTTTGTCACTTTACTTCTGTAGATTCTTTCACATTGCGTAGAATCTTTCTTTGAACCTTTCTTTGTGTTGTATAGATCTTTGAGGGAGCTTTCTTTATCTTCCAGATGTATGTATGAGCATGTGGAATCTGTCGCCATGGAGATGAAGTGTCCCTGCATATAAACAGTTAGCAATAAAACATCTAGTACTTACAGATAAGAATTAGAGATCGTCAACAGCATAGTGTGAAGACTCCTTCTAACCCTTACCAAGGCCGTTCCCATGTCAGATACTCTCGAGAGAGCTTACAAGACCTACTTAGTAGCTCAATGACTGGGTGAATCGCTGGGGATCACTCCACGACTGTAGACCGTTTGAAACCACCGCGAACACTAAGCGTAACCCATAAAGAATTACCGAAGTGACCTGTTGTCAGGGCTGTTTGATGTTGACCCTGGCAGGAGTTTCCATTCAATCATTGAGAATCACGAAAGTGAATCCTCTCATAAATGTTCTGGCAGATTGCTAAGATCTGTGTAGGATTCTAAAGTTTACATCTGCCGTCCTTAATGATGAACAACCAGTGTAGAGACATCATGTGTTCCTATGAGATCTTTTGATGAATCTCTGGGCTCTAGACTCGATAAGTGCACTTTTGGTTTCCTATGCGGAGATTAGGGAGAGGTCTCCTGCTTCAATATCAACCATCTCTAAGAGACAGGTCGATAGATTACACCGGTTCCCCGTGAGAATGAAACAAGCTCTTTCAAGAGAACTTGAGTGGTTAAGAAGGTTTAGTGCAGTGCGTCACTGGGTCCATGACGTCTTTGTCTTCAATACCGGCGTCACCTTAGTAACAACCAGTAGCGTATGAATTGTACCCGGTGTCTGCCCTAAGGTTGAACATTTGGAGGGCTATTTCTTTTCACCCTTTTTCATAACTTTTCTTTTTAATTCTTCAACCCCTTCTTTCTCCTTTCTCATTATCTCCATTTTTCAATCATACCTAAGGACTTCTAATTCTAATCTATTGGAATTGTCCTTGGGTAGATCCCTCCGGCTCTGGCGGATCATAGGACGGTTTTTCCTAACCTTAGTCACCTTATAACTCCATGACTATCCTATCATTGCCATGAAACCATTTATGAAAAATCTCTCAAAGTGTTTATGATAATAAAACACATTGTTGACACTTCGAGAGTTTTGCATTTCTTTTGAAGGACTCCCCCTTCACATGTGCTCATGTATATTTTAAGAAATTTGCACATGCGGGAGAAGTTTGCACTTTTTGAATTGATCCACTTTCAGCGAACATGACCGATTCGAGACACGCTTACATCACTAGTTAGACTAGCTTGAAGTTATTACCCGTCCTGGTCAAGTCCAAAGAAAGTCTCTCGATACGGTACATTCTACTCAGACAAGTCCTATTCGAGACACGCTTACATCACTAGTTAGACTAGCTTGAAATTATTACCCGTCCAGGCCAAGTCTTTTCGATTACTGACATTTTAAGCTTCGTCAATTCATTGGTACATTCTGAGTCTAGCTCTTTTGAGATTCAGTCACACTTTTTAAACATCTTTGATCACATTTTAATCAAGTCTTCTCCCCCTCAAAAATAGCATATCGTGATATTTTTTATATCAACTGATTAATAAAAGGCTTTTTGGAGAGAAAGACAGATTTGCATGAATTTGGAACATTTTTGTTTTTGAACTCCCCCTTAATGATAGCATATCTAAAATTACTTAAGGGTTTTGAGGGAGTTATCTTGAGCACTAATTTTGAGAGATTTTGAGAAATCTTTTGAACAATCTTGAAAAAGTGCTCAAGAATTTTGTTTGAAAACGAGTTTATGCTTGAAATATTTTTCGTTTGTTTAGACTCGAACTTTTTGAAAAAGAGTTCGTCATTGAACGTACGAGTCCTTGATTTGAAAATAATCAGAAGTCATTGTTCGGGTCCGGGTTTCGTACTGATGTATACGAAAGCCATTGTGAAGAAACTTTTAGAGAAACGACATGTTTTAGAAAAACATGTTAAAGAACTCACGCTCAAGCATCTGTACATGTCCGTATCATTGTTGAATGACATTTCTAGAAACGTACAGAATATTGATTTATACGAGAGACATGTCGTGAGAAGAATATTTTTGGCTTTTTTGATTTTATATTGTTTTTGTATTTTTTGAAAAATATATATTTTTGTATTTTGTTTTTGTTGGTTTTTCAAATTTTGTATTTTGTTTTTTTCAAAAATATTTACAGCGAAGCGATTTTGAAAACATTTTTCAAGAAGATTCGAGAAGACGTTCTAGCTCCTCAGGAGTTAGGCTTCGCATGCCAATTCGTCGAACTAAATAGTCAAACCTTTCTTTTGGAAGGGCTTTAGTAAATAGATCAGCGAGTTGATAATCAGTCTTAACGAAAAATAATTCAACAGTACCCTCTTCCACGTGTTCTTTGATGAAATGGTAGCGGACTTTGATATGCTTCGTCTTAGAGTGGTGTACGGGATTGCACGAGATGGCTATGGCACTTTTTGAGTCACAATACATAGGTATTCTGTCAAAAGTGAAGCCATAATCTGTGAGCTGTGTCCTCATCCAAAGAACTTGGGCACAACACGCAGATAGAGACACATACTCGGCTTCGGCGGTTGATAGCGCAGTACAATCCTGTTTCTTTGACGACCAGCTTACTAGCTTTTCACCCAAAAATTGTGCTCCACCTGATGTACTCTTTGCTGTAACTTGATCACCAGCATGGTCTGCATCTGAAAATGCTGTTAGATTAAACTCCGAATCCATCGGATACCAAAGTCCCATGTTAATGGTGCTTCGTAGGTACCGAAAGATCCGTTTAACCTCTTTGAGGTGAAGTTCGGTAGGTTTTGCCAGAAACCGTGCTAATAAACATACAACAAATTGAATATCGGGTCGACTAGCAGTCAGGTACATGAGAGAACCGATCATGCTCCGATATTTCTTCGGATCGATAGGTTTCCCAAACAAATCAGCACCTATTTTTGGTGAAGTGACCATTGGTGTACCAACAGAATCACAGTTTTCCATTCCATGTTTTTTCAAAATCTCTATTGTATATTTAGCTTGATTGATAAAAATGCCACGAGGGGATTGATGTATTTGTAAACCAAGAAAGAATTTTAGTTCCCCCATCATGGACATTTCAAATTTGCTTTTCATGAGATTTTCAAAATGTTTTGAATGGTTAGGATTGGTTGATCCAAAAATAATGTCGTCCACGTAAATTTGAACGATCAAAATGTCATCTCTGAATTTTTTGATAAACAAGGTGTCATCAACCGTTCCTTTTGTGAAATTGTTTTTAAGCAAGAAAGATGATAGTTCGTCATACCATGCTCTTGGAGCTTGTTTTAAACCATAAATTGCTTTCTTAAGCTTGTAGACGTAGTCTGGATGATCTTTGTCGATGAATCCCTCTGGCTGACTCACATACACTTCTTCTTTCAGAGTTCCAATCAAGAAAGCTGTCTTAATATCCATTTGATAGACTGTGATGTTTTTGTGAGCGGCATAAGCTAAGAAAATCCGGACTGCTTCAAGTCTAGCTACAGGCGCGAACGATTCCTCGAAATCTATCCCTTCTTCTTGTGGATAACCTTTAGCCACGAGACGAGCTTTGTTGCGAATAACAGTCATTTCCTCATCCAGTTTCTTCTTCCACAACCACTTGAGATCAAGAACTCGTTTATCAAGTGGTCGTTCAACAAGTTCCCAACTGTTATGTAACAGGTATTGAAGAAATTCCTCCTGCATCGCTTCAATCCAAGGGTTTTCTGCCATTGCTTCCCGAATGTTCATTGGTTCTTTGAGGCTAATTGAGCAAACGTAGATGCACAATTCGAGATCGGTGGCAAGTTGTCTCCTTGTCTGAACTGGCTTTGAGGGTTCACCAATAATATGTTCTATTGGATGGTCTTTTGTCCATTGAAACGTAGAAGGGTACCTTGGGTGTAACGAATGTGTGTTAGATGGTTCTTGTAACCTTGAAGAAGATTCAGCAGAGTCTGTTGCAAACGGGTTTTCAAATATTTCTTCTTCTTCTTCTAACATAACATCGTTTGAATTATTTGTTGGTTCTTCTTGAAAATTTATGTTTTGGTTTTGCTCATCAACTCTTGGTAGAACAGTTTCAAGTACTGGAGTTGCTTGAGTAGATGTAGATGATGTTGATGTAGTTGGTGCTTCAGCTTCGATTGTTGTAGATGCATCCTGTGGTGGTGGTGGTGGTTGATGGTTTTGAGCGGGTGCAGCGGAATGTTGTTGAGATGCCTTTGTCGAAGTTCCACCATAATATTCATCAAACATTAACTCGAACAAATTTTCCAATTCTTGTTCTGAAGGTTTATCCGTGTTTGTTGACTGAGCTCCATGAGGCACGAGTCCTGAACTGATGTGTCCAGAAGTCTGCTGGTTTGGTGCGGGTCCTAATCCGTTTTGATTAGAAGCCATTGGATTAAGCGCGGGTTCTAGAGCGTATCTCTCAGAAGCCATTTGTGAAATCTCGTCAAACTTCACATTCATCGTCTCCATTATCTTTTTCGTTCTTCGATTATACACCCTGAATGCCCTAGAGTTTTCTGAATATCCAATGAAGATTCCAATATCACCCTTAGCTTTTAACTTCCCTAGATCTTCTCTGTCATTCGTCGGATAGCACAAAGCGCCAAACATGTGAAGGTAAGAGATGTCAGGTTTACGGTTGTTCACTAGCTCATATGGGGTTTTATTGAATCTCGGATGGACTAGGGATCGGTTTTGAGTAAAACAAGCTATGGCAACAGCATCAGCCCATAAGAATAGTGGTGCACTAGAATAGATTAGCATTGTGCGAGCAGCTTCCACAAGAGTTCGGTTTCTTCTTTCAACTACCCCATTCTGCTGTGGAGTTCTAACAACTGATGTTTGATGTGTAATTCCAACATCTTCGAGGTAAGTTCTTAACTCCTGATTTGTGAATTCTGTGCCATTATCTGTTCTTATAATCCTTGCTGGAGCTTGAAGTAGAACTTGAATACGCTTCAGAAAGGTGATGATGATGCCTGGTGCTTCGTCTTTTGATCTCAAAAACTTTACCCAAGTATATCTTGAATAATCATCAACAATAACAAGAATATACTTCTTCCCATTAATGCTTTCAACTCTCATTGGGCCACATAAGTCCATGTGCAACATATGTAACCTTGCTTCCGAACTAGGTACGGTTTTAGGTTTATATGATGCTCTTTTACTTTTTCCTTGTTCGCATGATGGACATAGGTGTTCCTTGGTGTATTTGAACTTAGGAAGTCCTGTGACGATGTTGTCTTTGGCTAACTTGTAGATCGTGTCGAAATTGAGATGGGATAATCTTCTATGCCACAGCCAGGACTTAGTTTCGGTTGCCCTTGTCATAAGACAAATTGGTGATGTAGAAGCCATTTGGTTGATGTCGATAGCATACAAGTTTGTACCACGATTACCAGTTAAGAGATCATCACCAACCAAATTTCTTATAAAAACCGTGTTTCTCCTGAATGCAACTTCTAAATCTGCATCACAAAACTGCCCAACTGAAAACAAGTTGTGTCCCAACCCTTCGACGTAGTAAACTCGAGTGATTAAAAAATTCCCAAACTGAAGATCTCCAAAACCCAGGATAGCTACTACATGATCATTTCCAAAACGTAAAGTTCCCATGAATTTCCAGATGAAATTGATCAGCAGCTTTAAATTCCCGGTCATGTGCTTGGAGCAACCCGAGTCGACGATCCAAAGACATATTTCGATAACCTGCCAAGAACAGAAGAGTTTGTATTTGGAAACCGTTTTGAATTTGGTTCCATTTGGTTAGGGGTAAAATCTGAATCACATTCATAGAAGGTATCTCCTTGTCCATTTTGAACAACTTTCAATTTTCCATCCTTAAGAACGAAATCTCTACCCGTAGGTTTCCACATACAAAACTTAAGGTTGTTCCTAGGCATTCGACTACTAGTGGTAGATCTAAAGCGTGCAACTAATCTTTCTATAGATCTAGATCTGGCACTAGTTCCCTTTGGAACATACTTCTGTTTAGGCATAACATTCACATTCTTAGAAACACATTCATCATGAACATCATTAATTAAACATTTCTTGCATATTAAACAAACAGAGTCATTACATGCATTAGAACCAGTACTTTCGACATTACATTCAGATGAATCATGTTTCTTATTAGAAAGCGATAAATTCCTAGGGTGTTCTTCTACTTCTTCCACTTTATTCTTGCAACTACTCTTAGAGACAGGCGAGACTCTATTGTTCATTGTATTGCTCCTAGGCTTTAGTCTGCTGCTCCTAGAGGTGCTGTCTAATCCTGTAGAAGTTGAGGCACACGCATTAGGATTTATATTGTTGTCCTTTTTAGCAACACTAGAATCTTTAGAATTATCCTTTTTGCCCGCATTTGTCTTAGATGTGGAGGCAGACGCATTAGTGGGACTAATCCTAAAAAGGCCAGGTGCTAGAACTTTTGGTGTTTCGACAACCGCTTTTCCTTTATCAACAATCTTATCATTTTCACTTTTCTTGGGCAAGGGTGTTGGAGTGACTGGTTTTGTCAAATCCTTTTTCTCATCGACTTTTGGAGCAAACCGTGAAATTGACATTTTTGGTTTTTGAACCGTGTTTGAAACATTTGGTTTCTCCGAAATCAATGGTTTTGCAAACTTAGTTTCCTCACCCTTTCCTTTTTGACTTTCAAGCTGAGCCTTCAAAAGATCATTTTGCTCTTTCATGTTTTTTAAGGCACGCTCATACGACAATTTGTCATACTTGCATTCTTCCTTTTTTCGATCAAGTTGTTTAAAATATGACACATTTTCTTTTTCAAGCTTTATAAGAGCATTTTCATATTTTGAAACAATTTCGGAGGTCTCAGCTCTCAGTCTTTCATCGTCTTGAACAGAATATGTTTGTAAAATGATGGACATAATGTCAGTGGTCATAACAGCTTCGAAGAGAGAATCATTTAGGTTTTCCAAAACATTCATGTTTTCACGAGTTTCGTTAGTTTCGTTTACCAGGGATTTGTGGTCCTTGACAAAGTCGGCCGTTTCTTTTAAGAAAGCACGTTCAAAATGAATTACCCTCGCACTGATGTTATTCAGTGGGATAGTAATTTCGTTTTCAAAAACTTTTTTCTGCTCAATATGAAAACTGGAATGCCAGTTGTTAATATCGATTGTAGTTTTAGAAGCAACAATATTTTGAAGTTCTTGAATTCTCTTTTTAACGTCATCCAAAATTTCTCTAGCCTCACTTGTATTAAAAGTGTTGTTAGAAGAAATTTGTTCCATTTTTGAAAGAGATTTGGAAACAATTACTTTCTTAGAAAACATTTTTGAGAATGGTCGCTTTATGGAAAACACCGATGGTTCTTTTTGTGGAACAAAAGTAATTCCCGAAAGTTTGTTCAATTTGTTGTAATCAATGGGTTTCAAATCCTTTTGTTTCATTTTAGTAATGCTCTCTTCGACATGTTCTATCGTTTGCACAGAATCCCGAACGACGGGAGGATCATGTTTGGTGTAAATCATATTACCATTATACAAAACATTCTGTTCTTGCTGAGCTTTCTTGAGATTACTGGGGGTGTTGTTACCGAGAGCCACTTTATGTTTCGTATGGTAAACCGGATTAGTTTGATTTGAAATCATTTTCATTGTTTGACTTGACTGACCCGACTTAACCACCAATTCTTCTAAATGAGCAATCATGTGTTCTGACTCTACGATTTCGGCCAAAAGTTTGTCTTCTTTCTTTGCAAAGTCCTTTTTCAACTCGTCCCTTTCTTTTTCAAGATTGGTATAAGCTGATTTTTGTTTAGAAAGTTGGTTTTGCAAATCAGAAATTTCCGCGTTTAAAGCTTTTATCTTCTTGAAAGAATTAACATCAAGTGTATCAAACTTGAGTTGCAATTGTTTTTCCCTTGAAACGGAATTTTGATAACCAGTTTCTAATTCAGACAATCTTTTGTTATGAAATTCAAAAGCTTTAACGTTTTCTTTGTAACTCTCAAGCTCAGCGGTCAATTTAACATTCGCGGCCTTAACATCGCGATTGACCTTTTTCACATTCTCAATTTCAATACGACAATTATTCAATAATGATTCAAACAAAGCACGTGTTTCCTCATCATTCTCAGCATGCTGTGAAACGAAGCCTCCATTATGATTCACATCTGGAGTTGCTGAAGGAGTATTGCTACTACTTGGCGTGTCCAGGTATGTATCATAAGTGGGTGCTAGCTTCTCAGAATGCTGTTCCTCATGAGGAGACATATCAAATATATCATTATTGTGACATGTGTTGAAGTTGGATACCTCAGATGGTGCATTGGTGTCATAAACAGGAAGTATATCAGAATCCGTGTCATACTTAGCTTCCTGAAGATTCGCCATGAATATGCAGTTCGCATCGATATCCTCTATATCTTCCATGTCATCCATAAGAGCCATAAAATCATTCTCCTCTGCGTTCAATTGAAACCCTGCCTCATTTTTTTGTGCCAACAGTAATGCTTTCTGCAAATACGCTGTGTCTTTCTTGTTCGGCTTAGTAGGACAGTTCCTTGCCATATGACCTACACCCTGACAGTTGAAACACTTTACCGGATTACCCTGATTCACATTTCCCAAATTCCCAACTACTGGAGCTGCAACATTTCTATTCTGATTACCCATTGCCTGATTACCAACATTCTGACCCCTCTGATTTCCAACAAACTGACCCAACTGATTTCCTGCATACTGACCATACTGATTTCCTGCATTCTGATTCCCTGCATTTAGCATATTCTGATTCCCCATGTTAATTCCAGTAGCATATCCTTGCTGATTCCCATAAACTCCAACCATTTGGCCTCCGTTGCCCATATTGAAACTCGGCTGAGCAATCTGCTTATTGCGAGTGTTCGATGAAATCCTTTGGTTGTTGTTAGTTGGTGTAGAATAGCGTCCTTGGAATGCCTTTGACAGAAAAGCAAACGCTTGGGTTAATGCAGCAGTAGCTTCATCATTTTCAGTGAATTCTGGTTCTTGGAATTGTTGGTATTGCTGTTGTGGAATAACATGTTGTTGCTGTGGGTAGAACTGTTGTTGGTATACCGGTGTTGGTTGTTGAATGTATGATGGTTGCATGTAGTTGTGAGTGGAAGATGATGATGGTTGTTGTGTGTTCACTGGTAGCGGTGTTGGTGTAGTAGCAATTAATGCAAGAGGATCATGATTCTTTGCCAATCTTTCTTTCCTTACTTCATTAGCCTCAGCTTGGTTTTGCTTCAAAAAGTCATAGAGTTGATCATAATTCACCTTATGTAAATCCTTTGTTTGATTGACAATTGTAACATAACGACCCCATTCTTCTGGAAGGTTATTGATGAATTTGATGTTTGTTGCAATTGTTCGAGGTGTCAACTTGTTTCTGATTAACTCATTCATCAAAGTGCAAAACCTTGTGTAGTAAGATTCAATCTGTTCACCTTTAGTGGATGTGAAATTCTCCCATTCAGTAAGAAGTTTGTTCTCAACGTCTTGTTGTCCAATCTCTGTTCCATGACATATCCTTCTAACACATTCCCACATAGCATAAGCAGTTTCACAGCTGTCGACCGCAGCAAAGATCTCCCGTGGTAATCCAAGTTGGATTAAATGCATTGCCATATCATCAGCGGCGATCTGCTTCTTGTCTTCCTCTGTGTAATCTGCTTCTGTTTGTTCACGCACGAATGGTTGAGTAGGAGGTGTTGTATTTGGATTACCTTCAATTTGGACTTGTCTTGGCTTGAATGGACCATTTGTAATGGAGTTGATCATTAATTTACCATCAGGCTTTGTTTTGATGTAACGAAGCATGCGGCTTGTCCATGGGAGATATCCACCTTTTTCAAGCATAGGAGGTCGGTTTTCCGCACCGGCAGCATGAATGTCTTGCTGAGTTACCATTGATGAAGTGTAGATTGTTAAAGTTGATTCTTGGATCGATTCAACGAAGTAGGAGTTGTGTTTAGTGTAAGTTGATGCAAGTTTTTATGGTGAAAAATTTGATCTAAAACCTTAAAACCTCAATAACTTCTTCTTGGAGCGTTTTTAGGCCTCGAAACTTGGGTTGAATGAATAAATTAATTCAACGTGTCCTTCTTCTCTGGTGAAAAATTATGCGTAAGAAAAGTTACGCGTAAGGTTTTTCAACCAAATTGATCTCTCAAACTTGTCCAAGCTTGAAAGATATCCCTTGTCGAAGTAGTCCACAAACTTATCCAAGTCAGGGAAGTACCGAGTCACCGTAGCACGAAGAGAGAACCTTTGAAGGAACTATGCGTAGAACTCTGAAACTTACGCGTAAGATATGATCTTATGCGTAAGAGCTGATCTTCTGCGTAGAGACTGAACTTAAGCGTAGGGTCTTGTGCGTAGACTTCAACTTACGCGTAGAAAGTGACTTTACTCGTAGGTTTTAAGGCGTAGACTCCCAAGTAACGCGTAAAAACAGGGTTTTGACCGGAGTTACGCGTAAGAAAAGGGTTTTGACCTTAGTTATGCGTAAGAAAAGGGTTTTAGGCCAAAATTTATGCGTAAAAAGGACAGAAAGTACTGTTCACAGCTGTAGATTCGTACTATTCACCCAAGTTACGCGTAAAGTGACCAGAAAGCTTGAAAAATCCGATTTTTTCAACCCAAAACACTTTTTCCACTTGTTTCTTTTGATCAAATCTTTCTCAAAACACTTAGAAACACTAAAACTTCAATAAAAACAACAACTTTAACACTAAAACACTTAAAGATCAAAACTTTTTGAAGAAAAAGTATACAAAATGAATGAAAAGTGTAACTTTTTAACAAAAAACTTGATAAAAAACACTCCTAAATCATTGTTAGGCGATTGATACCACTTGTAGGACCTTAGATCTATCAACTTTAACACAAATCTAAGCACTAGAAGAAGGAAAGATGGTGACTTGATGTTATATATGTGTGGCGTTAGATGTATAAAAGAGAGGTAAAGATGAAGAGAGCTTTTATTAATAAAACACACACACTTACACACACAAGCACACCTTACAAATGAGAGGTAAGGTGCCTTTTATAGTTAGAGAGAAAGGCCTCATGGGCTTTCTAATGGGCTTGGGCTTGGACTTGGTTTACATGAATTACAAAAGGCTTACTAACATAACTCTTAACATATTAGATTACCAAGTCCAATGCCCAACTATCTTAGACAATTACATACTTTAACGACACAAAGACAAAGTTCCTAATATGAGAATGACCATCACTTTCCTATATAATTCTTTAAATGCTAACAATTTGTTTCCGTGAGAGGATGGAAATGGCCCCATAAAGTCGATGCCCCAGATATCAAAGATTTCACAAACTTGAATTGCATTCTGAGGCATTTCATTCTTTTGTGAAATATTCCCGTGACGTTGACAAGCGTCACAGGACTTGACCAAATCTTGGGCATCCTTGTAGATCGAGGGCCAATAAAAGCCGGAATCAAACACCTTTTTGGCGGTGTAGTTGGGATTGTGGTGGCCCCCAGTGGGACCAGCATGGCAAGCCTTTAAAATTTCAGTGGCTTCCTGACCATACACTCACCGCCGGATGACTTGATCCGCGCATATCTTGAACAAGTAGGGGTCGTCCCAAAAGTAATGTTTGACATCTTTGAAAAATTTATTTTTTTGTTGGGACGACATCCCTTTCACAATGAAGTTACCCGCAAGATAGTTTGCAAAGTCGGCAAACCATGGGGTAATCGAGTCTCCACGAAATGAAACCACATTGAGGGTTTCGAGAGGAAATGTTTCATTTATTTCCTTTTTCTCGAAAGCATTTTGGTGAGGGTTTTCAAGACGGGAGAGATGATCAGTAGCCAGGTTCTCAGCTCCTTTTTTATCACGAATGATGATATCAAATTCCTGAAGGAGGAGAACCCATCGGAGGAGTCTCGGCTTTGCATCTTGTTTTGCAAATAGATACTTCAAAGCCGAATGATCCGTATACACTATGCTTTTAGTCAGAATCAAGTATGGCCGGAATTTTTCAAAAGCATACACCACGGCTAATAATTCTTTTTCAGTGGTGGTGTAATGACTTTGAGCCTCGGTCATAGTCTTGCTGGCATAGTGTATAGGCTGAAAATGTTTTGTTCTGCGTTGCCCCAAGACTGCCCCTATAGCATAATCACTAGCATCACACATGAGCTCGAAGGGCAAGTCCCAATCGGGGGCAACAAGAATCGGTGCCTCGGTAAGCCTTTTCTTTAATGTTTCAAAGGCTTCGATGCACTCAGGGGAGAAGATAAAAGGAGCATCCTTCTCGAGGAGATGGGTCATAGGCCGGGCGATTTTAGAAAAATCTTGAATAAACCTACGGTAAAAACCGGCGTGACCCAAAAAGCTCCTAACACCTTTCACAGTCGTGGGATGAGGCAATTTTGCAATGACGTCCACTTTGGCACGGTCAACCTCAATCCCGTTTTTTGAAATTTTATGGCCGAGGACAATGCCCTCTTTGACCATAAAGTGACTCTTCTCCCAATTTAGACATAACTTTGTGTCTTCACAACATTTTAGCATGCTGTCTAAATGGGAGAGACATGTTTTAAACGAATCCCCAATGACCGAGAAATCGTCCATAAAGACCTGCATACTTTTCCCGATCATGTCGGAAAAAATGGCCATCATACATCTTTGAAACGTGCCCGGAGCATTACATAAGCCAAATGGCATACGTTTATATGCGAAGGTTCCATAGGGGCACGTAAAAGTGGTCTTTTCTTGGTCTTGCGGGTCAATGGGAATCTGAAAGTAACCCGAGAAACCATCGAGGAAGCAATAGTACTCATTCCCCGCTAATCTCTCGAGCATCTGATCCATAAAGGGCAGAGGAAAATGATCCTTACGGGTGGCGTCATTCAATTTACGATAATCAATACAAACGCGCCACCCCGTAACCAAACAAGTTGGAATTAACTCATTCTCCTCATTTGTGACAATAGTAATGCCACCCTTTTTTGGAACACAATGAATTGGGCTGACCCAAGGACTATCCGAGAAAGGGTAAATCAATCCGGCATCAAGAAGTTTTAAAACCTCTTGTTTGATAACCTCGTGAATTTTTGGATTCACCCTTCTTTGATGTTGGACCTCAGGTTTGAAGTCATCCTCCATTAATATCTTGTGAGTACAAAACTCAGGGTCGATGCCCTTGATATCGGAGAGACGCCAAGCAATTGCTCGTTTATGAGACTTCAAAACCTGTATAAGAGCAGCCTTTTCCTCAACACTTAAGTCTTTAGCAATTATGACGGGTAATTTATCATCACCCTCCAGAAATGCGTACTCAAGATGAGGCGGCAAGTCCTTAAGTTCAACCGCGGGAAAGTCATCAGTTTTCTCAACATTTTTGACTTCCTCCTTATGAAGTATTTGTGGTAGAACAGGAAGAGGAGAGGGATCTTCGTTTAACAATGTTTCAAGCATGAGAATATCCCCCTCGAGGTCAATCTCTTGGTTATCGACTCCATCGGGAATCGAATCACTTTTGGGAAAGGCCTCAATTTCTTCTAAGATGAAGTCACTTCCCTCAAACGGAGTGAGGGAAGGAGAAGAATTGGCAACAATGGGGTGAGAAGATGGAGTGAGGTTTTCACTCGGAGAATCATCGACAAAACCTAGAACCTCTTGAGCGTACTCCCCAGACGCAACATCAATGACATCAATTCGGTTAACTATTTCGGCGTCATAATTAGAGGAGTACCTCGAAGTTTGATCGAGGTTGAAGGTTACAGCTTCATTACCAACACGAAGAGTTATTTCTTCTTCGTGCACATCAATTAACGCACGACCCGTCCTTAAGAATCCTCTCCCAAGAATGAGAGGAACTCGTGGGTCAGCATCGAACTTAACAACAATGAATTCAGCGGGGAAATGGAACTTTCCTACTTTCACGAATACATCTTCGGCAATGCCGAGAGGACGAGAGATTGAACGGTCGGCAAGCTCGAGAGTCATGCACGTAGGAGTAAGTTGAGGAAGAGAGAGTTTCTCCCACACTGAGTAAGGCATCAGGTTGATGCTAGCGCCAAGATCAGCTAAGGCGAAGCATTCAACCATCCCAGGGAAAACACATGGAATGAGAAATCTCCCAGGGTCTCCAAGCTTCTTAGGAAGCTTCTTTAAGATAACTGCTGAGCAGTTTTCGTTCAATGGAGTCTTTGCCATTTCGTACAATTTTTCCTTGTTGCTTAACAAGTTCTTGATCATCAATGCGAATTTGGGCATCAGGATGATAGCATCCGCAAGGCTAATATCAAAATGCAAATCTTGAAAGATTTGATAAAACTTATCCATTTGGTGACTAGCCTTTTTGCGGAGCTTTTGCTCATTAAGTCGTGACGGGTATGGTAGCGAAGGTTTGGATTTAGGGTTCTCAACAGGAGTTGTTGATGGTTCAAATACAACTCCCCGTTTTGGTACAAGTCCAGATTTTGGTACAATTTCTGGAACAACCTGAGGGTGGACGTGTGCGGTACTTCGTGGGCTAGGAGATTGCACCTTGTCCGTGGTTGCCTCAGGCTCAATTTCTACTTCCTCAGAATAAAGAGGAGGAGGAATAGGAGGAACTGGCGGCTCTTCATAAGCTTTACCACTGCGTGTAGTAATAGCTTTGAGTTCACCCTTGGGGTTAACAACTGTATTAGCCGGGATACCTCCTGATGTAGAGGGTGGAGTGAGATGATTCATAAGACTGGCAAGCATATTTTCAATCTTGCCTTGATTTTGATCAATTTTGTTGTTTGTTACCATCAACTCACTCTTCAGCTCTTGACCCTGTTTGGCTATTGATGATTGGAAATCATTTTTCAAATTTGAGATTTGATTTTGCATTGCCCTCATTTTGGTCTCATTAACTTTGATGTAGTTATTGAGCTCGTTTGGGAGGGGATCTTGATAATTTGGAGCTGAATACCCTTGATTACCCCTTTGGGGTGGGTACTGATTGGCGGGGGCAGGATTTTGATTTTGCATAGTAGGCCCCCTTGGTGGATTAGGATTAAACCTATTTGGATTTTGAGGAAAACCGGGTGGTCCACCCTGATTGCTAGCCCGGTAATTTGGTTCCACTTGAGGACGGTATTGGCTACCTCCTTGGTTGGAATTGCCGGCTATTGCATTTACTTCGAATGGATTGCCTTCGGTGGTAGTGCAATTATAATATGAATGTGGACCACCACAAGTGACACAAACTTCTATCTTTTTGATTTCAGCTTGTGGAGAAGGAGAAGAATCTTTCTTGCCTTGGGCGAGAACAAATGCATGAACAGCTTCCGTGAGTTTGTCAAGTCTAGCATCGGTGCTAGACTGAGCCACGGGCGATGAGGAAGAAGGAACAACATCCCTTTGGGAAACAACCGATCTGCTTCGGGGAATGCGGACCTTAGATTTATTCTCAATGATCGCTAAAGCATCCTTTGTGATGCGATTCAAGAAGTTACCTCCAGCGGAGGCATTTAGAGAGTCTTGATCGGATTGGCTTACACCATTGTAGAAAGTATCAAGTGTCATGAGATCAGAGAAACCGTGGTGAGGACATTTTCGGAGCAATTCCTTGTATCGATCCCATGCCTCACTAAAGGATTCATCAAATTTCTGAGTGAATTTCATGATCTCATTCTTGAGACTCGTGGTTTTGGAAGGAGGAAAGAATTCATTCACGAACTTTTTCACAAGATCTTCCTATGTCTCAATAGATCGTGGAGGTTGTTTTTCAAGCCAAATCCGGGCTTGTCCCTCCAGGGAGAATGGGAAGAGAAGAAGTTTGATTGCTTCACAGGGGACATCTTTGCATTTGATGGTGTATGTGATTTTATTGAACCATCGAATGTGATCTTGAGGATCGTCCCTCTCATAACCATAGAATTGACATGATGTGGCCAGGTTTATCAACCCAGTTTTAAGCTCAAAATTGTCGGCCATGATTGCCGGAACAACGATAGCATCTCCGTAACCCTCGACGGGTGCTTGGAGAAGCTCGTTCATAGTGGGTTCAGCTGCCATGATGACAGCTGGAGGTGGAACAGTACGGATCTCAGATCCGACTGTTGGTGCAGAACGTCTACGAGGTCTTCGAGGTTTCCGAACCAGCTCACGTAATGGGCTAGTGGACCTTAAAGAACGAGTGCGCATGCACTAGGGATAAAAACTTTTTGGACAATATTTTTGTTATCGTCCCGTAATCCAGAATCGTTTCTCTTTAAGAATCACCTTAAAAGAAAACCGATTCAGAAAACGTTACGATACGTTTTGTTGCTTTTTTACTTTTTTTTTTTTTTTTTTTGTGTTTTAACACTTTAGAAAAAGTGTTAATGACTTTTTTATGTGTTTTGATTTTGAAAATATTCACAAGTGATGGTATTTGTACAGTGAGTGAAGTGAGATAACACTAATCTCAAAAGACGCTACAGAAACGCGCACACCTCCCCGGCAGCGGCGCCAAAAATTGATTGATGCTAAACCACCAACTTATATTGACCAAAGAATGGTCAACAAAGTCAAATAGCCTAGGTCAATGCTCCGGGTAATATAATGTATCACCGGGTCGTTAAATCCCGTTGAGGTGTGAAATGTAACTTTAGCGTATTCGTAATCGGGTGTTATTCACGGAAAAGGGTTTGTTGTGAAAATTATTTGGAGATATTTAACAAAAATAGCTTAGGAAAGCTATTTGAATGATTACGAGAATTTAGATCGAGAAGAAATCACCTAGAACTAAGAACCGTACGTTTGCCGAAGACGTGGACAAACGTACAAAAACGTGAATACGGTGATCTGGAAAGGCTACTGGTATGAAAATTACTTTTTTACAAACCTAATGATAAGAGAAAATTTTTGGAAATTTAAAGTTAATTTTTACACTAATTAAGTAATTACTAATAATTAAATACTATTTTTCTAATTACTTTTAATTAACTAAATTACTCTAAATTATAAATAATTATGAAATTAACTTGGAAAAAATAAAAATTAAACTTAGAAAAATCGAAAATACTATAAAACTAATTTTAGAAATGAAAATATATTTTTAAGACTATTTAATTAATTATTACTAATTATTAACTAATTATTAATTACTTTTTAATTATTTAAAATAACCTAAATTCTAAATAATTACTAAATTACACTAGAAAAGTGAACATAAAATTTGGAAAACTTAAAAATAACTAAAAACTAATTTTAAAATTTAAATTATATTTTTCTGATTTACTAATTAATTATTATTAATTATTAACTATTTATTAATTACTAAAAACTATTTTAAATTAAGAAAAGTAGTAAATGATAAAAGAAAAATCTGAAAAATTTACAGAAATAGTTTTAACACACCAGAAGCCTAGGAAAATTGTAAAAATGGAATTTGCTTATAAATAAGCTGATAAATAAGCCAAATGGCTTAAATAGAAGCTATCACTTCTATTAAGTTGGGCTTATTTGAAATTTTCTTTTTCCAAACTGATTATTACAACTTATTAGACAACTTTTGTGAAGTGACTTTGACTGAGGTAAAGGAAATAAGCACTTCAAGTGCTTATTATCTTAACAGTTGACTTTTATTGACCAAGAGTGAAATACGCTCAAATGAGCAAATGTGGGGTCCACTCTGGTGAAAACAGATATAAACAAGTACTATGAACAACTTTAAACAAGAAACACACAAATAAGCCAAGGAAATAAGCCAGAAGTCCAAAATAAGCACTTTGCTTAATTGGTTCTGAGTCAGTTCTGGGACAGACTTTAGAGGCCAAATAAGGTGGGGTCCACTGGTCTTAAAGTCACACAAATGGTCAACCCTTAATCCTGGGTAGGAGGGGGTTGTATGGAACCAAGAATGAAGTGTGGGACCCACTGGGTCAGTCACAAAGTACCACCAAAGTTGGGTGGATGGTTTGGGTCTGCTGAGACAGGGCAAGAGCTTGCCCTGCAGCTCACTTTGAGCTTATACACAAGCTGTAAGAAAAATCACAAAAATAAAATACCCATAGGATCTTATACTTCTACTGACAAACTATCACCACAACAAATTTCAAAGATTAATATCAAACACAAAAATCTAGAAAATTCATGCCATTTTTGGATTTTCTGAGGTGATGAACTTTTGACTTTTAACAAAACTTTGAGATTTTGACTTTTATGAAACTTAGATCACTTTTATTGCTTGAATCTGTTATAATAAGCTATATAATGACTAATTTAAGTGAAAACTCAAACTTGTGAATGGATATGATGGGTTTTGGAATTGAAAATCCCACACAGTTACTGTGTGGGTGTAACACCTAAAATCTAAGAACATGTGAAAAGACCAAATTGCCCTTACAAATTTGAAACTTATTTAAAAGCTTATAAAGTACCAAATAAACCCTAAACTTCAAACAATGCACAAGTTATGTATCCAAATAATTTTAACCACTTCATTTAACATTTATAAAAGTTACAAAATTACCAAAATACCCCTACAAGGGCCGAATGAATAAAATGAAATTTTAAGGAGATTTAATTTGATTTAAAGTGTGCAAATAAGGAAGATAATCACCAAATATATTTTCCTCAACCTAAATGGCCGAAACTTTTGACCCAAGCCCTCCCCTAGGATCGGCATTCACCATTTAAAAATCAATCCATATTTTTTTTCTCCAAAAACCCTAGCCGATCCAAAATAAACACACAAATAAAACCCTTAGCCTCCATTCGACAACCCTAATATTCTCAAGCAATTTTCTGTGATCTATCATCATCCTAAGAAGCCAAGAAAAATACCCTTTTGAATTGTTGAAGCTTGGTTCGATCGTGACACAATTTTCCTTTTGTCGAGCCCTATAAACAAGGTAATTCGTTTTTGATTCATTCGACCTCCACAAAAATTATTTCTTATTTTTCTGGTGATTCTTACATCATATACAACCCACAAAAATTGGTTTCAAGGTTGGAAGGTCATCGGTGAAGTCGTGGTGATTTTTGGATCATTTGGCCTCTACGCGTAGGTTATAAATCATACAGCCCTCTCCACACGTTCAAGTCTTGGTTTGGTATTTTTCTCAGGTCCCTTACATCCTATGAACACCAAATAAAATGTTCTAAACGATCCATGCATATTCTATATCTTAATCATGAATTACATATTGAAAACGGGTGTAAATTGTGAAACACATCATACGGTTCATAACAATTCCAAGTAAAATTTATTTACACCTATTATAATGTAATATAACCTGTAAAAATATTGGGAAGAATTAACATGGCTTGAATCATGAGTTTTTGAATTATTTTGATTTATTGATTTTTAATTAAAACGTATAAAAAGAAAAAGAAAATAAAATCGTGTGACTTAGGGTTTTGATCTAGGGTTTGTTTTGTGATATTAAATGACATTTAATGATGAGGTGATGATTAAAAATGGATTAGAGTGGGTTAGGGTTTTTAATCTTGGTATTTTATGTTATACGATTTGTAATAAAAGTTTTGGGTGAGTTTTGTAACTTTTGAAACTTAAGGGTTATTTTTAAAACTTATTATGGGCTGGGTAATATTCGACTAAAATGTAACTTGAGGGTATCATGTGTAATTTTTGTAATTTAAAGGATTAAAATGTATTTATTAATTAATTATGGTTCGAAAATTAAATAATTAAAATGGAGGGACTAAACATGTAATTTTTGGAAACTTAAGGTTGTTTTGAGTAATAAAATATATTCAGGGGGTTTTGTGCTAATTTGATAATTTAATGGCTTAATATGTAATTATTGATAATTAAAAGTTGAAATTGTAAATTAAAGGGTTAAATATGTAACTTTGATAACTTGAGGGACGTAAAGTGTAAAGTATGAATATTTGAGGATTCATTCGAATAACTTAATAAAATAAGTGCTCATTATGTAAAATGGATAAGTTAAGGGTTTAATGTGAAACTTTGAATACTAAAAGGTTTAAAGTGTAATTTTGGAAAGTAAAGGGTATAAAATGCAAAGTTATGAAACCCCAAGGACCAAATGAGTAAAAAGGTTAAAAGATACTTTATTTCCATTAATAATGATTCAACTTTCTAAAAGTGGAAACTTTCTAAATATGGAAACTTTCTAAAAGTGGAAACTACTATTTATAGAAACCTGCTAAAAAGGGAAAGTTACTTAAAATGGAAAGGCATGAATTTGAGAATGAATTATGATTCCCCCTCTTCTCCTCTAGGTGTGAAGAAGAAAAGATCTTAAGCTATTCCTTATTCTGTGCTTGTTTCTATTTGTGCTTTCGTAATAATGTACGGATACTCTGCCTTTTCAGTAAAGGCTCCCATATTCTTCTTATGACTTTGAGCTATGATTCAGTTAAGATTCCCCAAGCCATTGCTATGTTTCCTTCTGTTGTGAACTTCCTCTGATTTCTGTTAAACTTTGATTTGTTAGCTTCTGATCTGATTTCGTTGCTATGATTTCTGACCCTTGAATATCCGATATCTCTGGTTCATCTTTTATGATGATTTGATATGAAAACTTTTTGAAAATATAACTTGATGTTATGGAAGGAAACTGTTTTGAAATGACACTCTATGATTTTGAAACGAAACCATTTTAAAGGAAGGATTAATTGGCTTTTATGAAGAATGTTTAAAAAGGGAGATCTTTGAGATGAAATGGGTAAATAACTATTAAAGTTTTAAATCTATTTTTCTCTTAACTCTTTCACATTTTATTTTGAACTTACGAAACTTAATAACGAATCTTTTGAAATGAACCTTTGGGAATGAACCTTGGATATTCTGAACCATTGATATGACTTCTGATATTATGATTTTGAGATGACTTTGAGACATGACCTTGAGATAAACCTTTGCTATATGACCTTTTGCATGACTTTGAGACCTGACTCTTAGTTTGATACCCGAGCCATTTATGTTTTTCCTACCTATGGAGGTACCATAGGCATGTCTGTGATGCACCACTGGCATGACTCATGTGTGGGTGAGTGATTTCTCACGCCGTCCCTTTTTATGATTATCTGCCGGCTATTATGACTTTGAGTATATGATTTTGAGATTGACTTTGAGTAAGGGGCGTATGGATTGCAATCCTAGATATGTATGCTTAGTGGATTTAACTATGACTTTGAGTTGACTTTGAGGTGACTGGTGCTGTGTGCAATACACGCCTTTCACAACTTCTGGGAGCTGATCACTCCACCCTTTTGATACATGAGGACACCCCTCATATTATCTGGTTGCCTGAGAGGTATCCCCTCTGATTGTGAGATTATGACTTTGAGAATTATGACTTTGAGATTTATGACTTTGAGTTTCTGGGCTCGTGGTAGATGACTATCCTTTCTTCTTTCTATTCTATTACTTTTTTATCTATTCTTTATTCTATTTCCCCAATGCACTATAATTCAGTTCTGTTTTATTATCATTGCTTTGTATATGTATCTGTTCACTGGGCTTTTTAAGCTCAGCCGCATTTCCTTTTCCTGCGGCAGGTTTTAGTAGGAAGCTGGGTTATGAAAGGAGTGTACCCTTGGATTTAGAAGACTTGATAGCAAATCTGGACTTGATAACCTGGTAGATCCTAAATCTTATTTGAAACTTTTGTATTACTGTAATTGTATGCTTTATTATGATCTGATGTGAAACCATTGTTGTGATATCTTTACCCTTGTCGGGTTGGGGTGTTACAGTGGGTGAGATTGCTTATAATTTTGACTTTGGCTGTATTTTTGACCAAGAAAATGGTTGTTTTGGTCTGTTGTGACTATGATTGAGTTATATGAACCAAAATGAAACCATGCAACCCACTGAAACACTCAATACAGTCTCAACCAAACACCCCTTTAACAGATGCTTATGAAGAAATCTTGGCTCAAACAAACATGAAATACAACCAAATGATTACTACTACTAGATTAAACAATAATTTAGTAGATTAAACAGCAACAAGCACCTAAACTACTGAGAGAGTAAAAATTAAAGAGAAGGCTTACATAAGCCTTCCAAGCAACTGATAAGGATCAAAGAACCAAGTAAACCAATCCTAATGCCCTCCCATGAGGTACCTAACCCACAGCCATCCACAATATACTGTGCTCCTTGCTCATTCACCCATTTCCTTTCATTTTTTTATTTTATTTTTATTTTTCTTGATTTATTTGATAACTTTCTAAAACTTGGCTTTTGATTGATATAGAAGCTCACTGAGCTTCTACAAGCTTTCTGTATGAGCTAATAAGAGTTTACAAACAACCAATGATCATTAACACACCTTGAATTATAACTTGAAAATTTTATGAAACTTGGAATTTGAGAATTAAGAGATAAACTTAGAACCGCATTTTCATTAATTGAAAACAGATTACGTTACATAAAAATAAACATGAAAAAGACTAAATTAAAGTTATACATGCCTCATATGGCTTCTATCCCTAACTACTTATACTTCAACATTAAAACAAGTCCTCCTAGCATCCATGTGCATCCCAGCTCTCTTTTTAGAGTTCCACGTGTCTCTTTGTTGACCAAGGACCAAATCCCCATCGTCCAATTATGCTAAGATGACTTTGAGCCCTAGATTGCCATTTTTCCGCTCAAATTTATACGGGGTAATTTTCAGTGGTATTGGTGGGTGTTGGTGAGGACATTTATGGTGGTGGGTTTATTAGGTGAGGTTATTAATTGTGGGGGGTTGAGTTGGTGAAAAGGTGAGGAGGGGGGATGGATTCGTTCCTGGTTTTGCGTTGGCTGTTGGGGGGAAGAAGGAGGGTCAAACGGGAGGTTTAACCGGGGTGTTTTAATAATAAAAAGGAGTGGGCCGGGTTGGATGTGGTATTTGGGTTTGTTTTGGTTTTTGGGTTTAATATTAAAAGGGTCCGGTTTGGTTGTTTAGCCATAGGGACCAATTTTGCAATTTACCAAACCTCAAGGACTGAATTGTAAATTTTCCCAATTTACACCAAGGACCAAACTTGTTATAATTCCAAAGTTCACAAAACCATTTTTCCATTTTTCAAAATTTCAAAACTTCCCAGGGACTTATTTTGCCATATTTGGATTTTCAGGGGCTAAACTTGTAATTTTAGAAAACTTCCAACCCAAGTGTAATATTTTGTGATTATTTGACTTTTAAAACCTTGGGTTGACTTTTCCTTTCAAAATAAATGCATAGGGACTAAAATTGACAAGTTTTGAAACTTGGGGGACTGAAACTGCCAATACTGCAAACTTTGTACGTTTTTTCTTTGTTTTTGCACATTTTGCTTTTAAATCACATAAAACACAATCCCTGGGATAATTTAAGTATTTTGATATCTTTTTGATTGTTTTTGTGCGTTTTGGCAGTTTAAATATATTAAAAACGATGAGTGTTTGAGTACTCATCAGTAACCATTTGGATACTTACAACATGGGTTAGACAAAGCACAACATCACACATATTTGCGCACAATACATCATAACCTACGCATATAATGCATATTCAAAGTGTTATATCCCAAATATTGATAAACGCATACATACCATCATCACATTGTTGTAAGTTGTTCGTAGAACGGATCTATCAAGCATAAACATATCACATACTCAAGTTATACATAACAAATTATCAAATTGGAACACATAGTTTCAATATAAACACTCTAAGAGTGTAAAGCAAGACTTAAACACAAGTTACTACCTAGTGACTAGACAAGGCATAAGGAGATTCCTAAGTGAGTGAGAAACATCGTGTATTACCCTATCTTAAGATCAATTCAATCTTGCAGAGAAAATACCTATATGATATAAAGGTCATTAAAACATTTCCTACTCTAAGGGTTTCATAGGACATTAAGGCATGACACCAAAACTTTTGTGAAATGGATTGCTCGGCTAAATACATGACGCATCTCTTGTAACTTCTTGTCCTTCCATTGGACGACCTCATTGGTTTGAGGAGGACTAATGTCCTAGAAGTCCTGAGAGATTCTATGCAAATATCCCCAAATTGCACCCTATGTTCAAATTTATTACCATGATTAACATGTATCAAAGCTCAAGTAGGTTTATCAATTCTTCTTCCTAAGATCCAAAACTTATCTAGGGTATCATCCTTAGCACCTAGAAATAGAGTCCATCTATAATGTGAATATTGTCATTAAGGTATAGAAATTGCCTCCGTAACTTCGAATATGTGATGAACCAAACAAATCGATATGAAGCAACTCTAAGACTCCATTGGTTGATATGGTGTTACTAATCCTTTTGCTTGCAAGACCTTGTTTGTCTAAGAAATACGTGAAGTGCATCTAATGTCTAATATAATACTTTGAAGTTGTGAGCACATGATCTACTATCTTTAAAAAATATGCAAGCAATTAGTATGTTAAAAATATGCACTAAGTCATCTAGCATCATGCCAAGTGGACATATAAGCAAATAGCATCAAAACATATTCTCATGCAAATACGTCTTTCACATTGTCATTTAATCACTACGAAAGGTAAGCATATAATCACATAGCATCCATGAATCCACAATTAATGACAACGATTCTTATTTCTAGGGACACTTAATCATGTGAGCAATTTTCATGTTATCACTTTGTTGATTAAAATCATAACTTGTTAGCCACATATATAACTTATTTGTATATGTTATGAAGAGTTCCCTTTAAGATCTTACATATACATATAAAGCAATTAAGCAAACGAAACATGACGTATTGATGTGAAGACTACAATCATCCAATCAGTTTATCTTAGTTTATTATGAAGTGAAACTAAGATTTAAATGGTATTATTTATACACGTTGCTCATAAGTTAGTTTTCATTACTTAAGATAACAAGTATTTTCTTGTAGTCATATACAACAATCACAAAATGGCGTATAATGAGCTACAACATGTAAGGCATGTATATCCTATGTTTTTAAGTTGTACCACAATTAAGCTAACAACCATCAAATAAGTTCACATAGCATTTTTGACAACTAACATATAATAAACCTAAAGATTCATAAGCATAAGGGAAGACTTATCTTGATTATAATGGATGATTTTTGTTTCATGACCATGAGATAAAGATCCACCATTAATGCTTGTACTACCGATGACCTTTCGACAAAGGTTGCTTATGTATACTAAAATAATCTTCTACTACGATCATGTGCTTGGAGAAACCACTTTTGACGATCTAATAGATCGGTAGAAGCTTATACCTAACACACATATAACTCAAACACTTGGTCCCCAATGGTTGTTGGGTCCATTGTTGTTAGCATAAAGCAGTCCCAAGTTGAACATCCTTGGGTCATGAAGCAAGATACTTAGTGTTTCAAGACCATAGTTTGAAAACATGGACCAAGGGTTGTTTAAAGAATTACTTTGGTTTTGAAATCTTGGTCCAAAGTTTTGATGATTGTGTGGTCTAAAAAATCTTTGGTTTGGGTAGGAGTTTTCTCTCCTTTGGTATGAGTTATATTCATGATGTGAAGATCTTTGATTTTTGTTAAAGTTTCTTCTTGACGATGATTGATTCTGTTGATAGGAATGTCTTTGGCTATATGACAGTTTCATATTTGGTGTGGGCAAGATAGGTATATGGTCGACTCGAGCTTGTGTGTATCCAAGTCCATTACGTGAAACCGGGTTGTAAAATTGTTTTGGGTTTCTCTTCTTGTAACGGGTGTTTGAGTACCTCGAGTATTTGCAAAAGGAGTTTGAGGAACAATTGGTTTAACAAGAACATTAGACAAAACATTTGGTTTTTCATTTTGTCCTTCATTTACAAACATTATTGGTTTGCTTAAACTTACGGAAGTGGTTTTCTCAATTTTTGAAAATCCAAGACCTTCCTTATCTTGGGACAGTTTTTGTTGCCTTAACATGTCATCCAAATCATTGCCACTTTTCTTAAATTTAGAAAAACTTAATGACTCTTTTTGAAGTTTGGATACTTTTTCATTCAAAGAGTTAACCTCATGTACAAGTTTTTCAAAACTTGTGCAAGGTTCAACCACCTCTTTGCGTTGAGTAAGTCTCTATACTTCTCGTTCAAGTTCAAACACCTTGTCATTAAGAGAGTGTTTCTCCTCAACAAGTTTTTCAATAGTTTTAAAAAGTTCCTCATTCTCTTTTTGCAAATTACGAATATTTAAATCTTTATTAGAAGTAGAAGTGTTAGGAGATACCTCTTGAGTTTCAAATGCCATGAGACACGTTGCATTCATTTCCAAATGATCCCCATCTTCACTATCACTCCAAGCTCCGCCGATGAATGCCCTATTTTCTTTAGGCTTTGGACATTCACTTATAAAGTGATTCTTGCCTCCATAATTGTAGCACTCGCGTTCGCGCCTTAAGCTTCCACCACCTTTATTATTATAGCTACGATCTCTTCCAACCTTTCTACCATTACTATCACCTTAGTTATCAAGCCGATTACCATGCCTAGGGTTACCTTCTCGTCTAAAGAACTTCCTAAAGTTCCTTGCCATAAGGTTGAGCTCTTCATCGTCTTCATTACTTCCTTCATCATTGTCATCACTAGTTTGTTCCCTAGTAACTTTAGCTTTAAGAGCTAGTGACTTAACTTCTTTCTTCTTTTCTTTAGAAACGACCTTGTCGTTTTCTAAAATCATTTCATACACTTTGAGGTTGCCGATTAGCTCGTCAAGAGGAAGTTCCGCTAAGTTCTTGGCTTCTTCAATAGCCGTCACCTTTGGCCTCCACTTCACCGGTAGTGCTCGAAGAAACTTTCTCACATGGTTCTTGTTTTAGAAGCTAGGATCTAGAGCCGTGAGGCTTGTGATAATATCATTGAACCACGTGTAACCATTGTCAATGGTTTCATCGTCGGAGATCTAAAACTTCTCATATTGTTGGATGAGCAAGTCGATCTTGCAATCGTTAACTTGTGAATTGCCTTGATGAGTAATGATGAGTGAGTGCCAAATCTCCTTGGCGGTCTTGCAAACGTGGACTCTCTCGAACTCCCATCGAGGTAGAGCATTGTAGATCAACATCTTTGCTTCATCATTTTTGCCAAGATTCCTCCTCTCATCATCTTTTAGATCCGAATGTGGCTTTTTCACCAACAACTTTGTTTCGGGGTCTTCCACCATAAACACAAAATTGCCATTTTGGATGATTTCATACAAATCAAGATCTTTGGACCTAACATAGGGCTCAAATCGGGTTTTCCAAAAACAAAACCCATTGGTTTCTAGCAAAGGTGGTCTTTGCATAGAGCGCCCCTCAACATAGTTCTCTTGAGCCATGGATCTATACTCAACTTTACCAAAAATCTTTGTTAGGATTTTACATTTTTGGAAAAGAAGTTTTTGACTTGAAACGACTTCTCGGGAAGGTTTTAACGCTCAAAAACATAAGTATTCCGCACTGATACCAATTATAGAACCGTAGAGGGGGGGTGAATACGGTCTTTTCGGCGTCTTCAAAGTTTATTAACTTTAAGCCTCAAAGATCACCAAGTGGTTATACTATAATAATCACAACTACAAACACAAACAAAGTATATAAAGCATGTAAAGAGACACCACGATATATACTGGTTCGGGATGGGGGGTTTATACCATCCGTACGTCCAGTTGCGAATCCACGACACCGATATGCACTAAGATCCGTGCTCACTAAGAAGAGTTACTCCCCAATGCTATTCCGCCCTTGGAAACCACCCAAAAGAATCTCATGATTCGACTTACCACTAAGACCACTAAGACTTCCCACCGGAAGTATCAAACCCCAACTAGATCCCCAATGATCTAGGCTTGGTCACCAAGACACAAGACTTAAATCTAGATCCCCAATGACCTAGGCTTGGTCACTAAGACATAAGACATCCCTTACAAACAAATAGAAAGAATAAGTGTTTATTTATTCAACCAACCCCTAACCTAACCTAGAGACTCGATTATAGTAGAAAAGGTAAAGATAAGAAGACCCTCGACACAATCACAAGAGTGGATTAGGTTCTTGTGATTCTTCCCTTGCAAAGTGATGTGTTCGCTCAAAGATGTTAAGGTGAAAATCAAGAACACAAGATTAGAGATAGAGAGATTTGAGAGTGTTTAGAGAGAAAGAATATAGAGAGAAAGAATAATGGCAAGGGTTGAGGAATACAAGAGGCAAGGGTGGTATTTATAGGCCAAGAACCCAAACTTGGGAAATTTTATCGAGGCTAGTGCGTAACCCGCGCATCAGCGCGTGGGCAGCACGCCAAGCTTCTGTAAACTTTTCCCAAGTGTTGGGTGTTGGATCTTATAAATACCTATCCTTGCTAAACCCCCAATTGTACTTCACACTAAACATTAACATTAATCAATCTAAGGTTTACCAACTCAAATAGCCAATTCGAAAATCATTTGTGAAGTGTTTGATGACGTATAGTCTATATTTGGGCCACGAGCCCAAATGATAAACATCACTAAGGCCCAATACAACCATGAGTGGGCTATTATAACTTGGGCCGCATTGATAATGGGATTGGGCTCACGTAGACCCAAGCCAAACCAAACTACCCGGGTTATAGATAAGGATCTCCTAATTACGGAATAGATATCCTTAACCCGGATAAGCACTACGCGTGCGAAAAGTAAGGAGCAAGAAACCAATGAGGATTCTGCACCTATATAAGGAATGACATAATTCTACTTAAAGGTACGATTCACATACCCTAAACTCTTGATGAGAACCCTAAAACCGATTACTTACTCTCACGCTGGAGGATAATCGTAGGAGACAATCCCACGATAAGCATAACGGTGTTTGTTTATTTTCTTAGTGCGCAGGTTTCAAGCATTAAGAAGCGAATTGGTACGAGAACAAGAGCCCAAACTAGGAACGCCCAACTTTTGTATAAACAAGTGGCGCCATCCGTGGGACCCACACCAAGAATCAAGGAACTAGAATGACAAAGAGTAAAAATTCAAGCCAGCAGACTCCGCAGGTGGAAAAAACATGTGACCCCTAGAGGAAGAATCAACAAGATTCAACCCCTAGGCAGGCTTCTGGGACAACCAGTACACCTGGTGACCAAGAAACGGGACCTACCCAACCTCTCCCAGCGGTGGAATTGCCTGTAAGGACTACCCACGTCACAACCGTAGTCCCAGGCGTTGAAGAACTCCAGTGCACCCTCTTCAATACTCCTCATCAGACGGCACCTACAGTGGACAACATTGTGCCGCCGGGCACACCTAACAGGGACAGGGTACCCAAAACTGAGGCAGATATTCTTGCAGCGAATGAGGACGCACCTGATTTAACGCTGAGTAATTTTGTATCCCAAAATTACGAAACTCTAACCGCCCTTATGCAAGAAGAAGCGAGGAGAATGTCGAATACGAGCCTTCAAGCCCGGCTCAACTTTGGTCCTGAACGCGAAGCATCACCATCGCGCCACCTACGAGGAAGACGCGAAAACAATGAAAAACGTACCACTATCCATGATAGGCTAGGTACGATATCTGACTCACAATATTCAGAGGAATATGAAGACGGCGAGAGGCGTACTAATGTTCATTCCAGACTTGGTAGTCGAGGGATACAAGATAGATTAGGACCTCAACACTCACCAAGCGAAGGTTCCTCCAGGTCTGGGAGCAAAAAAATCATGACAGATTAGGGAGAAGAATATCCCCAAGCGAAAGCCCCTCAAGCTCTTCCTCTGAAGGAAGCCAGCGCAAGCGCCGCAAAAGAGATTTCTCCTCCTCCAATGACTCCTCGGACAACGAGGATAAGGAAACAGGACACTGAAAATCTAGAGGAAGACGTCGCGAAGAAGAAGACGAAGACATGTCTCTTCCATGGCGTTGCCAGAAAGTTGATGCATTTACACGACGCATCAGAGATTACTCCGATCACAAAAGGAGGCGCTTGCCCACTAATGTCAAAACATATGATGGAAAAGGTAATCCGGATGACCACCTAAAAATTTTCGAGTCGGCCGCTACCATCGAAAATTGGCCACAACCTGTGTGGTGCCATATGTTTAATTCCACCTTAGTAGGGAATGCGCGCACGTGGTTTAGCAAGCTCCCACGATGGAGCATTGACAGGTTTGAAGAATTACGGAAAGCATTCCGTTTAAACTTCACCCAAAGAAAGAAGTGCGCTAAAAACCCTGTTAAACTAGCCAGAGTAAAACAGCGCCAAGGGGAATCAACCAGTGCTTATGTGGAACGCTTTAAAGATGAGTGCATACATGTCAAAGTGTGTCCTGAAGTCCTAAAAATTTTAGGGTTCATGAATGGGATTAATAAGCCCGAACTCATTCGGAAGCTAAACGACAAGGTTCCCCAAACCTTCGATGAGCTAATGAAGCGCACAAGATCCTTCATACAAGGAGAAGCAGCCGCTGCGGATTGCAAAAAAGGCTACTCAAATTATAGGCAACAAGAACAGCCTAGGAGACAATCCAACGATCAGAATAGCAACCGCAGCAGGAATTATCGCAGTGGAAGAGAAAATGACAAATATACCCCTCTCACAAAGACTCCGAGGGAAATATTTGTAACAGAAGGTGCAAACTTCCCAAAACCTCCACCAATGCGCACCGCAGAAGACAAGCGCATAGGGAATGGATACTGCGAATACCATGGCCAAAAAGGCCAGACAACCAACGAGTGTGTCCAGCTACGACAACTGATTGAGAAATTAGTAAGAGAGGGCAGAATGGACCACCTCGTAAAAACATTAAAGAAGGGAAGGACAAACAAAGGAATGGAGGCAAGAAAGAACCTCCCAAAGACAAAGCTGACATCATCTACATGATACAGTCGTGGCAACGCAAGATAAAATAGAAAGTCAATCAAAAATTCTCCCCATAAAAAGAGATATCCTTCCCTACTCTAGCTGCGGACAACGCAGTAGTAGAGCCACTAACTATTGAAATACATACGGGGGGACATGATATCCACCGCATGTATATCGATGGGGGGGGGGGCATCCGCAGACATCCTATATGATCATTGTTTCAAAAGGATACGACCTGAGATACAAAGTCAATTGATACCGGCCACAACTTCGTTGACTAGATTCACAGGAGAAAAGATTTGGCCTATGGGACAATTGCGCTTGCTAGTAGTTGTGGGCGATGAACAACACTCAACAGCAACATGGATAAATTTCATGGTAATCAAGTCTCCCTCACCATACAATGGCATCATTGGGAGACCTGGAATATCATCCATGTGCCCTGTACCATCCACAGCACATGGGATGCTCAAATTTCCAGTAGAAGGAGGAGTCGTCACCCTCTACAACACCACGGTACCACCAAAAGAATGCAACGCAGTAACCAGTGAGGTGGAGAGTATTCCAGAACAGCGCACAGAAAAAACACCAAACTTAAAGGTCGCTATTCACCCCGATTACCCAGATCAACAAATTTCGATTGGAGGATCTTTATCTGACAAAGATAAAGCAGCTGTGTGCGCACTCTTGCAAAAGAACCTAGATATCTTTGCATGGGAACCAAAGCACATGACCGGAGTGCCACGCTTTATCACGGAGCACAAGCTACAAATCCGACAAGGATATACCCCAATACGACAGAAGAAGCGCGGCCAGGCCCCAGATCGTGCAAAAGCTATTCTGGAAGAAGTACACAAACTTATAGACGCAGGCATCATGCGCGAAGTATACTATCACGACTGGCTTTCTAATCCAGTGATGGTAAAAAAGAGTGATGGCAGTTGGAGGATGTGTGTGGACTTCACAGACCTCAACAAAGCATGCCCACAGGACTGCTATCCACTGCCGAAGATAGACTAGAAAGTATAATCCTTGTGCGGATATCCTTTCAAGTGCTTCCTAGACGCATACAAAGGATACCATCAAATCCAGATGGCAGTAGAGGATGAAGAAAAAACAGCTTTCCACATAAGTCAAGGGGTTTATTGCTATATGAAAATGCCCTTTGGCCTAAAAAACGTAGGCGCAACATACCAGCGATTGGTGGACACAGCTTTCGGAAAACAAGTAGGTCGAAACTTGGAAGTCTACGTTGACGACCTTGTCATCAAGAGCCACACAGAGGATGAATTGGTGCGCGACATTGAGGAAACGTTCAAAACATTGGGAAAAATAAACATGAAGTTAAATCCCAAGAAGTGCACCTTCGGCACAACAGAAAGCACGTTCCTCGGATACTTAATAGGACCCGATGGAATCAAACTTTGCCCAGAAAAAACAAAAGCTGTTATCGATCTTCCCTCACCGTGCACACTCAAAGAAGTCCAGTCAATAAACGGAAAGCTAGCTGGGCTAAACCGTTTCTTATCTAAGTCAGCAGACAAATCACTCCCTCTCTTTAAAACACTCACGAAGTGCACCAAAAAGGGAGACTTTCGTTGGACTGAGGAAGCAGAAGAAGCTTTCCAACAGCTAAAACAACATCTGGCATCACTCCCCAAACTTGTCGCACCGTGACCAGGGGAAGAGTTGATCATGTACTTATCTGCAACCCACGGAGCAGTTAGCGCAGTACTATTGACAGATAGAAACTCCGTCCAGACACCCATATACTTTGTAAGCAAAGCATTAAAGAAGACAGATACTAACTACAGCGCCATGGAAAAGCTAGTCTTAGCTCTAGTATTCGCATCTAAACGACTGCGCAGATACTTTTAGGCACACCCAATACCTGTAATCACAGACCAGCCAATCAAACAAGTTATCTCTAAACCTGACGCATCAGGGCAGCTACAAAAGTGGAGTGTGTTGTTAAGTGAATATAACATCTCGTATAGACCACGCACTGCAATCAAGGGGCAGATATTAGCCGACTTCATTGTTGAAAAGCCAGATACCGATAGTCCAACCTCAACAACCAAAACAGATCTACAGGAACCCTGGATTCTGTTCGCAGATGGATCCTCATGTGTGGATGGATCAGGTGCAGGCCTTATTCTTACTAATCTAGAAGGAATGGAATTCACCTATGCGCTGCGCTTCGAATTCACAGCCACAAACAATGAGGCAGAATACGAAGCCCTACTTGTTGGACTGCGTATTGCAATCCAAATGGGTGTACGCAACCTGGAGGCAAACGTGGATTCCTGGCTAGTAGCTAACCATGTGCTAGGTGAGTATGAAGCCAAGGATGAACACATGATCCAATACCTAGAAAAGACCAAGTCCTTAATTCAGAACTTTGATAGGTTCACAATAAAACAAGTACCTAAAGGGGACAACAGGAAAGCTGATGCGCTTAGCAAGATCGCATCTACAAGCTTTGCACACTTATCAAAACAGGTATTGGTAGAAACCCTACAAAACAAGTCAATCTTGGAGATGGAAGTAAACACAGTGATAGAAGAACAAGATCCTACGTGGATGACACCTATCATTGAATTCATTAGCAAAGGAGTCTTACCACAAGATCATAAGGACGCTCGAAGAGTGCGGCGCACAGCGCAGCGATTTGAGCAACGAGACAACATCCTCTATCGACGTTCTTTCTTCCAACCTTGGCTCCAATGTGTTGGACCTCTTCAAGCAGACTATGTACTCCGAGAAATCCAAGCTGGATCATGTAGCATGCACTCAAGGCAACGGTCTGTTGTAGCGCGCGCTCTACAGTCAGGGTATTATTGGCCAACTATGCACCACGATGCGCGAGATATGATAAAAAAAAATGCAGCAATTGCCAAGTACAAAGGCCAATTCCGCGCCAACCACAACAAGAGCTAACACCCATTACCTCACCATGGCCATTCTACAAATGGGGCATTGACATCGCAGGCCCTTTTCCAGTTGCAGCAGGAGGGCTAAAATTCCTCATCGTAGCCATAGACTACTTTACGAAGTGGATTGAGGCAAAGGCAGTGGTGAGTATCACGGGCAACCAGGTAAAACGCTTTGTATGGGATAATATTGTATGTCGCTTCAGACTACCTGGAGAGATCATATCAGATAATGGGAAACAATTCTGCGACAACCCATTCAAAGATTGGTGCGCGCAATTGAACATCACACAACACTTTGCTTCAGTAAAACAACCACAAACCAATGGTTTAGTTGAGCGCGCGAATCGCAGTCTAGGTGAAGGAATAAAAGCGCGCCTTGACAGACACAAAGGAAAGTGGGTGGACGAGCTATCACATGTCTTATGGGCGCATCGCACCACAATCAAAACCAGTACTGGAGACACGCCATTCTCCCTTGTCTATGGAACAGAAGCCGTCATACCAGCTGAGATAGGAATGCCAACTATACGAACAGCAAAGGTCAACGTCACAACAAATGACGAGGAGCGGCGCATAGACTTGGACTTACTGGAAGAAAGACGTGAACGCGCAGCTATACGCGAAGCAAAGGCTAAGGCAAAAATGAAGAAGTATTATGATGCAAAAGTCAAACATACTTCCTTCAGGCCAAGAGACTTTATATACCGCGCTAATGACGCAAGCCACGCAGAAGACACAGGCAAGCTCAGACCCAAATGGGAAGGACCTTATGAGGTCACCGATGCGCTAGGCAATGGTGCATACTGGTTGCGCAATATGGAAGGTCATGACCTAGCGCGCACTTGGAATATCTGCAATCTCAAAAGATGCTATCTTTAGGAAAGGCTACGGCCCACAAATAGACATATTTGCACTCTAGTATGTGCCCAATAATTGTTTGTTTTTTTCTTTTCTTTGTTAGGAATTGTTTCTTACTTTCTCAAAAACTTGCAAGTATCAATAAAACGTTATGGTTTCTATCTAACTCCATAACACATTTTACTTTATTGTGTACATCCTTATATGGCCACCAGCCTCTCCTTTGCGCTTTAGATTCTGCGCTACCACTTCAGGCTTCAGTACCTCTACGCTATTAGAAGATTCAGCTTGCACTTCCTCCACATGTACAGGTTCCACACTCGGAGCCACACTCTGTACTGGCGTCACAAGAAGAGGGGGCGAATCTTCATGACCAACTGGCCCCAATACAGTCAGATGCCCAGCAGTCGCCTCCAAGAGCGGTTGCTCGTTCTCCCTCAGAGGGTGCACACCAACGGTCACCTGCTTTGGCTTCTCCAGCTTCACCACGACAAACAAATCCATCTCTGCGTAACACAGGAACAAATAACAAAACAGAGATTAGTTATTAAAAGTGCGCATACAGAAAAACTTACATTATTGGAAGCGAACAATTAAAAGGGATGAACACCCACCCCGGCCTTCCTCATCAATGAAGGTTGGCACCTCGTCAGCACCATTGAAGTAGTTGCGACTCAACCCCATGTGCACCAAAAACTCCTCAGGATAAGGGTTAATGGGGATGCGGTTGGCATCGATAGTCTGCGCATCCGCCAAGCTATACGAACCGGGTGCGAGGCGCCCATCCCTCGGCAACTTTTCTTAAGTATAAAACTCAAATGGTGAAGGAAACACCACATCATCCACCCAGAAAAAATACTCCCTCCAATGCCTCAGGGAATCTACCTTCTCGGTATAGCACTGAAGGCTCCCTACACGCTTCGCGAAGGATACCCATCAATGTGACCACGTTGTGTGGTAAAACGCACGGAATAGGTCGATAGTTGGTTCTATCGCAAGTAAATGACAGTTTACTACAAAATTTGAAATCTTCGCCGCACCTATACACTGCAGCTAAGAGATATGAAGGCGATAGATATTGAGCACGTTACTCAAAAATATGGATATTGGTACGCGATAGTTAGCGTACTCAAAGAAGCGCGGGTATAACCCTATCTTCCCTTCGGGGAAATCGGAAATACACGCATCGACGACTGGAGCCTCTGGATGCACATCCAGAGGAATGAAGTAATCAGATGAGAACTGACGCACGTCATCCTCATCCATCGCAGAGCGAAATTCCTCTAATTGAGCAACCATTTTTTCAGTATCACAAGCTCTACTAGGATGCGCACACGGAATTACCTAATAAAACAATTGATTTCTTTAAAACACGTTTTGAAGAAATGAGAAATGGCGAATGTGTGTTTTTACTGTGTGTTTTTGGTAAAAGAGAGGCGGTGACTCTTATATAGGTCCTCAAAAACCCTAGATGAAGCCCACGTAGATCCCACTCATAAAACGTGTGGCTAAAGTACGAAACGGTACATGCACTTTTTCCCGTTTTCCAAGGAACACGTGGACAAATACCCCGTTTTCCGAGGCACTGTTTTGAAATATCTTGGATTAGATACATGTTTCTTAATATTGGGCGGCAAATTTCTAAATTTGTCCCGCCACGCTTACCGCTGTTCTCACTAGTCTAGCATCCGTGGCTACGAGCCGCGCACACTAGACTGGGGGGACATGATGACGTATAGTCTATATTTGGGCCACGAGCCCAAGCGATAAACATCACTAAGGCCCAATACCACCATGATTGGGCTATTATAACTTGGGCCGCATTGATAATGGGATTGGGCTCACGTAGACCCAAGCCAAACCAAACTACCCGGGTATAGATAAGGATCTCCTAATTATGGAATAGATATCCTTAACCCGGATAAGCACCACACGTGCAAAAAGTAAGGAGCAAGAAACCTATGAGGATTCTGCACCTATATAAGGAATGACACAATTCTCATTAATGGTACGATTCACATACCCTAAACTCTTGACGAGAACCCTAAAACCGATTACTTACTCTCACGCCGGAGGATAATCGTGGGAGACAATCCCACGATAATCCTAACGGTGTTTGTTTATTTTCTTAGTGCGCAGGTTTCAAGCATTAAGAAGCGAATTGGTGCGAGAGCAAGAGCCCAAACTAGGAACGCCCAACTTTTGTATCAATAGTGTTTAAAGAGAAAACAAATTACCATGGGTATAAAGTGTAGATGGGGTAATTTGGAAGGGGTAGAAGTGTTATTCCTCACATGGCATTGAAAAGAGAGAAAGAATATGCCAAGGTATATTCCATTGCTTGGGGGGAAGAATGAGATGGAGGGTTGAGATGAGATGGTTTGAATTGGATGGCTAGGATCAAAGGGAGCCTCCTTTGATTTTCAAATTATTTGGCATGTGGGAGAAATGAAGGGTTGAGATGTGTTTATTTGAAATAGATTGCTAGTATCAAAGGGAGCCTAGGTTTGGAATGAGAAGGGATATTCCAAAGGAATTTGCTTTGCTTGGGGGGAAAGGGTGAATCAATGGTTGAGATGGTTTTTGTTTGAAATAGATGGCTTAGATTAAACACATGTGATGGTATAGAGAGGAGGGTGAGGTGAATGGTTGTGATGTGTTGTAATTTGAATTGAATGGCTAGGATCAAAGGTGCCTTTTTAGAAATTCAAACAATTCCCATGTGTTGAATATGAAAGGTTAAGATGTGTTGTAAGGGAATGGATGGTTGAGATGTAGAGTGTGTAAGGGAATATGTAAGAGTGTAAGAGATTGTGTAAGAGAATTGTGTAAAAGTATTGATACAAAAGTTGGACGTTCCTAGTTTGGGCTCTTGCTCTCGTACCAATTCGCTTCTTAATGCTTGAAACCTGCGCACTAAGAAAATAAACAAACACCGTTAGGCTTATCGTGGGATTGTCTCCCACGATTATCCTCCGGCGTGACAGTAAGTAATCGGTTTTAGGGTTCTCGTAAAGAGTTTAGGGTATGTGAATCGTACCTTCAACGAGAATTATGTCATTCCTTATATAGGTGTAGAATCCTCATAGGTTTTTTGCTCCTTACTTTTTGCATGTGTGGTGCTTATCGGGTTAAGGATATCTATTCCGTAATTAGGAGATCCTTATATATACCCGGGTAGTTTGGTTGGGCTTGGGTCTACGTGAGCCCAATCCCATTATCAATGCGGCCCAAGTTATAATATCTCACTCATGGTGGTATTGGGCCTTAGTGATGTTTATCATTTGGGCTCGTGGCCCAAATATAGACTATACGTCATCATGTCCCCCCAGTTTAGTGTGCGCGGCTCGTAGCCACGGATGCTAGACTAGTGAGAACAACGATAAGTGTGGTGGGACAAATTTAGAAATGTGCTGCCCAATATTAAGAAACATGTATCTAATCCAAGATGCTTCAAAAAAGTGCCTCGGAAAACGGGGGATGTGTCCACGTATTCCTTGGAAAACGGGAAAAAGTGCATGTACCGTTTCGTATTCTAGCCACACATTTTATGAGTAGGATCTACGTGGGCTTCATCTAGGGTTTTTGAGGTCCTATATAAGAGTCACCGCTTCCCTTTTACCAAAAACACACAGTAAAAACACACATTCACAATTTCTCATTTCTTCAAAGCGTTTTGAAAGAAATCAACTGTTTTATTAGGTAATTCCGTGTGCGCATCTTAGTAGAGCTTGTGATACTGTAAAAACGGTTTCTCAATTAGAGGAGTTTCGCTCTGCGATGGATGAGGATGACGTGTGTCAGTTCTCATCTGGTTACTTCATTCCTCCGGATGTGCATCCAGAGGCCCCAGACGTCGATGCGTGTATTGCCGATTTCCCCGAAGGGAAGATAGGGTTATACACGCGCTTCTTTGAGTACGCTAACTATCGCATACCAATATACATATTTTTGAGTAACGTGCTCAATTTCTATCGCCTTCATATCTCTCAACTGCACTGTATAGGTGCGGCGAAGATATCAAATTTTGAAGTAAACTGTCGTTTACTTGAGATAGAACCAACTGTCGACCTATTCCGTGCGTTTTACCACACAACGTGGTCGCATGGATGGGTATCCTTCGCGAAGCGTGCAGGGAGCCTTTAGTGCTATACCGAGAAGGTAGATTCCCTGAGGCATTGGAGGGAGTATTTTTTTTGGGTGGATGATGTGGTGTTTCCTTCACCATTTGAGTTTTATACTCAAGAAACATTGCCGTGGGATGGGCGTCCGCACCCGGTTCATATAGCTTGGCGGATGCGCAGACTATCGATACCAACCGCATCCCCATTAACCCTTATCCTGAGGAGTTTTTGGTGCACATGGGGTTGAGTCGCAACTACTTCCATGGTGCTGACGAGGTGCCAACCTTTATTGATGAGGAAGGCCGGGGTGGGTGTTCATCCCTTTTAATTGTTCGCTTCCAATAATGTAAGTTTTTCTGTATGCGCACTTTTAATAACTAATCTCTGTTTTGTTATTTGTTCCTGTGTTGCGCAGAGATGGATTTATTTGCCGTGGTGAAGCTGGAGAAGCCGAAGTAGGTGACTGTTGGTGTGCGCCCTGTGAGGGAGAACGAGCAACCGCTCTTGGAGGCGACTGCTGGGCATCTGACTGTATTGGGGCCAGTTGGTCATAAAGATTCGCCCCCTCTTCTTGTGACGCCAGTACAGAGTGTAGCTCCGAATGTGGAACCTGCACATGTGGAGGAAGTGCAAGCTGAATCTTCTGATAGCGTAGAGGTACTGAAGCCTGAAGTGGTAGTGCAGAATCTAAAGCGCAAAGGAGAGGCTGGTGGCAGTGGTACTTCCAAGAGGAGGCGCCATCTGATCGCGGATGTAGAGTCATCCGCAGAGGAGGACACATCCGCTTCTGGTGTGGATAAGGAGGCTGCAAAGGCCTCTCCGCTTCTGTAAGTGATCTTCCTCATGCTTTGTATTTATTTTTACTTGTCGTAAGATGCGCTAACTTTCTTCCTTATTCATTGTAGTGACCATGCTGCGAAGGATGATGCGGCATTTGTGGAGACTGTGGTCCCTCCTCAGAATGAAAACAAGGAAGAGGGAGTGAAGGTGGGTGAGGACGTATCTGCGCAGCAGCTGTTGGTGTAGTTGGCTGCTGCCGCTGAGCGTAAAACTGAGCTAGTTGCTCAGTTGAAGAGGCGATACGTTGGGGAGAGTAGTGCTCTTGCCCAGAGAGATGAGGAGATAGCTCTTCTCCATGCGCAGCTGGCTGAAGCGCAAGCGGAGGTGGGGTCCTTTAAAGCGCACGCAGACAAGGTTACTAACGAGAAGTTGACCGCGATGGCTGAGCTGCAGCAAGCACGCGGGGACCTTCATCAGTTTAGGGCCAACCTTACCTGGGCGGTAAAGTATCTTGAGGAGAAGAAGGACGAGCATTTTGCGAACATCAATGAGTTCAAGTTGCGCATGGAGAAGATTATTCAGGTGCAGGAGGAGAAGCTGCGTGGCCTGAGCATAGACTATGATGAGGAATTATACCCTCACCTGATGTCTACCATAGCTGAGCGAAGGTACGTCTTTACATATTTTCCTGCAATGTTGCCTTATTACATTTATTGGTTCGTCTCTTCTAATGAAAGTTGTTCCTGTTGATGTAGGTGGTTGATCAGTCATGGACTGCGCTTGGCTGCTATATGCACCTTAGAGTCTCCAGAGGTGTTGGACACCTTTGGAAAGGTGGTGCAGTGCGCCGTGGAGCGTGGGAGGGCGCAAGCCATGGAGGAGCTTCATGAGGCTAAGTTGCTGAAGGTGGAGCTCGCTGAGGTGCCTGCTTACAATGCCAACGCGTAAGCTGAGCTGATGAAGGCGATGGAGGGAATGAAGCTGCTTGAGCTTCCTCATATTGCGCAGCTGGAGCGCGACCAGGATAACCCCATAAAGGTAATTATGGAGGGGTTGACCCTGGGGCGCTATATCTTGGAGGATGCAGAAGCGCAGGCAGACTACTTCCTCAAGCCTGACGAGTCGCAGCTGCAGGTTCCTATTTTTGCACAGCCACGCCATATGTTGAATCCGTTTGCTCTCGAGAAGGAGATTCCTCTTAAGGAGGTGCTGGAGCTGCACGCAGAGAGAGCTGCCAAGAAAAAGGGCACTAAGGGCAAGGCCGTCTTATGCGGTGTGGGCGCTGCGCATGTTCCCAGGTTAGATGGGATTCCTGTTAGCGTAGCAACCGTATCGCCTAAGGATGCATTGCTCTTGAGGAAACTTCAAGAGGCAGGAAGCTCCGTTGCTCCAGAAGATAGTCCTGAGCATCGTCATAGCATATAGGCTTTTTTGTAACTTGTATATTTATTGTATAAATAACAAAGTATATCTTTTGCGTGTTATGATTGTTGTCTTTTTATGTAAGAAGATTTAATGAGATACTCTTATTTGGAGTTATGTTTAAATTAAGTACATGACTTAAGATAAATTATAAGTATAAACTTGCATTATGTTTGCAAAGTTTTATTGTGTGACCAAGAGTCTTGGCTCGTTGTTTGCTAAGCTTGTACGTGACATTTGCGCATCCTTCGTGGGATGCGCAAGGAAGACTTACTTTAACGTCTTGAAGGTAAGGCACCTAGCAAGGATGCGTGATCCAATGTTGATGGGTTTCCAACCCTCCTACTCAACGAGTTAGTTAGTAGGTTTATTCATCCTTTATGCCATCGTGGATCTTAATTAGTGCATGCACGCCATGTAGGCAAAAATATAGTATAACTATATTGACACATATAAGAATGTACACAATAAAGTAAAATGTGTTATGGAGTTAGCTAGAAACCATAACGTTTTATTGATACTTGCAAGTTTTTGAGAAATTAAAAAACAATTCCTAACAAAGAAAAGAAAAAACAAACAATTATTGGGCACATACTAGAGTGCAAAGATGTCTGTTTGTGGGCCGTAGCCTTTCCTAAAGATATCATCTTTTGAGATTGCAGATATTCCAAGTGCGAGCTAGGTCTTGACCTTCCATATCGCGCAACCTGTATGCACCATTGCCTAACGCATTGGTGACCTCATAGGGTCCTTCCCATTTGGGTCCGAGCTTGGCTGTGTCTTCTGCGTGGCTTGTGTCATTAGCGCGGTATACAAAGTCTCCTGGCCTGAAGGAAGTATGTTTGTCTTTTGCATCATAATACTTCTTCATTTTTGCCTTAGCCTTTGCTTCACGTATAGCTGCGCGTTCACGTCTTTCTTCCAGTAAGTCCAAGTCTATGCGCCGCTCCTCGTCATTTGTTGTGACGTTGACCTCTGCTGTTCGTATAGTTGGCATTCCTATCTCAGCTGGTATGACGGCTTCTGTTTCGTAGACAAGGGAGAATGGTGTGTCTCCAGTACTGGTTTTGATTATGGTGCGATGCGCCCATAAGACATGTGATAGCTCGTCCACCCACTTTCCTTTGTGTCTGTTAAGGCGCGCTTTTATTCCTTCACCTAGACTGCGATTCGCGCGCTCAACTAAACCATTGGTTAGTGGGTGTTTTACTGAAGCAAAGTGTTGTGTGATGTTCAATTACGCGCACCAATCTTTGAATGGGTTGTCGCAGAATTGTTTCCCATTGTCTGATATGATCTCTCCAGGTAGTCTGAAGCGGCATACAATATTATCCCATACAAAGCGTTTTACTTGGTTGCCCGTGATACTCACCACTGCCTTTGCCTCAATCCACTTCGTAAAGTAGTCTATGGCTACGATGAGGAATGTTAGCCCTCCTGCAGCAACTGGAAAAGGGCCTGCGATGTCAATTCCCCATTTGTAGAATGGCCATGGTGAGGTAATGGGTGTTAGCTCTTGTTGTGGTTGGCGCAGAATTGGCCTGTGTACTTGGCAATTGCTGCATTTTTTTATCATATCTCGCGCGTCGCGGTGCATATTTGGCCAATAATACCCCGACCGTAGAGTGCGTGCTACAACAGACCGTGGCCCTGAGTGCATGCTACATGATCCAGCGTGGATTTCTCAGAGTACATAGTCTGCTTGAAGAGGTCCAACACATCGGAGCCAAGGTTGCAAGAAAGAACGTCGATAGAGGATGTTGTCTCGTAGCTCAAATCGCTGCGCTGTGCGCCGCACTCTTCGAGCGTCCTTATGATCTTGTGGTAAGACTCCTTTACTAATGAATTCAATGATAGGTGTCATCCACGTAGGATCTTATTCTTCTATCACTGTGGATACTTTCATCTCCAAGATTGACTTGTTTTGTAGGGTTTCTACCAATACCTGTTTTGATAAGTGCGCAAAGCTTGTACATGCGATCTTGCAAAGCGCATCAGCTTTCCTGTTGTCTCCTCTAGGTACTTGTTTTATTGTGAACCTATCAAAGTTCTAAATTAAGGACTTGGTCTTTTCCAGGTATTGAATCATGTGTTCATCCTTGGCTTTGTACTCACCTAGCACATGGTTAGCTACTAGCCTGGAATCCATGTTTGCCTCCAGGTTGCGTACACCCATTTGGATTGCAATACGCAGTCCAGCGAGTAGGGCTTCGTATTCTGCCTCATTGTTTGTGGCTGTGATTTCGAAGCACAGCGCATAGGTGAATTTCATTCCTTCTGGATTAGTAAGAATAAGGCCTGCGCCTGATCCATCCATGCATGAGGATCTATCTGTGAACAGAATCCAGGGTTCCTGTAGATCTGTTTTGGTTGTTGAGGTTGGACTATCGGTATCTGGCTTTTCAACAATGAAGTCGGCTAATATCTGCCCCTTGATTGCAGTGTGTGATCTATACGAGATGTTATATTCACTTAACAACACACTCCACTTTTGTAGCCGCCCTGATGCGTCAGGTTTAGAGATAACTTGTTTGATTGGCTGGTCTGTGATTACAGCTGTTGGGTGTGCTTGAAAGTATCTGCGCAGTCGTTTAGATGCGAATACTAGAGCTAAGACCAGCTTTTCCATGGCGTTGTAGTTAGTCTCTGTCTTCTTTAATGCTTTGCTAACAAAGTATATGGGTGTCGGGACGGAGTTTCTATCTGTCAATAGTACTGCGCTAACTGCTCCGTGGGTTGCATATAAGTACATGATCAACTCTTCCCCTGGTCACGGTGCGACAAGTTTGGGGAGTGATGCCAGATGTTGTTTTAGCTGTTGGAAAGCTTCTTCTGCTTCCTCAGTCCAACAAAAGTCACCCTTTTTGGTGCACTTCGTGAGTGTTTTAAGGAGAGGGAGTGATTTGTCTGCTGACTTAGATAAGAAACGGTTTAGCCCAGCTAGCTTTCCGTTTAATGACTAGACTTCTTTGAGTGTGCGCGGTGAGGGAAGATCAATAACAGCTTTTGTTTTTTCTGGGCAAGGTTTGATTCCATCGGGTTCTATTAAGTATCCGAGGAACATGCCTTCTGTTGCTCCAAAGGTGCACTTCTTCGAATTTAACTTCATGTTTATTTTTCCTAATGTTTTGAACGTTTCCTCAATGTCGCGCACCAATTCATCCTCTGTGTGGCTCTTGATGACAAGGTCGTCAACGTAGACTTCCAAGTTTCGACCTACTTGTTTTTCGAAAGCTGTGTCCACCAATCGCTGGTACGTTGAGCCTGCGTTTTTTAGGCCAAAGGGCATTTTCGTATAGCAATAGACCCCTTGGCTTGTGTGGAAAGCTGTTTTTTCTATGTCCTCTACTGCCATCTGGATTTGATGGTATCCTTTGTATGCATCTAGGAAGCACTTGAAAGGATATCCGCACAGGGATTCTACGTTCCAGTCTATCTCCGGCAGTGGATAGCAGTCCTGTGGGCATGCTTTGTTGAGGTCTGTGAAGTCCACGCACATCCTCCAACTGCCATCACTCTTCTTTACAATCACTGGATTAGAAAGCCAGTCGTGATAGTATACTTCGCGCATGATGCCTGCGTCTACAAGTTTGTGTACTTCTTCCAGAATTGCTTTTGCACGATTTGGGGACTGGCCGCGCTTCTTTTTTCGTGTTGGGAGATATCCTTGTCGGATTTGTAGCTTGTGCTCCGTGATAGAGTGTGGCACTCCGGTCATGTGCTTTGGTTCCCATGCAAAGATATCTAGGTTCTTTTGCAAGAGTGCGCACACAGCTGCTTTACCTTTGTCAGATAAAGATCCTCCAATCGAAATTTGTTGATCTGGGTAATCAGGGTGAATAGCGACCTTTAAGTTTGGTGTTTTTTCTGTGCGCTTTTCTGGAATACTCTCCACCTCACTGGTTACTGCGTTGCATTCTTTTGGTGGTACCGTGGTGTTGTAGAGGGTGACGACTCCTCCTTCCACTGGAAATTTGAGCATCCCATGTGCCGTGGATGGTACAGCGCACATGGATGATATTCCAGGTCTCCCAATGATGCCACTGTATGGTGAGGGAGACTTGATTACCATGAAATTTATCCATGTTGCTGTTGAGTATTGTTCATCGCCCACAACTACTAGCAAGCGCAATTGTCCCATAGGCCAAATTTTTTCTCCTGTGAATCCAGTCAACGAAGTTGTGGCCGGTATCAATTGACTTTGTATCTCAGGTCGTAGCCTTTTGAAACAATGATCATATAGGATGTCTGCGGATGTCCCCCCATCGATATACATGCGGTGGATATCATGTCCCCCCGTATGTATTTCAATAGTTAGTGGCTATACTACTGCGTTGTCCGCAGCTAGAGTAGGGAAGGATATCTCTTTTTCTGGAGAGAAATTTTGACTGACTTTCTGTTTTATCTTGCATTGCCATGACTGTATCATGTAGATGATGTCAGCTTTGTCTTTCGGAGGTTCTTTCTTGCCTCCATTCCTTCGTTTGTCCTTCCCTTCTTTGATGTTTTTTACGAGGTGGTCCATTCTGCCCTCTCTAACTAATTTTTCTATCAGTTGTCGTAGTTGGACACACTCGTTGGTTGTATGGCCTTTTTGGCCATGGTATTCGCAGTATTCATTCCCTATGCGCTTGTCTTCTGCGGTGCGCATTGGTGGAGGTTTTGGGAAGTTTGCACCTTTTGTTACAAATATTTCCCTTGGAGTCTTTGTGAGAGGGGTATATTTGTCATTTTCTCTTCCACTGCGATAATTCCTGCTGCGGTTGCTATTCTGATCGTTGGATTGTCTAATAGGCTGTTATTGTTGCCTATAATTTGAGTAGCCTTTTTTGCTGTCCGCAGCGGCAGCTTCCTTGTATGAAGGATCTTGTTCGCTTCATTAGCTCATCGAAGGTTTGGGGAACCTTGTCGTTTAGCTTCCGAATGAGTTCGGGGTTATTAATCCCATTCATGAACCCTGAAATTTTTAGGACTTCGGGACACGCTTTGACATGTATGCACTCTTTTTTAAAGCGTTCCACATAAGCACTGGTTGATTCCCCTTGGCGCTATTTTACTCTGGCTAGTTCAACAGGGTTTTTAGCGCACTTCTTTCTTTGGTTGAAGTTTAAAGGTAATGATTTCCGTAATTCTTCAAACCTGCCAATGCTCCGTCGTGGGAGCTTGCTAAACCACGTACGCGCATTCCCTACTAAGGTGGAATTATACATATGGCACCACACAGGTTGTGGCCAATTTTTGATGGTAGCGGCCGACTCAAAAATTTTTAGGTGGTCATCCGGATCACCTGTTCCATCATTTGTTTTGACATTAGTGGGCATGCGCCTCCTTTTGTGATCGGAGTAATCGCTGTTGCGTCGTGTAAATGCATCAACTTTCTGGCGACGCCACGAAAGAGACATGTCTTCGTCTTCTTCTTCGCGACGTCTTCCTCTAGATTTCCAGTGTCCTGTTTCCTTATCCTTGTTGTCCGAGGAGTCATTGGAGGAGTAATCTCTTTTGCGGCGCTTGCGCTGGCTTCCTTCAGAGGAAGAGCTTGAGGGACTTTCTCTTGGGGATATTCTTCTCCCTAATCTGTCATGAATTCTTTTGCTCCCAGACCTGGAGGAACATTCGCTTGGTGAGTGTTGAGGTCCTAATCTATCTTGTATCCCTCGACTACCAAGTCTGGAATGAACATTAGTGCGCCTCTCGCTGTCTTCATATTCCTCTGAATATTGTTTGTCAGATATCGTACCCAGCCTATCATGGATAGTGGTACGTTTTTCATTGTTTTCGCGTCTTCCTCGTAGGTGGCGCGGTGGTGATGCTTCGCGTTCAGGACCATAGTTGAGCTGGGCTTGCAGGCTCGTATTCGACCTTCTCCTCACTTCTTCTTGCATATGGGCGGTTAGAGTTTTGTAATTTTGGGATACAAAATTACTCTGCGTTAAGTCAGGTGCGTCCTCATTCGCTGCAAGAATATCTGCCTCAGTATTGAGTACCCTATCCCTGTTAGGTGCGTCCGGCGGCACAGTGTTGTCCACTGTAGGTGCCGTCTGGTGAGGAGTATTGAAGAGGGTGCGCTGGAGTTCTTCAACGCTTGGGACTACGGTGGTGACGTGGGTAGTCCTTACAGGCTATTCCACCGCTGGGAGAGGTTGGGTAGGTCCCGTTTCTTGGTGACCAGGCGCACTGGTTGTCCCAGAAGCCTGCCTAGGGGTTGAGTCTTGTTGATTCTTCCTCTGGGGGTCACGTGTTTTTTCCACCTGCGGAGTCCGCTGACTTGAATTTTTACTCTTTGTCATTCTAGTTCCTTGATTCTTGGTGTTGGTCCCACGGATGGCGCCACTTGTTGATACAAAAGTTGGGCGTTCCTAGTTTAGGCTCTTGCTCTCGTACTAATTCGCTTCTTAATGCTTGAAACCTGCGCACTAAGAAAATAAACAAAAACCGTTAGGCTTATCGTGGGATTGTCTCCCACGATTATCCTCCGGCGTGACAGTAAGTAATCGGTTTTAGGGTTCTCGTAAAGAGTTTAGGGTATGTGAATCGTACCTTTAATGAGAATTATGTCATTCCTTATATAGGTGCAGAATTCTCATAGGTTTCTTGCTCCTTACTTTTCGCACGCGTGGTGCTTATCCGGGTTAAGGATATCTATTCCGTAATTAGGAGATCCTTATCTATACCCGGGTAGTTTGGTTGGGCTTGGGTCTACGTGAGCCCAATCCCATTATCAATGCGGCCCAAGTTATAATAGCCCACTCATGGTGGTATTGGGCCTTAGTGATGTTTATCATTTGGGCTCGTGGCCCAAATATAGACTATACCTCATCAAAGAGAATATATGATTTGGATATGATTGGTGTTAGCATTAAAAATATGTAATAAAAAAGTGATGGTCATTCTCATTATAAGAACTTTGTGTTGTGGGTTATGATAAGTAATAGTTTAGTCATTGGGCTTTGGACTTGGCAAGCTAATATGTTAAGAGTTAGGTTAGTAAGCCTTGTATTTTTTCATGTAATCCAAGTCCAAACCCAAGCCCATAGAAAAGCCTTTAGGGCATCATATCTCATGTACTATATATACACCTCAAAGGCTCATTTGAGGTGTGTGTATTGTATGTATTTTTAATAAAAGTTCTCTTCTTATTATTACTCTATTTCTCAATATTTACGCCACACATACATAGTTTCAAGTCACCATCTTTACTTCATATTGTGCCTATATTTGTCTTAAAGTTGATAGAAATAAGGTCTTACAAGTAGTATCAATCACCTAATAATGATTTAGGAGTGTGTGGAAATCGTTTTTATCAAGTTTTGTGTTAAAAAGTTGCGTTTTTTCTTATAAACGTGGACTTTTTCTTTATAAAGCTTTGATTTTTACGAGTTTTAGTGTTAAAGTTGTTGTTTTTATTGAAGTTTTAGTGCTTATAAGTGTTTTGGAAGTGATTTGATCAAAAGAAACAAGTGGAAAATGAGTTTTGGTTGAAAAAAATCGTATTTTTGAGCTTTTTGGTCACCTTACCCGTAAAAGGACAAGCACTACCCAACTTTTTGGCAGAAATAGCACAAATAGTACTGTTTACGCTTAAGTTTAAGCATAAAACCCTCTTCTACGCTTAAGATTGAGTTTTTAGGCAAAAAACCCTCTTCCTACGCATAAGATTCAAATCCTATGCCTAAGTTTCTACGCCTAAGTTGAGTTTCTACGCAAAAGAGTGTATTCTACGCCTAAGATTGGTTTTTAGGCAGAAATTTTTACGCATAAGTTCCTACACAAAAGTCTCTTCAACGATCAGAGGTTACTCAGTAATTTCCTAGCTTGGACAAGTTAGTGAAATACTTCGACACGGGATATCTTTCAAGCTTTGACAAGTTTGAGAGATCAGTTTGGTTGAAAAACCTTACGCGTAACATTCTTACGCCTAAACTCTACGTTTACGCGTAAAAATCAAAGCTTACGCATAACTTTCATTTTTACGCATAACCTAAAAATTTACGCATAACTTTTCTTACGCGTAAGATTCTAAGTTAACCATAAGGTTCATTTTTTACGCATAAGTTCACTTTTACGCATAAGATCAGGGTTTACGTATAAGATTACTTTTTCAGAGTTGACTTTTGCTGCTTAGAATTTGACTTTTGACAATCAAACTTCAAACGGCCATAACTTTTGAACCATAACTCCGTTTTCGACGAATTAGCTGTCAAAACGACCGTGAGACCGAGAAGAAGGACACTTTTCGAAGCCTAAAAATGCTCCAGGAAGAAGTTATTGAGGTTTTAAGGTTTTAGATCAAATTTTTCACCATAAAAACTTGCATCAACTTACACTAAACACAACTCCTACTTCGTTGGAACGATCCAAGATCAACTTTATCATTCTACAATGGTAACTCAACAAGATATTCTTGCTGCCGATGCCGAAAATTGACCTCCCATGCTTGAAAAAGGTGGATATCTTCCATGGACAAGCCGCATGCTTCGTTACATCAAAACAAAGCCTGATGGTAAACTCATGATCAAATCCATTAAAGAGGGTCCATTTAAGCCAAGACAAGTTCAAGATGAAGGCAATCTGAATACAACACCTCCCACTCAACCATTCATGCGTGGCCAAACAGAAGAAGATTATACAGATGAAGACAAGAAGCAGATTGCCGCTGATGATATGGCAATGCATTTAATCCAACTTGGATTACCACGCGAGATCTTTGCTGCGGTTGACAGCTGTGAAACTACTTATGATATGTAGGAACGCGTTAGAAGGATATGTCAGGGAACCGAAATTGGGCAACAAGACATTGAAAACAAACTTCTAACTGAATGGGAGAACTTCACATCCACTAAAGGTGAACAGATTGAATCCTACTGCACAATGTTTTGCACATTAATGAATGAGTTAATCAGAAACAAGTTGACACCATGAACAATTGCAACAAACATCAAATTCATCAATAACCTTCCAGAAGAATGGGGTCGATATGTTACAATTGTCAACCAAACAAAGGATTTACACCAGGTGAATTATGATCAACTCTATGACTTTCTGAAGCAAAACCAAGCTGAGGCTAATGAAGTTAGGAAAGAAAGCTTGGCAAAGAATCATGATCCTCTTGCATTAATTGCTACTACACCAACACCTTTATCAGTGAACACACAACAACCATCATCATCTTCCACTCACAACTACATGCAACCATCATGCGTTCAACAACCAACACCGGTCTACCAACAACAATTCTACCCACAGCAACAACATGTTATTCCACAACAATAATACCCACAATTCCAAGAACCAGAATTCACTGAAAATGATGAAGCTATTGCAGCCTTGACTCCAGCATTTGCTTTTCTAACAAAGGCATTCCAAGGAAGTTATTCTACACCAACAAACAACAACTAAAGGATTTCATCAAACACTCGCAAACAAGCAAATTGCTCAGCCGAGTTTCAATATAGGCAACGGAGGCCAAATGGTTGGAGTTTATGGGAATCAGCAGGAATATGCTACTGGATTTCATATGGGTTATCAGAATATGCAGAATGCAGGTCAGTATACAGGGAATCAGTATGGTCAGTATGCAGGGAATCAGATGGGTCAGTTTGTTGGAAATCAGAGGGGTCAGAATGTTAGTAATCAGGCAATGGGTAATCAGAATAGGAATGTTGCTGCTCCAGTTGTTGGGAATAATGGAAATGTGAATCAGGGTAATCCGGTTAAGTGTTTCAACTGCCAGGGTGTAGGTCATATGGCAAGGAACTGTCCTACTAAGCCAAACAAAAGAGACCCAAAGTATTTGCAGAAAGCATTGCTGTTGGCACAAAAGAATGAGGCAGGGCTTCAGTTGAACGCAGAGGAGAATGATTTTATGGCTCTTATGGATGACATGGAAGATAAAGAGGATATTGATGCGAATTGCATATTTATGGAAAATCTTCAGGAGGTTAAGTATGACACAGATTCTGACACACCTCCAGTCTATGACATCAATGCAGTCTCTGAGGTATCAAATTTCAATACATGTCACTATAATGATATATTTGATATGACTCCTTATGAGGAACATCATTCTGAGAAGCTAGCACCCAATTATGATAAATATATGGACACGCCAAGTAGTAGCAATACTCCTTCAGCAACTCCAGATGTGAATCATAATGGAGACTTCGTTTCACAGCATGCTGAGAATGATGAGGAAACACGTGCTTTATTTGAAACATTATTGAACAATTGCAACATTGAAATTGAGAATGTCAAAAAGGTCAATCGCGATGTTAAGGCCGCGAATGTTAAATTGACCGCTGAGCTTGAGAGTTACAAGAAAAATGTTAAAGCTTTTAAGTTTCATAACAAAAGATTGTCAGAATTAGAAACTGTTTATCAAAATACCGTTTCAAGGGAAAAACTTTTGCAAATCAAGTTTGATACACTCGATGTTAATTCTTTCAAGAAGATAAAATCTTTAAACGCGGAAATTTCTGATTTACAAGACCAACTTTCTAAACACAAATCAGCTTATACCAATCTTGAAAAAGAAAGGGACGAGTTGAAAAAGGACTTTGCAACGAAAGAAGACAAACTTTTGAACGAAATCATAGAGTCAGAACACATGATTGCACATCTAGAAGATTTAGTGGTTAAGTCGGGTCAGTCAAGTCAAACAATGAAAATGATTTCAAATCAAACTAATCCGATTTTCCATACGAAACATAAAATGGTTCTTAGTAACAACACCCCTTGTAATCTCAAGAAAGCTCAGGAAGAACAGAATGTTTTGTATAATGGTAATCTTATTTACACCAAACATGATCCTCCCGTCGTTCAGAATTCTATGGAAACAATGGAACCTGCCGAAGAGAGCATTACTAAAATGAAACAAAAGGATTTGAAACCCATTGATTACAACAAATTGAACAAACTTTCAGGAATTACTTTTGTTCCACAAAAAGAACCATCTGTGTTTTCCATAAAACGACCATTCTCAAAAATGTTTTCTAAGAAAGTAATTGCTTCCAAATCTCTTTCAAACATGGAACAAATGTCTTCTAACAACCCTTTTAATACAAGTGATGCTAGAGACATTCTTGATGACATTAAAAAGAGAATTCAAACACTTCAAAATATTGTTAAATCCAAAACTACTATCAGTATTAACAACTGGCATACTAGTTTTCATAACGAACAGAAAAAGGTGTTTGAAAACGAAATTACTATCCCACTGAATAACATCAGTGCGAGGGTAATCCATTTGAACAAGCTTTCTTAAAAGAAACGGCTGACTTTGTCATGGACCATAAATTCCTGGTAAAAGAGGCTAATGAAACTCGTGAAAACATGAATGTTTTGGAAAGGTTAAATGATTCTCTCTTCGAAGCAGTTCTGTCTATTGATATAATGTCTATCATCATACAAACATATTCGGTTCAAGACGATGAAAGACTAAGAGCTGAGATCTCCGAAATTGTTTCCAAATATGAAAATGCTCTTATAAAGCTTGAAAAAGAAAATGTGTCATGTTTTAAACAACTTGATCGAAAAAGAGAAGAATGCAAGTATGAAAAATTGTCGTATGAGCGTGCCTTCAAGAATATGAAAGAGCAAAATGATCTTTTGCGGGCTCAGCTTGAAAGTCACAAAAGGAAGGGTGAGGAAACTAAGTTTGCAAAACCATCGACTTCTGAGAAACCAAATGTTTCAAACACGGTTCAAAAACCAAAAATGTCAATTTCAAGGTTTGCTCCAAAAGCCGACAAGAAAAAGAATTTGACAAAACCAGTCACTCCAACAACCTTGCCCCAACTAAGTGAAAATGAAAAGATTGTTGATAAAGGAAAAGCGGTTGTCGAAACACCAAAAGTGATAGCACCTGGCCTTTTTAGGATTAGTCCAACTAGTGCCTCCGCCTCCACTTCTAAGACTAATGAGTGCAAAAAGGATAATTCTAAAGAATCTAGTGATGCTAAAAAGGAAAACAATATAAATCCTAACGCATGTGCCTTACCTTCTACAGGATTAGACAGCACCTATAGGAGCAGCAGACTAAAGCCTAGGAGCAATACAAGGAACAATAGAGTCTCGCCTGCATCTAAGAGTAGTTGCAAGAATAAAGTGGAAGAAGTAGAAGAACACCCTAGGAATTTATAGCTTTGTAATAAGAGACATATTTCATCTGAATGTAATGTCAAAAGTATTGTTTCTAATGCATGTAATGACTCTGTTTGTTTAATATGCAAGAAATGTTTAATTAATGATGTTCATGAGAAATGTGTTTCTAAGAATACGGATGTTACGCCTGAACAGAAGAACGTTTCGAGAGGACCTAGTGCAAGATCTAGATTTGTTGGAAGCCTAATTAAAAGAATTAGGAACACCACTAATAGTCGCACGCCTAGGAACTATCTTAAGTATTGTGTTTGGATTCCTACGGGTAGAGAATTTATACTCAAGCATGGTAAATTAGAAATAGCTCAAGCTAAACAAGTAGCAACTGTCTATGAGTGTGATTTGGATTTTACTCCTAATCCCATGGAACAAAATTTGAAACGGTTTCCAAATACAAATTCTTCTGTTCTTGGCAGGTTATCAAAAATGTCTTTGGATCGTCGACTCAGGTTGCTCCAAGCACATGACCGGGAACTTAAAGCTGCTGATCAATTTCATTTAGAAATTCATGGGAACTGTACGCTTTGGAAATGATCATGTAGCAGCTATTCTGGGTTTTGGAGACCTTCAGTTTGGGAATTTTTTGATCACTCGAGTTTACTACGTCGAAGGGTTGGGACACAATTTGTTTTCAATTGGGCAGTTTTGTGATGCAGATTTAAAAGTTGCATTCAAGAGAAACACGGTTTTTGTTAGAAATTTGGTTGGTGATGATCTCTTAACTGGTAATCGTGGCAAAAACTTGTGTGCTATCGACATCAACCAAATGGCTTCTACATCACCAATTTGTCTTATGACAATGGCAACAAAAACTAAGACATGGCTGTGGAACAGAAGATTATCCCATCTCAATTTCGACACCATCAACAAGTTAGCCAAAGACAACATCGTCACCAAACTTCCTAAGTTCAAATTCACCAAGGATCATCTATGTCCATCATGTGAACAAGGAAAAAGCAAACGAGCATCATATAAACCTAAAACCGTACCTAGTTCGGAAGCAAGGTTACATTTGTTGCACATGGACTTATGTGCCCCAATGAGAGTTGAAAGCATTAACGGAAAGAAGTATATTCTTGTTATTGTTGATGATTATTCTAGATATACTTGGGTAAAGTTTTTGAGATCAAAAGACGAAGCACCAGGCATCATCATCACCTTTCTGAAGCGAACTCAAGTTTTACTTCAAGCTCCAGTAAGGATTGTAAGAACAGATAATGGTATAGAATTCACAAATCAGGAGTTAAGAACTTACCTCGAAGATGTTGGAATTACACATCAAACATCAGTTGTTAGAACTCCACAGCAGAATGGGGTAGTTGAAAGAAGAAATCGAACACTTGTGGAAGCTGCTGGCACAATGCTGATGTATTCTAGTGCACCACTATTCTTATGGGTTGATGCTGTTGCTACTGCTTGTTTCACTCAAAACCGATCCCTCATCCATCCAAGATTCAATAAAACCCCATATGAGCTAGTGAGCAACCGGAAACCAGATATCTCTTACCTTCACGTATTTGGCACTTTGTGCTATCCGACGAATGACAGAGAAGATCTAGGAAAGTTAAAAGCTAAGGGTGATATTGGAATCTTTATTGGATATTCAGATAACTCGAGGGCATTCAGGGTGTATAATAGAAGAACGAAAAGGATAATAGAGACGATGAATGTGAAGTTTGACGAGATTTCACAAATGGCTTCTGAGAGACTCGCTCTAGAACTCGCGCTTAATCTGATGGCTTCTAATCAAAATCGATTTGGACCCGCACCAAACCAGCAGACTTCTGGAAAAATTAGTTCAGGACTCGTACCTCAAGGAGCTCAATCATCAAACACCAAAAAACCTTCAGAACAAGAACTGGAAAATTTCTTCGAGTTAATGTTTGATGAATACTATGGTGGAACTTCGACAAATGCATCTCAACAACATTCCGCTACACCCGCTCAAAACCATCAACCACCACCACCACCACAAGATGCATCTACAACAATCGAAGCTGAAGCACCAACTCCCTCAGCATCATCAACATCTACTCCAGCAACTCCAATTATTGAAATTGTTCTTCCAAGAGTTGATGAGCAAAATCAAACCACAAATTTTCAAGAAGAACCAACAAATAATTCAAACGTTGTTGTGTTAGAAAAAAAAGAAGTATTTGAAAACCCGTTTGCAACAGACTTTGCTGAATCTTCTTCAAGGGTACAAGAATCATCTAACACACATTCGTTCAACCCAAGGTACCCTTCTACACTACAATGGACAAAAGACCATCCAATTGAACAAGTTATTGGTGAACCTTCAAGGCCAGTTCAGACGAGAAGACAACTTGCCACAGATCCTGAAATGTGTATCTACATTTGCTCTATATGCCTCAAAGAACCAAGGAACATTCGGGAAGCAATGGCAGAATACCCATGGATAGAAGCGATGCAGGATGAAATTCTTCAATACCAGTTACATGATAGTTGGGAACTTGTTGAACGACCACTTGATAAACGTGTTCTTGATCTAAAGTGGTTATGGAAGAACAAATTGGACGAGGAAATGACTGTAATTCACAACAAAGCTCGTCTCGTGGCAAAAGGATATCCACAAGAAGAAGGGATAGATTTTGAAGAATCATTCGCGCCTATAGCTAGACTTGAAGCAGTCCGGATTTTCTTAGCCTATGCAGCTCACAAAAACATCACAGTCTATCATATGGACATTAAGATAGCTTTCTTGAATGGAACTCTGAAAGAAGAGGTGTATGTGAGTCAACCAGAAGGATTCATCGACAAAGATCATCTAGACTACGTCTACAAGCTTAAGAAAGCCATTTATGGTTTAAAACAAGCTCCAAGAGCGTGGTATGACGAACTATCATCTTTCTTGCTCAAAAACAATTTCACAAAAGGAACGGTTGATGACACTTTGTTTACCAAAAAATTCAAAGATGACATTTTGATCGTTCAAATTTAAGTGGATGATATTATTTTTGGATCAACCAATCCTAACCATTCAAAACATTTTGAAAATCTCAAGAAAAGCAAAATTGAAATGTCCATGATGGGGGAATTAAAATTCTTTCTTTGTTTACAAATACATCAATCCCCTCATGGTATCTTTATCAATCAAGCTAAATATACAATAGAGATTTTGAAAAAACATGGAATGGAAAACTGTGATTCTGTTGGTACACCAATGGTCACTTCACCAAAAATAGGTGCTAATTTGTTTGGAAAACCCATCGATCCGAAGAAATATCAGAGCATGATCGGTTCTCTCATGTACCTAACTGCTAGTCGACCCGATATTCAATTTGCTGTTTGTTTATTAGCACGGTTTCAGGCAAAGCCTACCGAACTTCACCTCAAAGAGGTTAAACGGATCTTTCAGTACCTACGAAGCACCATTAACATGGACTTTGGTATCTGAAGGATTCTGAGTTTAATCTAACAGCATTTTCAGATGTCGACCATGCCGGTGATCAAGTTACAGCAAAGAGTACACAATTTTTGGGTGAAAAGCTAGTAAGCTGGTCATCAAAGAAACAGGATTGTACTGCACTATCAACCGCCGAAGCCGAGTATGTGTCTCTATCTACGTGTTGTGCCCAAGTTCTTTGGATGCGGACACAGCTCACAGATTATGGCTTTACTTTTGACAGAATACCTATGTATTGTGACTCAAAAAGTGCCATAGCCATCTCGTGCAATCCCGTACAACACTCAAAGACTAAGCATATTAAAGTCCGCTACCATTTCATTAAAGAGCACGTAGAAGAGGGTACTGTTGAATTATTTTTCGTTAAGACTGATTACCAACTCACCGATCTATTTACTAAAGCCCTTCCAAAAGAAAAGTTTGGCGAGTTAGTTCAACGAATTGGCATGCGAAGCCTAACCCCTGAGGAGTTAGAACGTCTTCTCGAATCTTCTTGAAAAATGTTTTCAAAATCGCTTAGCTGTAAATATTTTTGAAAAAATAAAATACAAAATTTGAAAAACCAACAAAAACAAAATACAAAAATATAAAATTTTCAAAAAAAATACAAAAGCAATATAAAATCAAAAAAATCCAAAAATATTCTTCTCACGACATGTCTCTCGTATAAATCAATATTCTGTACATTTCTAGAAATGTCATTCAACAATGATACGGACATGTACAGATGCTTGAACGGGAGTTCTTTTAAATGTTTTTCTAAAACATGTCGTTTCTCAAAAGTTTCTTCACTATGGCTTTCGTATACTTCAGTACGAAACCCAAACTTAAATGATGACTTCTGATTATTTTCAAATTAAGGACTCGTATTTTCAAATACGAAATCTTTTTCAAGAAGTTCGAGTCTAAACAAATGAAAAAGACTTCAAACAAAAACTCGTATTCAAAATAGAATTCTTGAGCACTTTTTCAAGATTGTTCAAAAGATTTCTCAAAATCTCTCAAAATTAGTGCTCAAGATAACTCCCTCCAAACCCTTAATTGATTTTAAAAATGAGCTATCATTAAGGGGGAGTACAAAAAAAAATGTTCCGAATTCATGCAAAATGAAATCTGTCTTTCTCTCCAAAAACATTTTTCTTAATCAGTTGATATCAAAAATATCACGATATGCTATTTTTGAGGGGGAGAAGACATGATTAAAATGTGATCAAAGATGTTTAAAGTTTGTGACTGAATCTCAGAAGAGCTCGACTCAGTAAGTACCAATGAATTGGCGAAGCTTAAAATGTCAGTAATCGAAAATACTTATCCTGGACGGGTAATAATTTCAAGCTAGTCCAACTACTGATGTAAGCGTGTCTCGAATAGGACTTGTCTGAGTAGAATGTACCGTATCGAGAGACTTTCTTTGGACTTGACCAGGATGGGTAATAATTTCAAGCTAGTCTAACTAGTGATGTAAGCGTGTCTCGAATCAGTCATGTTCACTAAAAGTGGATCAATTCAAAAAGTGCAAACTCCTCACGCATGAGCAAATTTCTTAAAAATTCATGAGCACATGTGAAGGGGGAGTCCTTCAAAAGAAACCAAAACTCTCAAAGTGTCAACAAATATGTTTCATAATCCGCGGAATATAGTGTTTTCCCGGGTCGTTATGTCCCGACGAGCTGTGCGAAGGTATTTGAAATCGTTTGTGATCGAGTGATTTGGATGAGGGAAAGGTTAATGATTGATTTGGTTTGAAACGGAATGATTTAAAAACTTTTAGAAAAACCAGATAACTAAAAACGTTTTAAAACCTAAAAGGTACATTTAAGTTCAAATAAACTTAAACGTACAAGAATAAAAAGGTGAATTATGAAAATTTAAAACAAGGATAGACAAATAAAGGCTAAAAACTACTTAAAAACTAAAGGATAGATAATCAGGAGCTAGGGAATCTTAAAACACAGCCTAAGTTAAAAACGCGCGTTTTAGTTAAAAATAACGTCAACGCGCATAAATAAAAGAGAAATTGAAGCACGACTAGGCCTATGGGTATAAAAATTACTTTTCTACGAACCTAATGATAAAAGAAAATTTTGGAAAAAAGAAAAATATTTTTTTGCTTTTTAAAATTTTTTATTATGATTTAAAACCTAAAATAATAAATAAATGCGAGAAAAATAGTTAAGCAATTTGGAAAAAAATATGAAATTTTTTTAGAAAATCCAATATGATAAAGAGAAGCTAGGAAAAGTGTAAAACTTGAAAAAGCATTCCTAATAAGCAGGTGAATAGTAATCTAAAAGCTGGAATATAAATAAGCAATGTAAACAATTGCACTATAAATACTAAATAAGACCAAGCATAACAAGAAACAATCACTAGAGCAGTTGGTGGGGTGATGTTTGTGAGATGACACTTCGAGCCAGGAGGTCAGGTGTTCGAACCTGGCCTCTGACTTTTTGAATTTTTTTTTCTCGAAAACCTTTTTTTTTTTAAATCTTTTTCAACAAACAGTTTAAACACATGAATAACAATAAATTTAGATTACTACACCTATTGTGGAAATCAGAAATTCTAAAAGCTATACTTAAGCTAATTTAATCTATCCTAAGGGAAACAAGCAAAGGGGTACCTAGGGGAGAACCTAAATAAGCAATTGAGACAGCTAATAAGCAAATATCTAAGCCTAGAAAGCTGAAAATAAGCAAATCCTACACCTAAAGTTAAAAGGACAGCAGAAAAAAAATGACTAAGGGGCCACGTTTGGGGCTGAAAAAAGTAGTTAAAAAAAATTCAAAAAATTAAAATAAAAATATGGGGAACTAGATCAGATACCCAAGATGCTCTGTACCAAATTTCAAAGAAAAACACTTAATATTGAAGAAATGAAAAATCGAAAACTAATGGCTGTTGGGACATTTTTTTGACAGCAAACAAAATGACTAAATGGCTATGTTTGAGGCTGAAAATAGTAATTAAGAAAAATTATAAAAAATAAATAAAAAATACTAGCATGTAAACAAGCAACCAAATAAGCTGCAAACCAATTTTCAGGTCAAATGGTCAAGAAAAGAAGAAATTAAAAATGTCACACTAAAGGGCTGTAAGGACTTTTTTTTTACAGCAAATGGGTGTAAAATGGGTGATTTTTTGCAAGTTTGACCCATAAAAGTCAAAGGACAGGTATTGAACACTTGTGTAAACCTCAAATGAACTAAAAGGAAGCAATAAAAACAACTAACAAGTACCTAAACTAAATCTATCCTAGGTGATTCTAAAATCAATTTTAGTTAAAGATTTTTGGAAAGCAAGCTAAGATTCTTAAAAATGGTAAGAGAACAAGAAATTTTGATTAACAACAACTGAAAACAACAACCTAGAGCTGATTGAACTTGAAAAAGTGGTCAAAAATGATTTTTGCTTAGAAAAAAAAGCACTGTGCCAAACACCCCTTATTGTAGACTGTTTTTGGATTTTCAAAGAGTGTGACTGAATGAGACCATGAAACTGATTCCCAAAGCTATATTATGAAATCATAAGATCATTTAACCACAAAAACACCAACAATAACTACAGTCACCTAAGAATTAAGAACATGCTATTTAGGTACTGAAAATGAGAAAAAATGAGCACATAGAAATCTAATGAACAAGCAGGAATAAATAAGCAAGAATATCACCTAAGTACTCTAAATAAGCATTAAAACACAGAAATGAGCAATGATTAAAGAGTTCTACAGTAAAATACCAAAAAATGAGAATATGTACAAACTGTCCTGCAAGCTTTGAAACCAAGTACCAAGGACTCAAACCTTTCCTAAAGCCTCCCTTGAGGCACTAACCAAGTACCAAGGACTCAAACCTACCTTGAGGCACTAAACCATGGCAATCCATTGTAGTATAGTGGTAAGTATTCCTGCCTGTCACGCGGGTGACCCGCACACCTCCCCGGCAGCGGCGCCAAAAATTGATTGATGCTAAACCACCAACTTTTATTGACCAAGGAATGGTCAACAAAGTCAAATAGCCTAGATCAATGCTCCGGGTAATATAAGGTATCACCGGGTCGTTAAATCCCACTGAGGTGTGAATTGTAACTTTAGCGTACTTGTGATCCGGTGATTATTCACAGAAAAGGGTTGTGATAAGAATTATTTGGAAATTATTAACAAATATAGCTTAGGAAAGCTACGTGATTGATTACGGGAATTTAGATTACAAAGATTTGAGCTAAAACCTAAAAACGTACGTTTTAATTAAAAACGTACACAGACGAACGAAACAAAACGTACAACTGATGGACGGAAAGGGTTACAAGTGTAAAATTATTATTTTTACAATCCTAATAAATAAAGAAAATTTTAAGAAAAAGAAAAACAATTTTTACACTATTTAATTATTTATTATTAATTAATTACTAATTATCTATTTATTACTAGTTAAACTAATTAGAATTATTAAAAATACTAAAAAGGGTTAGAAAATTAAGAAAAATTTTACAAACCTAATTAACCATCACTGGAATCCTAAAAAATTATAAAAAGTTTATTTTATGTATTTTTAAACTAATTTACTAATTATTAATCTAATTACTAATTAATTACCAATTAAACTAATTAAATTATAAAAAATAGAAAATGAACAGTACAAATTCTAGAAAAATTTTTAAAAATATTTCAACTTAAATAAATGCTAGAAAAATTATAAAAACTAGGTTGTACTTTATAAAATCTAATTATGCTATTTAATTACTTAATATTAATTACTAATTAATTAAACTAAAATTAATTCTAAAAACCACTAAAAGACAAAAGAAAAATCTGAAAAATTTCTAGAATTATTTTAACTTAAAAGAGATTTACTAAAAATATAAAAATGATATATTGCTTATAAATAAGCTAAAAAGAAAATTAAAACGATAAATCCTATTAAATAGAAGCTATCACTATAATTCAAGTTTGTTTTTTTTTTTTTTGGTTTTTTCTTTTTCCAAACTGATTTACTACTGAAAACTAAAACTTTTTATGAAAACACTTTTAATGTAACCCAATAATAAGCACTTTGAGTGCTTATTCACCCAACAGTTGACTTTTGTTGACTGTGAAGGTAATTAAGCTCAAATGAAAGAAAGTGGGGTCCACAGGTCTAATGGTCAAAGCAATGGTCAACAGGTCAACTCTGGTAGGAGGGGGGTTGTAAGGACCTAATTATGGGGTGTGGGACCCACTGCGTTAACCACAAACCACCACCAAAGGTGATGGTATTGCTGAGGTCAGGTCTGAGCAGGGGAGGTTCTTCCCCTGCAGCCCACTTCCAAGGGTATTTCAGTCACTAAAAAAAATTCACAAAATTATGAAAATTGTAGAAACCTCAAGTTCAGCTGGTAGGGTAAACACACAACAAGTTTCAGGTCCCAATTCACAACACACAAATCATGAAAAATCACCCAAGTTTTGTAAAAATCTGAGATTAACAATTTGACTTTTATGTAAAACTTGAGTTTTTGACTTTTGTGAGTTTTGATCTTGATTTAGTTACTGGTTTTGTAGTAATAAGCTATAATAAGACCTACTTAAGCTATTTTAACAACTAATGGATAGATTTAGATGGTTATGCTAATACAAAAACTCAACAGTGCACAGTTAATTAAGATAAAAAGAGATTTTGACTTTTTGATGCAATGACCTAAGATTCAATATACTAACTGACTCATACTAACCTAAAGAAATCCACTTATGCAGAGAACTCAGCAAATAACACAAGGAATATGTGGAACCTGCATTAACCAAACACCCCTTATAAACCTGAATGTGTGATTTTTTGAAGTAAACAGAACCTGATGATGAATCAAATGATTCTAACCAACTTTTTATTGATTAATGAACTTGTAGCAGTACTGAAACAATGGTTACAACTACCAATACCCAATGCACCAACTTATACTAAAATGACAGTCAAACTAAAAATTTAGAGTACAAGAGAAAATTATCAACTACCAACTATTTTTATTCTAGGTTTTAACTAATAAACTCAAATCAAACTTAACATAACAACAACAATCAGCTTAGTGGCTATGAATCAATATATAAGGAAAAAGTTAGGATTGAGCACACAGTGTGCAATCCTGCATATACTGATGTACCATGAACCACATAACAATCCAAAATAACTCCCATGAGTCTCTAACCCAGGGCCATCCCATATCCACCCTGCTCCATGCTTGTCTTCTCTTTTCAATTATTTTTTTTTATTTATTCTCTGTTTATTTATTTTTTTATATTATTTGATGAAACTAAAAATGCAAAAATGGAAACTTGAAATTTTGAAACAATACTTGTATTAATACTTAAAAGAGTACATTACAACTGAGAATTTGATTGAAATAAAAAGGGTACAATGCTTAAAAATACATTAAAATTACTAAAAAAACTAGCTCCTGTGCTCCACTGCATCTCTTTCCTTTTATAGCTTCAATCTAGGGTTTCCATGAGTCCTTGTCACTTTCCCAGCTGCAAAACCAACCATAGGATCAAAAAGGAGTAATCTTGGCTGTTGTTTGAATTTTGGCGCCCAATTGGTTTTGTCTGCTTCTTGAATTATTATGCCAGGGGGGAAGTTATTGGATTGTAGCTATTGGTTTGGAGTAGGAGGGGGTAGGGTTATGATTGTTGAGTGTTGGAGTGGGATGTGATGATGGTTTTTGCAGGGTCACGGGGTGGGTTTTGGAGATGGAGGGTCAAAGGTCAAACGGTCATGTTTTGACCATTCTAAATAATAGGAAGGGATGGGCTTTTGTTGGTGGGTTGGGTTGGATTGGATCAAAAAAAGGGGTGGGTTAGGTTTGTGTATTGGGTTTGTTTTTGGTTTTGGTATTATAACTTAAGGGTCCGGTTGGAATAATAGTCACAAGGACCAAATTTGAATTTTTACCAAAGCCAAGGGACCAGAAATGCCAACTTCCCAAAGTTATTCCAAGGATAAATCATGCCAAGTTTTATATACCAAAACCCATTTTTGCAAATTTTTTATTTTCAAAATTCCCGGGGACTGTTTTTGCAAAATTCCAAACTCCAGAGACCAATAATGTAAATTTTCCAAATTTATCACCCAAAGTCCGTTTTTGATAACTTTTGATTTTTTAGGGACTTGGGTTGACTTTTATTTCAAAATAAATGCATAGGGACTATTTCTGACAAATTTTGAAACTTGGGGGACTGAAACTGCCAATATTGCAAACTTTGATCGTTTTTCATTTGTTTTTGCTTGTTTTGCATTTAAAACACATAAAACACAATCCTTGGGATAATTTAAGTATTTTGATTACTTTTCGATTGTTTTTGTATGTTTTGGCAGTTTAAACACGATAAAAATGATGAGTGTTTGCGCACTCATCAATCCCCCACACTAAACTATTGCTAGTCCCTAGCAATATTTTTGGAAAACTTGATGGATTTTAAACTCTTTACCAAAAGCCATCACTTCTGGAGTAGCCAGGTGTAAGAACTGTGGCACACCTGATAACCGTGTGATTTTGAGCAAACCACCAGCTGTCAACGGATTTGATTTGTCTTTACCAAGATCCGTTTGCTCCTGGACTAGCCAGCTCTTGATGGAATAGTCAACATCTTGGTGAGCTGATTACCAATTATGGTTTTTCCACGGCCTTTACCACAAGCCATAATCTTGCGGGCTAGCCAACTCATTTGTTTTTGGGGAGTTGAGGAACCATACAATTTTGGGCAAATTGCAAGCCGTAAACGAATTTGAGTTATCTTTACCAAGAGCCGTTTGCTCCTGGATTAGCCAATCCCTTTTGTCGTTTAGACACGGCGGACTGATTACCACAAAAATTTTGAAATAAAGTGAAAAAATTTTGAAAATTTTGGGCCAAAATGGGGGTATTTGAAGGTATTTTGCGATAAAATTCGCTAGAATTTCCCCCCCACACTTAGAAATGAATATTGTCCTCAATATTCAAAGTCCCGGCTATTATGCCGAACCTATGAACGTAAAAAGATAATATTCGAAGCTAACTGTGGAAATATTGTTTTGTATTTTTCACTTTATTTATCTGTATATACAATCACACATTTTTTTTTTGATTGAAACTTATATACATATATACATTTTCAAATTAGCGGGGGGTTGGCCATTCCCCCACACTAGGGTGGTAGAAAGTAGAAGGAAATCAGAGATACGGGTGAAAACCCGTATTGTGCTATTGTTTTTGTTCATCGAGTCGCTAGCTTGACTCGATCCCCGAATTCAATTGTCCTTGGGGAAAGTTTGGAGATCCGGGACAACCATGGAAGGTATGTCCTCTCCAAAGTAGTGCTTTAAACGATGTCCATTCACTTTGAAATTAGGACTGTCATTTTGAGATAATTCGACGGTGCCATAGGGATAAACCTTAACGATAGTGAATGGACCAGTCAATCGGGTTTTGAGCTTTCCCGAGAAGATCTTGAGTCTAGAGTTGAAAATAAGGACTCGATCACCAACGTTGAAAACGCGGTTTTTGATTTTGGAATCATGAATCTTCTTTGTCTTTTCTTTATAGATCAAAGAGTTCTCGTAAGCTTGATCACGAAGTTCATTTAATTCATTCAGTTGAACTTTCCTATGATCACCCGCAGTTTTGAGGTCAAAATTTGCATGCTTGAGAGCCCAATAGGCTTTATGCTCAAGCTCGATCGGAAGATGGCACGCTTTCCTGTACACAAGTTTGTAAGGCGTACACCCAATGGGTGTTTTGTAAGCCGTACGGAAAGCCCAAAGTGCATCATCTAATTTATCCGACCAAGATGTACGATTTTCACCTACAGTTCTTTCCAATATTCTCTTTATGCCTCGATTGGAAACTTCTACTTGTCCACTTGTTTGAGGGTGGTACGCAGTAGAAAGTCGGTGAGTTACACCATACTTCTGCATGACTTTATCAAATTTGTCATTGCAGAAATGCGTACCACGATCACTAATTATAGCACGTGGAGTTCCAAATCGAGCAAAGAGAGCTTTCAAAAATTTCACGACTACTCGGGCATCATTTGTGGGTAAAGCTTTTGCTTCAACCCATTTTGACAAATAGTCAACAGCCACGAGTATATACTTGTTTCCATGAGATGATGGAAATGGCCCCATAAAGTCAATGCCCCATACGTCAAATATTTCACAAACTTGTATTGCATTTTGTGGCATTTCATTCTTTTGTGCAATATTCCCGTGACGTTGACAAGCGTCACAGGATTTAACCAATTCTTGGGCATCCTTGTAAATCGTGGGCCAAAAGAAACCGGAGTCAAACACCTTTTTGGCGGTGTAATTTGGATTGTGGTGGCCCCCCGTGGGACCAGCATGGCAAGCCTTAAGAATTTCAGTGGCTTCTTGACCATATACACACCGCCGGATGACTTGATCCGCACAGATTTTGAAGAGGTAGGGGTCGTCCCAGAAATAATGTTTGACATCCTTAAAGAACTTGTTCTTTTGCTGGGACGACATCCCTTTCACAATAAAGTTACCCGCAAGGTAGTTTGCAAAATCGGCAAACCATGGGGTAACAGAATCTCCACGAAAGGCAACCGCATTGAGTGTCTCGAGAGGGAATGTTTCATTAATTTCTTTCCTCTCGAAGACATCTTGGTGGGGGTTTTCCACTCGGCAGAGATGATCAGCAGCTAGGTTATCAGCTCATTTTTTATCACGAATAATGATATCAAATTCCTGTAGGAGGAGAACCCAACGAAGAAGTCTCGGCTTTGCATCTTGTTTTGCAAAAAGGTACTTCAAAGCCGAGTGATCTGTATACACTATGCTCTTGGTCAGTATCAAGTATGGCCGGAATTTTTCAAAAGCATACACCACAGCTAATAATTCTTTTTCGGTGGTGGTGTAATGGCTTTGAGCCTCGGTCATAGTTTTGCTGGCATAGTGTATAGGCTGAAAATGTTTTGTTTTTCGTTGCCCCAAGACTGCCCCTATAGCATAATCACTAGCATCACACATGAGCTCGAAGGGCAAGTCCCAATCGGGGGCAACAAGAATCGGTGCCTCGGTAAGCTTTTTCTTAAGTGTTTCAAAAGCTTCGATGCACTCTAGGGAGAAGATAAAAGGAGCATCCTTTTCGAGGAGATGGGTCATAGGCCGGGCGATTTTAGAAAAATCTTGAATAAACCTACGATAGAAACCGGCGTGACCCAAAAAGCTCCTAACACCTTTCACGGTTGTGGGATGAGGTAATTTTGCAATGACATCCACTTTGGCTTTGTCAACCTCAATCCCGTTCTTTGAAATTTTATGGCCGAGGACAATGCCCTCTTTGACCATAAAGTGACTCTTCTCCCAATTTAGACATAACTTTGTGTCTTCACAACGTTTTACCATGTCGTCTAAATGGGAGAGGCATGATTGAAACGAATCCCCAATGACCCAAAAATCGTCTATGAAGACCTCCATAGTTTTCCCGATCATGTCGGAAAATATGGACATCATACATCTTTGAAACGTGCCCGGAGCATTACATAAGCCGAATGGCATACGTTTATACGCGAAAGTTCCATAGGGGCACGTGAACGTGGTCTTTTCCTGATCTTGCGGATCAATGGGAATCTTAAAGTAACCCGAGAAACCATCGAGGAAGCAATAGTACTCATTCCCCGCTAATCTCTCGAGCATCTGATCCATAAAGGGCAGAGGAAAATGATCCTTACGGGTGGCGTCATTTAACTTACGATAGTCAATGCAGACACGCCATCCCGTAACCAAACGAGTTGGAATTAACTCATTTTCCTCGTTTGTGACAACAGTAATGCCACCCTTTTTTGGAACACAATGAATTGGGCTGACCCAAGGACTGTCCGAGATAGGGTAAATCAATCCGGCATCAAGAAGTTTTAAAACTTCTTGTTTGATAACCTCGTGAATTTTTGGATTCACCCTTCTTTCTTGTTGGACTGCAGGTTTGAAGTCGTCCTCCATTAAAATCTTATGAGTACAAAATTCAGGGTCAATGCCCTTGATGTCGGAGAGTCGCCAAGCAATTGCTTGTTTATGAGACTTCAAAACCTTTATGAGAGCAGCCTTTTCCTCATCACTTAAGTCTTTGGCAATTATGACGGGTAATTTATCATCACCCTCCAGAAATGCATATTCAAGATGAGGCGGCAAGTCCTTAAGTTCAACCTCGGGGAAGTCATCAGTTTTCTCACAATTTTTGACCTCCTCTTTATGAAGTTGTTGTGGTAGAACAGGAAGATGAGAAGGATCTTCGTTTAACAATTTTTCAAGTACGAGAATATCCCTCTCGAGGTCAATCTCTTGGTTATCGACTCCATCGGGAATCAAGTCACTTTTGAGAAAGGCCTCAATTTCTTCTAAGATGAAGTCACTTCCCTCAAACGGAGTGAGGGAAGGAGAAGAATTGGCTATGATGGGATGAGAAGATTGAGTGAGATTTTTACTCGAAGAATCATCAATGAAACCTAAAATCTCTTGAGCATACTCCTTAGCAGCAACATCGATGACATCTATTTTGTTCACCGATTCACAGTCATAATTGGAGGAGTATCTCGAAGTTTGATTTAGGTTGAAGGTTATGGCTTCCGTTCGAATACGTAATGTGATCTCATGCTCAAATACATCGATAAGAGCTCGCCCAGTTCTAAGGAATCCCCGTCCAAGAATGAGAGGGACCCTTGAATCGGCATCAAAGTCAACAATCACAAAATCTGCCGGAAAATGGAACTTCCCCACTTTAACGAATACGTCCTCGGCAATGCCAATGGGACGAGAAATCGAACGATCGGCAAGCTCTAAAGTCATGCAAGTGGGGGTAAGTTCGGGAAGAGAGAGTTTCTTCCACACAGAATATGGCATTAGGTTAATGCTAGCACCTAGATCGGCCAAGGCGAAGCAATCAACCATACCCGGGAAAGTACAAGGAATGAGAAATTTCCCGGGGTCTCCAAGCTTTTCAGGAAGCTTTTTCAAAAGAACTGCTGAGCAGTTCTCATTTAGAGGAGTTCTTGCCATCTCAAAGAGTTTCTCTTTATTACTCAACAGATTTTTGATTGTCGATGCAAACTTGGGCATCAAGAGAATAGCATCCGCGAAGCTGATGTCAAAGTGCAAATCTTGAAAGATTTGGAAAAACTTATCCATTTGGTGATTAGCTTTTTCGCGGAGCTTTTGTTCACTGAGACGTGATGGATAGGGAATAGAAGTTTTGGATTTAGGGTTGTCCACTGGAGTTTCTGGTGGTTCAAAGACAACTCCAGGCTTACATCTGGTTTCAGGAATAACCTGAGGTTGGACGTGTGCTGTATTTCGTGGGCTAGGAGTTTGCACCTTGTCCTTTGTCACCTCAGGTTCATGATTCACTACCTTTGGAGGAGAGGAAGAAGAGGTAGTAGGAATCGCGGGTTCATCATACGAAGCACCACTTCGTGTTTTGATCGCCTTAGCATCGCCCCTCGGGTTAGCGATCGTGTTGCTCGGTAAAGTAGTACCTGAGCCCGAGGGTCGATCATTTAAAGACTTCTTGATGTCAGAAATCTGGCTGACCAGCAACTTGTTCAACTCATCTTAGGACTTCATGAATTGTTTCAACAACTCGTCAGATGAAGGCCCGGTTGGAACAATGGCTTGATTCGGATTAGGAATATTTGGAGCTCGATTGTTCGGATTGGGAATTTGATTTTGAAAATTACCCTGATTAGGGTTGTTGTTCCCATGAAAATATCCCGGATTGAAATTACCCTGACCTTGGTTCCGATTAAAGTTCCCTTGATTTTGCTGTTGGAAACCTTGGTTTTGGAACCCTTGGTTTTGATTGTGAAAACCATGACCCTGATTGAAGTTACCTTGGTTTTGATAACCTTGGTTCACTCTATTTTGATTTTGGCCACGGTTTTGGACATTTTGGTTTTGATTAAAACTAGGAGGTCCAGGATAATGATGAGGAGGACGATAGCTAGGGTCCATAGAAGGGCGATATTGGTTGCCTCCTTGATTTTGGGACCCGGCTACAACATGAGCTTCATATGGAGTACCATCAGTAGCTGTGCAATTGTAGTAGGCATGCGGAGGGTGTTGTGGAAATGAAACTTTCTTTGTTTGGGCGAGAACCAAAGCTTGGATCACTTCAGTGAGCTTGTCAATCTTAGCATCTGTGCTAGATTGACTCACAGAAGATGAAGTGGAAGGACCCGCATTGATTTGAGAAACAATCGGTTTGCTTCGTGTAGAGCGGACCTTAGACTTGTTCTCTATGATTTGCAAAGCTTCTTTTGTGGTTCTACTCAAAAAGTTACCTCCCGCGGAGGCATTGAGAGAATCCTGATCAGCTTGGCTCACGCCATTGTAAAAAGTATCGAGTTGCATCAACTCAGAGAAACCATGATGTGGACACTTGTGAAGTAATTCTTTGAAACGATCCCACGCTTCACCAAAAGATTCATCATATTTTTGAGTGAACTTAGTGATTTCGTTCTTAAGACTCATGGTCTTGGAAGGTGGGAAGAATTCATTCACAAACTTTTTGACCAGATCTTCCCATGTCTCAATAGATCGTGGAGGTTGTTTTTCAAGCCAAATCCGGGCTTGTCCCTCCAAGGAGAATGGGAAGAGAAGAAGTTTTATTGCTTCACACGGGACATTTTTGTACTTGATGGTCGATGTGATTTTATTGAACCATCGAATATGAGCATGAGGATCGTCCCTCTCAAAACCGTAGAATTGACTTGAGGTTACAAGATTGAGTAACCCGGTTTTGAGCTCAAAACTATCAGCCACGATGGCAGGAACAATAATGGCATCTCAATAACCCTCGATGGGTGCTTGGAGAAGCTCACACATGGGGCGGTCTTCTGCCATGGTGACAGTGGGTGTGGCAACAGGACGGACCTCAGATCCGACTGTTGGTGCTGAACGTCTACGAGGTCTTCTAGGTTTTCGTACAAGCTCACGTAATGGGCTAGTAGACCTAGAAGAACGAGTGCGCATGCACTAGGAACAAAAACCAATCAAAACAAAATCGAGGCAAATCAACAGTGAACTTAAACCAGTAATCGCAAGTAAGTGGCTTCTTTAAGAAAGGTACACCACCTACAGGGATACAAAGGCAAGTTTTTATCTTTCGTTTGGGAACTTATTATGTTCACACCCCCAGTTGGTAGGTGTTCTGTCTTGGTTTGCGACGGTTTATTTTTATGTAGAATTATTATTCACAAGAAAAGAGACGGATGTTTTTGTGTTTTTGTGAATGGGTTTAAAAACTTTTGGAAAATATTTTTGGTATCGTTTCGTTTACCAAAATCGTTTCTCTTTAAGAATCACCTTAAAAGAAAACCGATTCAGAAAACGTTACGATCTGTTTTGTTGTTTTTAATTTTTTTGGTGTTTTAACACTTTAGGAAAAGTGTTAATGACTTTTTTTGTATTTTGATTTAAAATTTGCAAAAGTGGTAGTATTTGTACAGTGAATGAGGTGAAATAACACTAATCTCAAATGATGCTATAGAAACGCGCACACCTCCCCGGCAGCGGCGCCAAAAATTGATTGATGCTAAACCACCAACTTATATTGACCAAGGAATGGTCAACAAAGTCAAATAGCCTAGATCAATGCTCCGGGTAATATAAGGTATCACCGGGTCGTTAAATCCCGTTGAGGTGTGAATTGTAACTTTAGCGTACTTGTGATCGGGTGATTATTCACAGAAAAGGGTTGTGATAAGAATTATTTGGAAATTATTAACTAATATAGCTTAGGAAAGCTACGTGATTGATTACGGGAATTTAGATTACAAAGATTTGAGCTAAAACCTAAAAACGTACGTTTTAATTAAAAACGTACATAGACGAACGAAACAAAACGTACAACTGATGGACGGAAAGGGTTACAAGTGTAAAATTATTATTTTTACAATCCTAATAAATAAAGAAAATTTTAAGAAAAAGAAAAACTATTTTTACACTATTTAATTATTTATTATTAATTAATTACTAATTATCTATTTATTACTAGTTAAACTAATTAGAAATATTAAAAATACTAAAAAGGGTTAGAAAATTAAGAAAAATTTTACAAATCTAATTAACCATCACTGGAATCCTAAAAAATTATAAAAAGTTTATTTTATGTATTTTTAAACTAATTTACTAGTTATTAATCTAATTACTAATTAATTACCAATTAAACTAATTAAATTATAAAAAATAGAAAATGAACAGTACAAATTCTAAAAAAATTTATAAAAATGTTTTAACTCAAATAAAAGCTTGAAAAATTATAAAAACTAGGTTGTACTTTATAAAATCTAATTATGCTATTTAATTACTTAATATTAATTACTAATTAATTAAACTAAAATTAATTCTAAAAACCACTAAAAGACAAAAGAAAAATCGAAAAAATTTCTAGAATTATTTTAACCTAAAATAGATTTACTAAAAATATAAGAATGATATATTGCTTATAAATAAGCTAAAAAGAAAATTAAAATGATAAATCCTATTAAATAGAAGCTATCACTATAATTCAAGTTTGTTTTTTTTTTGTTTTTTCTTTTTCCAAACTGATTTACTATTGAAAACTAAAACTTTTTATGAAAACACTTTTAATGTAACCCAATAATAAGCACTTTGAGTGCTTATTCACCCAACAGTTGACTTTTGTTGACTGTGAAGGTAATTAAGCTCAAATGAAAGAAAGTGGGGTCCACAGGTCTAATGGTCAAAGCAATGGTCAACAGGTCAACTCTGGTAGGAGGGGGGTTGTAAGGACCTAATTATGGGGTGTGGGACCCACTGGGTTAACCACAAACCACCACCAAAGGTGATGGTATTGCTGAGGTCAGGTCTGAGCGAGGGAGGTTCTTCCCCTGCAGCCCACTTCCAAGGGTATTTCAGTCACTAAAAAAATTCACAAAATTATGAAAATTGTAGAAACTTCAAGTTCAGCTGGTAGGGTAAACACACAACAAGTTTCAAGTCCCAATTCACAACACACAAATCATGAAAAATCACCCAAGTTTTGCAAAAATCTGAGATTAACAATTTGACTTTTATGTAAAACTTGAGTTTTTGACTTTTGTGAGTTTTGATCTTGATTTAGTTACTGGTTTTGTATTAATAAGCTATAATAAGACCTACTTAAGCTATTTTAACAACTAATGGATAGATTTAGATGGTTATGCTAATACGAAAACTCAACAGTGCACAGTTAATTAAGATAAAAAGAGATTTTGACTTTTTGATGCAATGACCTAAGATTCAATATACTAACTGACTCATACTAACCTAAAGAAATCCACTTATGCAGAGAACTCAGCAAATAACACAAGGAATATGTGGAACCTGCATTAACCAAACACCCCTTATAAACCTGAATGTGTGATTTTTTGAAGTAAACAGAACCTGATGATGAATCAAATGATTCTAACCAACTTTTTATTGATTAATGAACTTGTAGCAGTACTGAAACAATGGTTACAACTACCAATACCCAATGCACCAACTTACACTAAAATGACAGTCAAACTAAAAATTTAGAGTACAAGAGAAAATTATCAACTACCAACTATTTTTATTCTAGGTTTTAACTAATAAACTCAAATCAAACTTAACATAACAACAACAATCAGCTTATTGGCTATGAATCAATATATAAGTAAAAAGTTAGGATTGAGCTCACAGTGTGCAATCCTGCATATACTGATGTACCATGAACCACATAACAATCCTAAATAACTCCCATGAGTCTCTAACCCAGGGCCATCCCATATCCACCCTGCTCCAAGCTTGTCTTCTCTTTTCAATTATTTTTTTTATTTATTCTCTGTTTATTTACGTTTTTATATTATTTGATGAAACTGAAAATGCAAAAATGGAAACTTGAAATTTTGAAACAATACTTGTATTAATACTGAAAAGAGTACATTACAACTGAGAATTTGATTGAAATAAAAAGGGTACAATGCTTAAAAATACATTAAAATTACTAAAAAAAACTAGCTCCTGTGCTCCACTGCATCTCTTTCCTTTTATAGCTTCAATCTAGGGTTTCCATGAGTCCTTGTCACTTTCCCAGCTGCAAAACCAACCATAGGATCAAAAAGGAGTAATCTTGGCCGTTGTTTGAATTTTGGCGCCCAATTGGTTTTGTCTGCTTCTTGAATTATTGATGCCAGGGGGAAGTTATTGGATTGTAGCTATTGGTTTGGAGTAGGAGGGGGTAGGGTTATGATTGTTGAGTGTTGGAGTGGGATGTGATGATTGTTTTTGCAGGGTCACGGGGTGGGTTTTGGAGATGGAGGGTCAAAGGTCAAACGGTCATGTTTTGACCGTTCTAAATAATAGGAAGGGATGGGCTTTTGTTGGTGGGCTGGGTTGGATTGGATCAAAAAAAGGGGTGGGTTAGGTTTATGTATTGGGTTTGTTTTTGGTTTTGGTATTATAACTTAAGGGTCCGGTTGGAATAATAGTCACAATGACCAAATTTGAATTTTTACCAAAGCCAAGGGACCAGAAATGCCAACTTCTCAAAGTTATTCCAAGGATAAATGATGCCAAGTTTTATATACCAAAACCCATTTTTGCAAATTTTTTATTTTCAAAATTCCCGGGGACTGTTTTTGCAAAATTCCAAACTCCAGGGACCAATCATGTAAATTCTTAAAATTTATCACCCAGAGTCCCTTTTTGATAACTTTTGATTTTTTAGGGACTTGGGTTGACTTTTATTTCAAAATAAATGCATAGGGACTATTTCTGACAAATTTTGAAACTTGGGGGACTTAAACTGCCAATATTGCAAACTTTGATCGTTTTTCATTTGTTTTTGCTCGTTTTGCATTTAAAACACATAAAACACAATACCTGGGATAATTTAAGTATTTTGATTACTTTTCGATTGTTTTTGTATGTTTTGGCAGTTTAAACACGATAAAAATGATGAGTGTTTGCGCACTCATCAATAATCATAAACACTTTGAGAGATTTTCAAATGAATGGTTTTATGGCAACAATAGGTTAGTCATGAAGATATAAGGTGACTAAGGTTAGGAAAAACCGTCCTATGATCCGCCAGAGCCGGAGGGATCTACCCAAGGACAAATCCAATAGATTAGAATTATAAGTCCTTAGCTATGATTGAAAGAAAAAAAAAAAAAAAAAAAAAAAAAAAAAAAGGAGTAAATGAGAAAGGAGAAAGAAGGGGTTGAAGAATTAAAAAGAAAAGTTATGAAAAAGAGTGAAAAGAAATAGCCCTCCATATGTTCAACCTTAGGGCAGACACCGGGTTCAATTCGTATGCTACTGGTTGTTGCTAAGGTGACACTGGTATTGAAGATAAAGACGTCATGGACCCAGTGACGCACTGCACTTAACCTTCTAGCCACTCAAGTTCTCTTAAAAGAGCTTGTTTCATTCTCACGGGGAACCGGTGTAATCTATCAACCTGTCTCTTAGAGATGGTTGATAATGAAACATGAGACCCCTCCCTAATCTCCGCATAGGAAACCAAATGTGCACTTATCGAGTCTAGATCCCCGAGATTCGTCAAAAGATCTCATAGGAACACATGATATTTCTACACTGGTTGTTCATCATTAAGGACGCCAGATGTAAACTTTAGAGTCCTACGCAGATCTTAGCAATCTGCCAGAACATTTATAAGAGGATTCACATTTGTGATTCTCAGTGATTGAATGGAAACTCCTGCAAGGGTCAACATCAAGCAGCCCTGACAGCAGGTCACTTCGGTAACTTCCTGTAGGTTACGCTTAGTGTTCACGGTGGTTTCAAAACGGTCTACAGTCGTGGTGTGATCCCCAGCGACTTGCCCATTCGTTGATCTACTTAGTAGGTCTCGTAAGCTCTCTCGAGAGTATCTGAATTGGAAACGGCCTTGGTAAGGGTTAGAAGGAATCTTCACACTATGTTGTTGACAATCTCTAATTCGAACCTGTAGGTACCGGTTGTTTATTACTAACTGTTTACCTGCAACAACACATCACCTCCATGACGATAGATTCCACATGCTCATACATATATCTCAAAGTCAACGAAAGTTCTCACGAAGATCAAGGCATAACAAAGGTCAAAGAAAGATTCTACGATACAAAAGGGAATCTTCAAAGTAAAGAGACAAAGATCAAAGTGAAAGAAGGGGAACAACAAATGTATGTATCACAAAGACTAAAGACGTATGAGCATGTTGGAATGGCGGACAACCACCACAGATGCAGAAGTGACGAAAGGCAGATTGCTCCACATCACAAAAGAACAAAGAATGTTGAAAAGTCAGTTGTCAAAGATTACAAAGCATGAAGGAACAAAGACTAAAGGCTAATCTACAACGACACACAAAGTTCAAGACAAAGAACACAGAAGACCTAATCACGTAGAGCATCATTCGAATGACCATCCCTTAGGGGGACATTGTTAGCATTAAAATATGTAATAGAAAAGTGATGGTCATTCTCATTATAAGAACTTTGTGTCGTGGGTTATGATAAGTAATAGTTTAGTCATTGGGCTTTGGACTTGGCAAACTAATATGTTAAGAGTTAAGTTAGTAAGCCTTGTATTGTTTCATGTAATCCAAGTCCAAACACAAGCCCATAGAAAAGCCTTTAGGGCATCATATCTCATGTACTATATAAAGACCTCAAAGGCTCATTTGAGGTGTGTGCTTGTGTGTGTATTGTGTGTATTTTTAATAAAAGTTCTCTTCATCTTATTACTCTATTTCTCAATATTTACGCCACACATACATAGTTTCAAGTCACCATCTTTACTTCATATTGTGCCTATATTTGTGTTAAAGTTGATAGAAATAAGGTCTTACAATTGGATATGGTGGTATTTGACTTTTGTAGAAATGAGATTAAGAGAAGATTAAGAAGTAATCTAATTGTCATTAAGAAGACAAGGTTTAGACAATTAAGATTATGAGTTGAGAAGATCATAGGTTACTTATAAGTTCAAGTAATACAACGTCGAGAATCCATAGTTTCATATCTCGTGACTTTCCACGACTCGACGTTCTCAACTAATACCTTGGTTCAAACAAGTTAAGTGCTTTACCTTGATGTAAAGCATAACCCAAGTGTGAAAGGATGCGTTTACGCAAAGTGACCTTTGACTTAGTTTGACCAATAAGGGAGTAAACCCGTTACGTAATTAGAGAAGACGTAAATACGGGATATGAGCATATGGATGCTTTCACATGATGTTACGTGAAATATATAAGCTCCCTAAGTTTAGAAAGGCCTTGGCTAGAGGCAATAGTTAGAAAACATAAGTTGGCATTTTCGCGTAAACGGGTGTTTTAAAAGTAGGATCTTTCAAGTCTCAAAACTCGTTTCGAGTGTTCTCAATTAAGCACATAACATATTCATACCTGTATTGAAAGATCCACATTTGTCGGTTAAGGGGAAAGCTGACTTTCAAAATTTGCCCGGAACCATACAGTGTCTTGGCGTGTCACCCACGGGTTGACGCGCGGGCAGCGCGCCAGGAGCAGATATGGGCTCCGGGGAATTTGGCTAACATTTGTTATTTTATGTGTTTCGATGGTTTATTTGTCATCATTAAAACATAAAGAGATCTTGATCATGTTGCCTCAACACCAGTGAAGTATAGGGTATCCCCGGGTCGTTATGTCCCAACGAGGTTGAAATTGTATTTTGAATGTTTGAGTGATCGGGGGATTTAACAGAAAGATCAGAAATTTGATAATGATGATTATTCTAAGAGAATTTAAGTAAAAATGACTTAAAAAGGCTATATCAACTATTACTGGGAATCAGATAAACCTAAAACGTAATTAAATCTAGAAACGCGCGTTTAAATTAAGTTAAACGTAAACGCGCAAAATAAAAAGTGAAATCTGAGCAGTACTAATTAACCGTCACAGGAATGCTACAAAATTATAAAAAAACTTCTAAAATTATAATTAAGCTATTTGAGAAATTAATTACTAATTATTTAATTAAAATCTAATTAAACTAAATTAATTATAAAAATTACCAAATGAACAGTAAAAATTATGAAAATTTTCCTAAAAATACCTTATGAATTATAAAAGCTAGGAAAAGTATAAAAAGGTACTAGAGATTAAAAATAAGCAGTAATGATTTTTATTCTTGATTTTTCAATTAAAACTAAATAAACTAAAATTAATTATAAAAACTACTAAATCTATTCAGAAAATTATGAAACTTTTTACACAACTATTTTAATTTATTAGGAACTTCAGAAAAATATAAAATTGAAAAGCTTTTTGAAAAAGCAAAAAAAATAAGTCAAATGGCTTAAATAGAAGCTATCACTTATTTTATTTTTGGTTTTTCTTGTTTTTCTTTTTACCAAACTACTTTAATACTGAAAATGAGTGATTATTGTAAAGGTAAACTTCCTAGAACTCAAAATTAAGCTTTGAATTAGCTTCTTGGCTTATCAAGACACAAAAATGGGTCAAAATGAGAATATAAGCTTGAATAAGCTTATAACAAGCTACCACTACTGTCCCAAAGGTAAAATAAGCTTTAAACAAGTGAGATACACACAAAATAAGCTAAAACACTTAAGATGGAACACTAAATAAGCCAAGGAGTAGGAATAAGCAATTCCAAAAACTGAAAAGCCAAACAGTCATAAGAGGGGCTTTTGCAGGGCCTTATTTAGCTTATGCAATAAGCTTAAGACCCAAAACCAAGCCTGGAACTAGAAAGATAGTACTACTAGCTTCCTAAGAATCCAAGTTCCATCTCAAAAGTCCAAGAAATCAACTCACAATGAGCTTGTGAACCCACTGTTGGGTCAGGCCTGGTACAGAAGTGAGATTAGATGGAGGAGCAGCTAGTAATTTGATCACAAAAGCAAAACTCAAACAAGCATATACAAACACAATCACAATTGAGCATATTTAAACTTTAAACAAAAACTACACAAACTAGGACCAAGGGGAATCAAGAACCAAATAAGCTCAACTCTACTGAGCCAACAGCAGAAATAGTGGGAATGGGGGTGATTTTGAGGGCAAAAAATAAGCTAACAAACAAACATATAAGAACAAATGAAGGTTGGATCTAACAAAACAGCCTAGTAGGCTCCACAAAGCACCAAAGGTTAAGCCTAATGGTCAAAGAATGACCAAGTTGTAGTCAATTGAAAAATAGGTCAAAGTGGGCAAAGCTAGGTGCAGGGCAATTAGTTTGCCAAACAGTCCACTTTGGACTCAAACTCAAGTGACCAATTGATTTCCAAAATACAAAATTCCTTTTGATAATGATAAACAAGATGCCAAAGTTTACAAAACAACAATGTTGATATAAAAAATGCCTAAAAACATTATTAACATATATCGATATCTCTATGTTTTGATAATCACAAAACGTAAACTCATTGAACTACAAATTATGACGTAAACAAGTATTTAGTCGTAAATATTTGCTTTATCATCCATATCACTTAAGGTATGAATAAACAAAGTGTCTAATGCATTTTATGATCAAAGGAATTTTTATTTTTACAAACCTTACATTTTATTAAAGTGGGACAAACATTTTTAAACTTATACAAAACATTTTTGTATTTATAAGAAATGTTTTATTCAAAATAAATATTTTGAATTCAAATTTCAACCCAAAAAACGGCTACATTCTTCAGGAAAAACCTCCCCCACAAAAAGACAAAAAATCTGAAGAAAAAATATTTTTTTCTTAGGCGGCCCACTTAATTATACTAGGCGGTCCCCTTAATTATTAAGGGGACCGGCACCCAATTAAGGGGACCGGCCACGCTCCCAGACAATATTTTTCTCCCTATAAATACCGGTTCATCCCACAGAATTTTCTCATCTTTTGCACTCCTAAACTTTCTGTTCTAGATCCACATTTTTATTCTCTTAATCCTTTGATCATAAGTGTATAATTCTTTGTTTCAAAGTGATTCAAACTTCATCCTCTCAAGTGCAAGAGAAGAATACTTCTATCCCCCAAGACAAGAAGTACTACAACTTGTTGTGACCTCCACATACAAGTTGTTGGTGCATTATCAAGATTATTTACATTACTCTTTGTGAAGATTGTTGTGTATATGTGATTGTAGATAGTTGTGCTAGGTATATTGATTGTGTGATTAGTTAGTTGTTTGGTGTGAAGAAGAAAAGCTAGGAATTAGATTATAGTGAAGAAGCTAGGTGTGAAGTTGTTAGTTGTGAAGTAAATTGGTGTGAAGAAGATAGGCTTGAAGTAGATAGTTGTGAAGATAGATAGGTGTGAAGAAGTAGTGTTGTGATTAAGTAGTGACTAGGTGTGAAGAAGTTGTGTAGAAGGTGTGAATAAGTTGTGACGAAGTTGTGGTGTGTATATTGGTGTGTAAGGTTTCTCCGCCATAAGGAGCTTGTTGACATAGTGAAGAAAACTCTCGAGTAGGTGACTCGAAGAGTGAAGTAGGGCAAGGAAGGTGTCCTTGTAGCCGAACCACTATAAATCCTTTGTCTCGCAGTTAGATCTTTCCATATCTTACGTATTATCTTGCTTATATCGTTATTACTTTTGTAGACGTAGAAGTATATATATAGTTGCTCATATAGTGCTAGTATTGATTTTACTTAAAGATCAAATGAAAGTTTCATTCACAAAACAAAGTTTTTACAATCAAACTAAAAAGGTTACATACATATAATTGATCATTTCGATCAAGTATAGTTTTCATACAAAATATAACTAAGGATTATAAAATAAACGATTACGTACTTATCTCTTATATATAGTTATAATTGTTTATATTATGCATGTGTTGATTTCACATACTTAGCTTACATTATTATTATTGTTCATACTTAGATATACTTGTTCATATTGTTCAAGATTTGAGTTCACATAAGATTGAATCAAAGTTTTAAAAGCAAACAAGGTTTTAAAACTAAACTAAGTTTTCATAATAAAATTAAAAAGACGTAAAACTATTCAACCCCCCCTTCTAGTTTTCCACAATTGGTATCAGGAGCCACGTCTAGCAAGATTTTTAAAATATATTATATTTTAAAACTTGTAACGATCTATGGAATCTGAAAAATATTTAGAAGGGCAATCTATGCAAAGACCACCACTATTTGAAAGTGATGGATTTTTAAATTGGAAAAATCGATTCGAAACTTATGTGAAATCAAAGGATCTAGATCTTTGGCATGTTATTACTAATGATGATGATTTAAAAAGAAGACTTTCTAAAAACAATGGAGCAAAAATGGTTATTTACAATGCGTTACCACGTAAAGAATACGAAAGAATTTTTATGTGTAAAACCGCAAAAGAAATTTGAGATTCTTTACTAATCACTCACCAAGGTAATAGTCAAGTTAAAGATAGCAAAATAGATCTTCTTGTTCAACAATATGAACAATTTACGATTCCGGAGGAGGAATCAATAGATAATGCTTTTGCTAGATATAACACTATTATCACAAGTTTAAAAGCACTTGATGAGAATTCTTCTAGTAAGAATTTTATTAGGAAATTTCTTAGGGCTCTTCATCCAAAATGGCGAGCTAAAGTCACGGCTATTGAAGAATCAAGGAATCTGTCAACTCTACAACTTGACGAATTGATCGGCAATTTAAAGGTCTACAAAGAAATAATAAAGAAAGACTCCGAGATGGTCAAAGGAAAAAGGGAGCAAAGCAAATCAATTGTGTTGAGAGCTAAAAAGGACTCTTGTGACGAAGAATGCTCAACCTCCAAAAGTGACGATGAAGAGTATGCTATGGCCGTACGAGACTTCAAGAAATTCTTCAAAAGACGAGGAAGATATGTTAGGCAACCATATAATGAAAGGAAGTGTTTTAAATGTGGCAATCCAAATCATCTCATCAGAAAGTGTCCAATGATGTCAAGAGATCAAAATCAAAAGGCGTTTATCAGAGGTGCTTGGAGTGATAGCGATGAGGACAAGAAAGAAACCACAAATAAAGAAAAGTGTCTTATGGCTAAGACATCAAGCGAGGTACGTTCCGAAACCGAATACTTTAGTGACGAAAATTTATCATTAGACGAAAAAGACCTAGATAGTGAATATAATAGGTTATGCATATTAGGTAAAAAGGTTATAGCTAAAAATAAGTCACTAAAACATATTAATAATCTATTAGAAAATGAAGTACTTGAATTAAAAATTAAACTACAACATTTGGAAAAAGGAAAAGAAGTTTTTATAAAATGTAAAACATGCTTAGAGGTTAAAAACGAAAACGAAAAACTTAAAAATGAAATTTTCAAACTTGACAAGTTTAAAAATTGTAGTAACCCACTTAAGAAAATAATAAGTGTTCAAGAAACTTTAGGAGATAAAACCGGTCTAGGATTAACTTCAACTAATGTTTCAACTAGTGAAAATAAAAGTATAAAGTCTGAATGTGAATCTAGTAAACAAAAATCATTAGAATCAAATCCTAAATATATACTTACAAAAGATAGAAAAATACCCATTGCGAATGATGAAAAAAGTAAAAACTTTTTATAAACCATCCTTAAAGACTGAAGTAGGATCCTCTAAACCTAAATTAAGATCTAAAACTCCACCACCAAGAAAACCTAACAATCATCATCCAAGATCTAAAACACCTCAACCTAGAAGAAATCAAAATAGACAATATTACAATAACACTAGAAATCAAATGTGGAATTATCAACCAAGTTACAATCCTTGGGAAATATTACCACCATACATGCATCCTAGCCAAATGTTAAATATGTTTGGACCAAACAACTTTGGACCAATGAGACAATGGGGACCAAGTGGCTAAGTTGTCAATCTTGGAAGAAGTTGGAATATCATCTATAAATGACTTCTTTAAGTCAACATGGTCACTTGAAGTGCTTGAAGATATTCCATTGAAGACTAAAAGGTACGCGTTTCTTTTAAGTTCATCACTATAATTTGCATGCTTAGATATATGATTAGTTAGATTAATGCTTAGCTATACATATATGTGTACATAATAGCTTATATTCTTATAACCTAGAAACATCATTGGTTGACTCTCCTAGGAATAAGATAAAATTGTTCATTGCCGAACGAAATAGAAAATGGAAATCTTCTATATCCACTATTAGCAAACTCATGGTGATGAAGTGAAATGAGTTAAGTAGATCGATCGTTAATATAGAAGTAGGATTAGATCCCTCACATAAGAAAACTATGGAAGAAACAAGCTCTCGTAGACTATGACATTAAGTTAGATAAGCGTGCGAAAACAAAGGAACTATAGATGTTAGGTTATACCCCATTCAACACTCTCGCATCTAACGTATAAATTATCGTCTTCATTTCCTTTAGGATCATAGGATATGTAGAAACGATAGCATGAGATAATAATAGGTTTAACCAATCCTCTTGAGCATGAGATCTTTAATAAACATTTTTTAAAATATTTGATTTATGATATTTGTTGTCAAAAATCTAATATCTCAAAAAATATGCAAAAACCTCACATTTTGGAAAATAGTTTTTCAAATAACTATCCCACTTTTAAATAACATGTTTTCACTATCAATATCCACAATTTTGTTTTTATCAAAACTAAAGATTGGGAAAATATTCTTTACCTTTCATTCACACATTTTGAAGTAAAAACCCAATCTATTTTATTCAAATAACTCTCACATCTAAGTGAAAACTTACTTTTAAACATTGTTGAATAATGCTAAAAACGTTTCTTTTAAAATCGTGCATGGTGATCTCATATTTGTCATCTATATTTATATAAATGACACTTATAAGTGAACTAAATCAAATCAAGAGGACCATGGTTTGTTCATTAAGACTTTGTTTGTAACAAGTCTAGAAATCCATGCTATCATAACTACCCACTTATTGCACATTGATACACATTAGGATTAATCCTCCTAGTTATGTAGTTATGAAATACTTGATGTTGCTTATTGTTTCCTAGCACTTATATTTTACTTGCTTGATGAGTATGTTTGCATGCTAGATGAAATTGCTTGTTCACTTAATCTCTTTGATTAACATGCTTTGGCTACATAATTGCCTACATGATTAGTATATGCTTAATTGCCTCAAAGAGTTGGACTTGTTTGAAACCAAAAACACAACATTTCTTCAATTCACTACCAAAAACCCTTTTCTGGCAATTTGGGAATAACCAGATGGGCGGCCCCCTTAAATCATAAGGCGGCCCCCTTAATTATTAAGGGGACCGGCCTCCAATTAAGGGGACCGGCCATTTGATGGTCGAAAGTATTGTTTCCTTTTTCTACTTTTTAGCCCATTTCATCCTACACTTCCCAAAATTCATAAACCTATTTTATCCTAAATCCTCTATCAAAATTTATACATCCTTAATCCCACCAATCCTACATTATAAACACTCTCATTCTTCTCAATCTATACTCATCTCTTCATGAACTCTCCTATTAAACCAAAACCACCAAATAACCCGTTCGGAGAAGAAAGCCTAACTTCCATTAAAAGCCCGTCAAACCAAATGATGTTGTCAAACATCCAACACCAAATTCCTCCTATGTCTTCAACATTACATACCTAACACCTAACTCTCCTTCTCACCAACATTACATATCAAAAACCTTTACTCACCCATATCCTTCTACATTACACTCAAACCTCATAATCTTTTCACAACTCAAGCGATGTTGTTCATAATCAACCAACACCTAAACCTCACTCTCACACAAATGATCCATTTAACAACAAATCATCCATTCGTGCTTCCACTAATGCTCCTTCTTATGATGAGCATGCACAATCCCAAAACAATAATCCCAACCTCATTACCAACACTTTACATGTTGCTCATTCAACAAAAACACCATCCACTTATGAAGCATCTCTTCCACCCATATCATGTTCTCATGATTACCCAAGCTCAAACATGTCTCCACCACCAAGAGTATCACCACCACATCCTACAACTTCACATGCCATTCCTATGTTGCATGTTCAAACCCTCACCCAAGACAACTATCATGCTCCACCACCATCACCTTCCTCCGAACACTTAATGTTCATTGAGGAGCTAAAAGAATCCCATGAGCTTAGTGCTCTTTTAGCCTTACATCTTGCTCAACGCAATTTGGATCCACCTTCATCTAGATCACCCTCATCACCACACAACATAAATCAACTTGAGAAGCATGTCAACAATTGACCTTGTTGCCTCTTTCTCCTAAAAACCATTGCATTCAATGAACACTTCACTTGGATTGAATATCTTCTCACTAGATCACATCCAATACCCTCACTTACAACATCCAAAACCTTAATCAACCTCTTCCGCTACAAACTCTCCACAACCAAACTCTCCAATATTCATGACCCAAACATATACCTCCATTAATCCAACAACCTTACCCTAACTCAACCATCTTCATTCCAAACACTCCATCATCAACCATCTAAGCATACTATATGCTTATGATTTTCACTTTCAAATACAAATCAACCAAATTTTTTTGTTACAAGCAAGTCCGATGGCTCTCTTTGGCAAATTAGGATCTTTAACATAATCTCTTTGAATTAATTGTTATGTATCTTTAATATTTGTGTGCTATGATTGTTATTTGTATATTGCATATTCTTCCATATGCGCTTGTGCTTCTAATATTTTTCTTGCGAGCATTCCATATCTCGATCCCTTGGTGCCATCGAACGAGGGGGAGCACACATCAAGGGGGAGCTTTCATCCCGTCTAACTTCATTTATGAAGCTAGCCGGCGTAACCTTTTTGATTCTACAAAAAGGGGGAGAAGTGAATATAAACTCACTAAATACATGTCTAAGAATTAATTTTTAAACTTGATGAGTTTAGGTTTTGTAATCATCAAAAAGGGGGAGATTGTTGATATAAATAATGCCTAAAAACATTATTAACATATATCGATATCTCTATGTTTTGATAATCACAAAACGTAAACTCATTGAACTACAAATTATGACGTAAACAAGTATTTAGTCATAAATATTTGCTTTAGCATCCATATCTCTTAAGGTATGAATAAACAAAGTGTCTAATGCATTTTATGATCAAAGGAATTTTTATTTTTACAAACCTTACATTTTACTAAAGTGGGACAAACATTTTTAAACTTATACAAAACAATTTTGTATTTATAAGAAATGTTTTATTCAAAATAAATATTTTGAATTCAAATTTCAACCCAAAAAACGGCTACATTCTTCAGGAAAAACCTCCCCCACAAAAAGACAAAAAATCTGAAGAAAAAATATTTTTTTCTTAGGTGGCCCTCTTAATTATACTAGGCGGTCCCCTTAATTATTAAGGGGACTGGCACCCAATTAAGGGGACCGGCCACGCTCCAAAACATTATTTTTCTCCCTATAAATACTGGTTCATCCCACAGAATTTTCTCACCTTTTGCACTCCTAAACTTTCTGTTCTAGATCCACATTTTTATTCTCTTAATCCTTTGATCATAAGTGTATAATTCTTTGTTTCAAAGTGATTCAAACTTCATCCTCTCAAGTGCAAGAGAAGAATACTTCTATCCCCCAAGACAAGAAGTATTACAACTTGTTGTGACCTCCACATACAAGTTGTTGGTGCATCATCAAGATTATTTACATTACTCTTTGTGAAGATTGTTGTGTATATGTGATTGTAGATAGTTGTGCTAGGTATATTGATTGTGTGATTAGTTAGTTGTTTGGTGTGAAGAAGAAAAGCTAGGAATTAGATTATAGTGAAGAAGCAAGGTGTGAAGTTGTTAGTTGTGAAGTAAATTGGTGTGAAGAAGATAGGCTTGAAGTAGATAGTTGTGAAGATAGATAGGTGTGAAGAAGTAGTGTTGTGATTAAGTAGTGACTAGGTGTGAAGAAGTTGTGTAGAAGGTGTGAATAAGTTGTGACGAAGTTGTGGTGTGTATATTGGTGTGTAAGGTTTCTCCGCCATAAGGAGCTTGTTGACATAGTGAAGAAAACTCTCGAGTAGGTGACTCGAGGAGTGGAGTAGGGCAAGGAAGGTGTCCTTATAGCCGAACCACTATAAATCCTTTGTCTCGCAGTTAGATCTTTCCATGTCTTACGTATTATCTTGCTTATATCGTTACTACTTTTGTAGACGTAGAAGTATATATATAGTTGCTCATATAGTGCTAGTATTGATTTTACTTAAAGATCAAACGAAAGTTTCATTCACAAAACAAAGTTTTTACAATCAAACTAAAAAGGTTACATACATATAATTGATCATTTCGATCAAGTATAGTTTTCATAAAAAATATAACTAAGGATTATAAAATAAACGATTACGTACTTATCTCTTATATATAGTTATAATTGTTTATATTATGCATGTGTTGATTTCACATACTTAGCTTACATTATTATTATTGTTCATACTTAGATATACTTGTTCATATTGTTCAAGATTTGATTTCACATAAGATTGAATCAAAGTTTTAAAAGCAAACAAGGTTTTAAAACTAAACTAAGTTTTCATAATAAAATTAAAAAGACGTAAAACTATTCAACCCCCCCTTCTAGTTTTCCACAAACAAATTTTATCTATTTCCAACTAGAATCAAACCCTATAGAAGCATTGGAAATCTGTCCCCTTTAATAGGTTTTTGACTTTTGAAATTTTGGACTCAATTGACTTTATCTAACTTTAATCTAATCTAGATGAATAAAAATGATCAATCAAACTAAAATGTGAGTGAATTATGCTACAACAACCACTTATGCAACTTAATGAATGATTGTGGATCCTCAAAACACTAACTGGTAAGAAGAACCGAATTTGAACAATAAGTTTGACTTTTTGTGCTATAGATGCAAGTTTTATGGTTTACCTAGCTCTAATATCACCTAAGGAGACTAATGGTGTAGAGGAACAAGCAAAATATCAACTAGCATAGGCTAAACAAAGCATAACCAAACACCCCTTTATACATAGCTTTGGTCTGTTTTACACTGCAACTAGTTGCTTTTTAAACCAAATCCAGAACACACAAGTATAAAAAGGTTCAAAAACAATTAAGAAGCAAGTTTGAATCTGGATTGAGCAGTTTTGAATAAGCACATAGCACTGAGCATATATAAGCTAGTGTAACAATATTAATTCAAAACTAAAACAAGTACTACCTATACTACAAAATAAGCATAAACATTAATAATAAACCTAAATAAGCAGTAAGAGACAAGCAATAAACACACTAATAAGCAAATAAGTTAATGAACAGTTAACTTGTACTAAATATGAAACAAAATTAAGCTTACAAGGGTCCTTTGCTTAACCAGTGGTACCAAAATCAATCACAACACACTCCTAACACTCCCCATGGAGTTCTAACCCATGTTATCCATCTTATTCTTCTATTCTTTTGGTATTTTTTTTATTTCTCACTATTTGTTTTGTATTTATTTGGATTTTTTATTTTTATTTTTCTGTTTGAGATAAAAGGAATAACAATGAAGTTTTAAGGTCTAAATGAGCTCAATGTACTCAAACTGAGCTAATGAAAGAGAAAGTGAACCACTTAAACACTTTATAAGCTAATATGAGATTTTAGGCTAAAATTCCAAAATAAGAAATTTAAAGAACAAAAGATACATATTGTTACTGAAAATGAAATCACAAGTCTTCTTGAAGCTGAGAATCACAATTTTAGACAAAAATTTATAACTAGAGAATAACTTAACATTACATTCGATTTAAAATTACACTAAAAAAACTAACTACTCTTCTCTTTCTACAGCAGCCATTAAATAGTGATAAAATAGGATATTTGGAGTCCACTTGTGTTATCCCAGCAGTAAAAACAACAATTGGATCAATGAATTTTAATCTTGGCCATTCATGGATTTTGGCGCAAAAAACAAGTTTTGGCTATTAGCTGTTGTAATTTGTGCCAGGGAGTGTAATTTGGACTGAGGTGGCTGCTTGGAGTAGGAGTGATGATGGAGGAGTGTTGAGTGGGTTGGTTATGATGGAAAGTAGCAGGGGGAGCACGGGTGGTTTACAGGCACACGTGAAGAAGGAGGGATTTGGGGTTGACCTGTGGGTTTGACCACAGATTTATTATTAAGGGTGTGGTTGTTTTGTAGATTGGGCTTGGGAGGTGGATTGGGCCTGGATAAAATGGGTGGAGTTATAAGGTTTAAAGTGGACCAGATGGGGTGTTGGGTTTATTATGGAATAAGGGTTAAATTGGTTTTGGGTTTAGTTAAAAAAAGGGTCCATTTGGTATATTAGTTAAGTACATGGACCAAAGATGTAAAAGCTAATTTTTTGAAGAGTTTGTTCTGTCAACTTTCCAATGTTAATTCAAGGATCATTCTAGCCAAATTGTAATTCCACAAGGCCCTTTGATGATTTTTCTTCCAAATAAAACATCCGGGGACTAATTTTGCCAAATTGCAAAGTTAAGGGGCCAAACTTGTCAAATCTTCAAAATTTACACCCAAGGACCAATTATGATAACTTTTGACTTCCCAATGTCCTTTGTTGACTTTTCCTCCAAATCACATGCTCAGGGGCCATTTTTGTTAATTTCTAAACTTGAGGGACCATTTCTGCCAATTTTGCAAACTTTTGCACCAAGGACTATTTTTGGCATTTTGTGATTCCACAAGGTGTGTTTTGACAATCTGAGCTTAAAAGTGGGAATTTGCTTTCCCGGCTTTGGCTTTTGACACATTTTCCAAACTAGTGCTTGTTTTTATCCTTTTTAGCCTGATTTACGCCAATTTTTGAATTATCCGTTCCTGCACGATCACAAACACAAAAGTACAATATTTTCGGCCATTATGGTTAGTTTTTGTCTGTTTTGGTCTTAATTTTGCCAGAAAAAGGTGTGTGAATAAGCACACACCATTAATCCTTTAGTTGGTTCAAATATAGTACTTATTGGTACCATCGAGAAAGATATTAATACCAACGGGAGTTGTCAAACTCCAATAGATCTATCAACTATATTCGCATTCGCGTGGATAAAGTATCCCAAATGATTAGATTCATGAATTTCGGTTATGTAGTGGTGGCAGTTAGTTTACTCGCGCAACAACCAAAGAAAAAGACTTGTATTCAGTCTTAAGTAAATCAAGTAGCATGTATCCCCCTCACAGGGTTTGTAAAGCATTTAGAAAGCGTTTAAAAAGTATGAGGCTTTGAAAACTCAACTGGGCTTAGGGAAATCTAATTGATGCAAAAAGTGACTCGGGAACTAGACAGCCTTACTCACGTATGCTAGTGTGTTGTAGGATTGGATGTATGTCAAGCTTTGGTTATCTTGTTTAAGTTTCTTACGTAATCATTCTTAGGTTTATTAATGTTTTAAATATAACATAACACCGTTCGGGCTATCACAAACCAGAAGTATATGACTCCTCACATGAAGCTCCCTACTATTGTATTATGTTATCAACATAACACCGTTCGGGCCATCATAATTCTGAAGTTAATACTCCTCATGTGAAGCTCCCTACTATTGAGCTATGTTGTTATTAAGTTTAGTTATAACATAACACTGTTCGGGTCATCATAATCCAGAAGTACATGCAATAATCGTTTGAGGAGCCAGGGCACTTTAATTCGTAAACCCAGCAAACTCGTCAAAACGAAATATCCACATGGTAGTCCTCACATGAAGCTCCCTAGTATTGTGTTATACTTTTAACTTTATTTAAGTTTTATATTTATATAATATTTTCACTTTATATCCTTATAGTTTATATATTTACATTTTCTACCCTAAACTTATAATACTTATATTATTTATACTTATAACTATCTATACTTGAAACGATTAGTCCCTAAACTTCTATATTTTGAGAAAATGATAGAAATAACCCTTAAACTACACCAACTTTCATTATTTACCCTTAACTTTATAATAATTGCATAACTAGTCCTTTTTAGTTTATAACTTATTTTAATTTCTATCCTAGGGTTTCTAAACTTTGCAAAATGAGTCCTTGCACTAATAACTTCTAGGAAATGTCAAAAACAGTCCCTAGACTTTATAGTTTTAGGAATTTATGATATATATCCCTATGCATGTAAAGTTTTGCAAAACTAGTCCTAAATGCATGTAAACTATATTTTTATGTAACAACTAAGTTTCCTAGCTTATGTTTAACTAATATTAGCTTATCTAAGTTACCTAAATCAGATTATAGCTTATGAAATGGCCTTATAGCATGTTAAAGGCAATTTGACTCTATTTAGGGTTTTAAAAAGGAAACTAGTAAATGAAATGGTTCAAGGCTTGGGCAAGGGTTCCTATGGGATCTAAGGCATCCTAATACTATCCTAAGACTAAAATAAAGCTAAAGAAAGAAAGTATGAAAGCTTACGTGACTAGGGAAGGGTTAACGAGGGTTAACTATGGTTTCTAGGGTTTTCTCGACTCAAACCACAACTCGACAAGGGCAAGGCTTGGCTAGCTCGACTCCTAGGCCTAATATAGCTCGTGTACAACCACTAGGACCAGAATATGTATGGAGAGAAAGAAGATAAGAGGTGTAAATGAAATGAAGAGGGGACAGGGGTATTTATAGGGTAGCGAGGAGTAGTGAACAAGAAATGGAAGTAGAAGGTGTCAACGAGGGGGAGATGAGTAATCTGAGCTAGGGGAGGGTTGTGGAAAGTCTACTAGGTGATGAGGACGAGCTATGAGTAGCTAGGGGGCTGCCTAGGCCGGTTGTGGTGGTGGTGAGTTAAGAGAAAGAATGAGGTGACAAGTAGGTAAATCACCTACTTGTGTGCTAGATTAAGAGGTGATAGGGTGTGTTCTTAAGGTGACTAAGGTGCTAGGGTGCTAGGTTGAGGTGCTTGAGGTGCTTATGTTTAGGTTTTACTAGTTTAGGTTAAGTTTAGACCTAGTTTTACTTAGTGAGAGTTTAGGGTTTTACCTAAGGTTTAGTGCCTATTTTAGGTTCCTAAGAGTGTTTAGTGACTAATCCAAAGTCCTAAGGGGCTTATACTAAGTGATGGTAGCTTATGGGAAAGATTTGGGAAAGTTTGACCTAGTTTCGGGACCTAAATGACTTAGTTTTACTTGGTGAGAGGTTAGGGTTTATCCTAGAGTTTAGTGCCTAGGTTAAGGTCCTATGAGTGCCTAATAACTAATTCTAGGTCCTAAGAAGCTTATACTATGTGGTGGTGGCTTATGGTGAAGTTTTGGGATAGTTTATACCTAATTTTGGAAAATCGTGACCTAGTTATGCTTTTGTGTTTAGGGGACTTGTACCTAAGCTTTAATGGGTTGTACTAGTGCCTAATGGTCCTAAAGTATCCTAATCTACACTACTTTATAATACATTTGGGACATGCTATAAATAACAAGGCTTAAAATTCAGATTCAACATCTTGCCCATTATAGAAATATTTAGTCAATAATATTCATCCCATTATCACATACGTTTTTTCACTCAAAATGGTCAATATTCTCCTTGAAAATTAAGTGTATATGTTGTAACAGCCCATTATTTTTAATAGCCCATTAAATATCTTAAAACCCATTTAACATGTAACAGAGTAACAGACAAGCCGCTTAGCTTATATATAAAGCCTCACACCTAATACAAAAAAGTGAAAAAACACACAGGCAACACATATCTGTTTCATCATCTCTCTCTAACCTAATACACGCCAAAACATATTTGCTACCATCACCGTTATCTTGTTCCCCCATCACTGCTGCCACCTTTTGACTCGTTAAAACCGAAACCCTCCTCCACCACCACCACTACGAACCTCACCACTACCGTTGCCCCCGCGCCCGTCGCCGAAAAAATCTACCGTTGTCGCTTAGTCGCCAAAAAATTGTTGCTTGTGTCTTCTTGTGTCTTGTGTCTCAGTGTGTTTTTAAACCGATGTGCCCTTGTAACACGGGTTTGGTTAGTTTGTTGTTGTTTAAAAATAATATCGGTTAGTTTGTTGTTGTCTTCTTGTTGTTGATGATATTTTGTAGCTGATGAGGTGTTTAGTATTTTGTCGTGGATGATGATAAGACTCGAATGTAAAACAAATACTTTTTGTTTGTTTTATTGTTAATGTATATACATGTGTTGCTGCATGCGAAGTGGTTGTATGAAAAAAATTGTCATATAAATGAATAAATGATTGTACAAGAATAAATGTCCTTTATACAGATTAAGGATCGAACCCTAGAAGAATTTGCATACATTTTGTATAGAAGAATTTACAACTGTGTATCAAATACATTTTCATATATCTAGGGTCAAATATGAAAAGTATCAAACACAACGGTGAACTTGAAGCTTATGTTTAAAACATATTAAAAATGCTTTTAATATGAACCGATTACCAAATCTTTAATTGCCCTTTTAGCATAGTTGGTATGCAAGTACACTACTAGATGCATACATAAACATGCTTATTGAGAAAATATGTTACCGCAATTATGCATGAGTACTCGACTAATGAATTTAATTCCATTTCATTACTCCAATTAAAATAATTCTATCGAGAAAACTCACTCACAAATTGATTGAAAATACTACTTTGCTGTCGCTATGTAACCATGTAACTAGAAAAAAACGCTTTATGAGCATGATTTTTAAATGCTACAGATACAGTTTGTTGAAAGAAAATTACTTGCCACCAAAAATGTATAAATGAAAAATATTTGTTTGCCATAAAATTAGTCACCGAATACCCGTAGCTGCATTGCGCGGGTACACTGCTAGTGTTCCTAAGGTAACTCATACTTAAGCCTTGGACACTTTTAAAAAAGTTTAGTTAAGCATATAAGGTTTAAGCACATAAACCTAATTAGGGTTTAATTAGAGTTTATTAGGGTTTTGTGATATGTTTAATGTATTAGACTGGTAGATTACTTATTATGGTGTTGTTGTGATCTTATTCTTGACTTACCAGAGGTTTATAGGATGTGAGTGTTGAGTTATTTGGCTTGTGTGGTTACCTGAGCAGGTCTAGTGAGTCATGCAAGTAATGAATGCACATAAAAAGAAAAAAAAAATACCTGTGAAATACCTACTATAGGTATTTGTAATGGGAATGATAGTAATAAGATTTTGTGGGTTTTACACTACCTACGCCGTAACTACCATCTCTGAAGACTATGGCGTAGATGCTTCATCTACTTACGCCATAATTATTATTTCTGAAGATTACGCCGTAGCTAATACCACACTTACGGCGTAGCTTAACATCAAAGGGTTCTACGGAGTAACCTCTCTCCACCTACGGCGTAGACCCCAAAATCAAGCAGTAAGAGAAGTATTGAGGCCATAGAAGAAACTATGGCATAGTTCCTAAACTAACTACGCCGTAGACATGACACCTGAAGAAACTACGGCCGCAGCACAAGATCTAGTTGTGGCGTAGATGCAATTATCAAAGACTACGACGTAGCCAACCCTAGGGCTACGCCGTAGCTATATCAGGCCTATAAATACCAGCCCTAATTCCAAGTTTTCATTGACACATTCCAACACACAGAAGTCAGGAGGAATCAAGGGAGCAGGAGGACGAAGTTCTATCAGCATACTACTCCACTCCAAGGGAGATTTCACACCTCAACTATAAGTTTATTCATTTGATTTGTTTGTATTAATTCAATGTTTACATTTATTATGTTAAATATTTGTTTTTCTGTATACATGAACATGAGTGGCTAAACACCTCTTGGTGTTAGCCTATTTATGAAATTGTTATTTATGTGATTTAGTTTTCGTGCATCTTTATCCGTTTTATTTGTATACTTGCTTAGCTAGGCTTGGGACACTCTTGTTTTAAGGGTTTTGATATTGGGTACTACTTCGAGGGGAGAGATAGATGTGACCGTGCCACTCTTCATTAGAAGCTAGTGACTTGGGGATAGTAATATCACCATACAATTGTGAATTGACCATAGGATCACCTACCTAGTGGATTCACCTAAGAAGTTAAAGGGGAAGTGTAAGTGACAACATTTCCCGCTAGACTATTCTAAGTTAGTAGAGGTACTTAATGACTCAACATAGTCTACCGTTGACCTCCGTCAATCACAAAGGGTTAGTCCTTTGATATCAGAGTAGGAGTCTATGGGAAATAGGCTTGGCGAATTTAACAAGGAGCCTAGTGACTTTAACCCCAAGATAAAACGATAGGATGCATAATTAGAGAACTTGTCACATTGATAACAAGAGTAATAATTAGGTTAACACTGCTTTCTCCTACTGATTTCTATCCATCATTTACTTGCTTTATTGTTATTTACATTATTTAAGCTTTACTACTTTAATCATCATAAAACCCCTTTTATTTTAGTGACATTAAAACTTAAATATTTTCTGCCCCTTAGCACTTGGGACGACCTTGGTTTTACCATCTAGCTATACCTCACACGACCGGGTACACTGCCCGAGAGTTCATTAGGTAGACCTTCGGTAGACGAGACTATTATAAATTATGTAGAAACTAGAAGGGGGGTTGAATAGTTTCACCGCTTCTTTTAAACTTTCTAAAGCGTTTCGTCGTTTTAGGTCCGGTTAATTTACATTTGCAAACTTGTTGAATTATACTAGTTGTGTGATATCAATTTATCTACTAGCAAATATATACAAACAAGTAATATAAAGAGTAAGGAAAGAACACAACCAAAGAGACGCGGCGATTTATAGTGGTTCGGCACAAAGCTCACTCCTCCGTCCTACTTCACTCCCCGAGTACCACACTCGAGAGTTATCAATCACTATATCAACACACTCCTTCAGGCGGAGCAATCTGTACACAAGCTTACACAAGGTTTAATGACACTAAGCGGAATTTCAAGTTCTAATCCTAGCTAGAACCAATCTACACCAAGGCCCACGTGGCCACACGAACAAGCACCCTTGTCCTACTTAGATCGACACACGATCTAAGCCTTCACGTGAACAAGCACTCCCGTTCACTAGATTCTTCACATTAAGACACACTTGGATCTTCACCCAATCCAAGTCTTCACACACGACACACTTGGATCCCTTCCCGATCCAAGCCTTTACACACGACACACTTGGATCCTTTCCCGATCCAAGCCTTCACACAAAGAATCAACTAAGTCTTAACCTAACCAGTTAGGACATCACTCTCCTCACAACAAATACAAGAGCTAATCTAGTTACAAGACTTCTTGGATCTTCATCTTCTCCAAGTTCATACACATATATCTCTATCCTCGACTCACACACAAGTCGGAAGTATTACAATGTTTACAAAACCTATAACCGTAACACTTGTTACGTTTGTGTGTGGAGACCTATAACATCTCGAATCTTCATCTACATCGAGAGTTCTTCTCTTGCACTTTGAGAAGAGGCATTGACTTTAACTTCTCGAATCTTCATCTACGTCGAGAGTTTTTCTCTTGCACTTTGCGGAAGAGGAAATCACTTATACACATATACCGACATGTTATAGTGTGATCAAAGACAAAAGAAAAATAAAACAGAAAGTTTTTGTGTGTGTGGAAGCCTATTTTCAGAAAGGGAACAGTTCAGTATCTATAGACGACAGTAAAGGAGGCGACGGTCCTTTAAACAAGAGATGGTCCTTTATCGCTAAGGGACTGCCGACCTCTTTAAGGGACCCTCCCGACAAGATGTTCCCATTTTGTCCTGACATGGTGAAAAATTATCTGGTGCAAGCTGAACTGAATTGGGGGGAAAAGTAGTTGTTATAAGTTTGAATTAGAATATATTTTCTTAATAAAACATTTCTTTAAAAACACAAAAATACTTTTGTGCAAAATGTTTTGTTAAACTTAAAATGTAAGTTTAGGAGAAAATAAAATTCTCTAATCACTTAACTAACGACGGTATAAAGTTTGTTCATACCTGAAGTGACGTTGTAGTAGCTACGTGGAAGAAACGAGCTTCCTCGATTAAATACTTATAAACCATAACTTTACGTAACATGTCTTTATATTTTGTGATTATCGAAACACGAGAAGACCAAATAATGCGAATAACGTTTTTGACATTATTTGTATTAACAATCTCCCCCTTTTTGATGATTACAAAATATAAACTCATTTTAAGTAAAATTATGCGTTGATAAAATTTTAATGAGTTTTCCCATTACTTCTCCCCCTTTTGTATAATCAAAAAGGTGTCGTTGTCGTTGAGGAGAGGAGACACAAGCATCCATGAAAGGGCATCGTCGTAGAAATCAATGGTAAACAAGCTCCTCCTAGCCAAGTGCTCTCCCTATATGAGGGCACCGGGGAATCGAGCTATGCTGATTTGCTATAAAACCAAGTTAAAAGCAAAGCACATACACACACACACACATACACACACACACACACACACACACACACACACACACACATATATATATATATATATATATATATATATATATATATATATATATATATATACATACATATATACATACATATATACATACATACATACATATATATATATATATATATATATATATATATATATATATATATATATATGGAGAAATAAGATGAATGTAAATGTGAAATCAAGTAGGTAGAACATGAGTCAGATAGACATTCAGAGAAAAAGTCTAAATTTTGACTCCTATTGAGCACAGTCCCGTAAATAGAGGGACGGTCCCTTAATGATTATGGGACCGCCGGTCCAATAAGGGACCGCCGCCAGAAGGTGACTAGGTTGGCAGATGTGTTGTGATTTTAGTAACTTCCTATTTTTAAGGTTGAATAATTTTAGTCCATTTTCAATTCAACCATGATACATATCACAACATGTTAACATAATATAAAAGTTCAATCGTTCAATCATTTAAGAAGGCATACAAGATCAACCATAATCATCTCATAACTAAGAAATCATTAAACAACATCAATTAGTCATCAACAAGCTATATCCCAAAGCATGCTTGACCCAAAACATAGCTTCCACTTGATTATTCCTAACTAGACATTTGAAGATATCTAGTTAGAGGGTGGAGAGGATGATGGTGAGGATGAAGGTGGAGCCGAAGGTGTCATAGTGGAAATGGGAGTTGGTTGCTCATTTTTTTGAGGAAAAAGAAACTCAATGTGGCCAAACATGATGTGGAGCTCATCTCTTAGAGAGTGGATGAGGTAAAAGTTGTGGTAACAACAAGCACATCCCATGGTGTGGTTGTTAACAAACTAGTAAGGAACGAGACTGCCAGGGTTTGGAGATGATGGTGGAGTGGGAGGAGTATTTTCCAAAGGCCCGTTTGGTGATGTGGTGGTATGATTTGGTAAGTTTGTTGCAAGGTGATGTGAGTTTCTTGTTGGAGAGCTAGAAGAGATAGGAGATGATGGTTGATTACTCACAAATGGAGTGTAAGCGCCTGAGCTAGATTGGGTGAGCAAAGGTAACAAGTTTTTGACGAATGATGAGAAGGGTGATGTGGTTGGCTTTGAGCTAGATGATGGCTTGGATGAAGAATAGGATGTTCCATTTGTGGATGGTATTTTGAGTGGTGCACTTGGTGCTTGAGGTGATGATGGTAGTGACTTTAGAGAGGGAGTTGTGTTACAAAGAGTGAGATTAATGAAGTTAGTTTGTGGTGGAATGATTTTGATCTTAGGCCTTTCGTTTGGTGTTTGTGAATTGAATGTGGTTATGAGTCCTTTGTTTGATTTGGGCAAGGAGGTGGAAGATGATGTCATTGTAGGTGATGAAGGTGAAATGAGAAGTGTTTGTAATGAGTTTGGAGATGAGGAGAGGTGATTAAATAATCAAGCATGGTTATGATTTAGGCAAAGCATGCGTTAGGAAATATAAAGCACTTCAAGTTGTTTTTCTAAACATGGTAAGGTGGTGATAGACATGCAATAGGTTTAGGATTGTAGGACAGAAGAAAACAGTGCAAAAATCCATGATCCCAGAGGGACGGTCCTTTATCATTGGAGGATCGCCAGTTAGATAAGGGACCGTCGGCAGTGGGATCCCAAATTTTTACCCACTTTCTCATTTCTGCAACCTGCAGGGATCTAAACATTTTCATAATTATAATCAAGGCTAAAACACAAGAGAATAGTGCTTAAACAATCATACAAGTTAGAAATAAGCTTAACCAAGCATTCGCAGATAATAGTATTCAAGAGTTAACAAATCCAAATAGTACAAATACCTAAGAACATAATAATACAATACTGTAAAATAATTCTTCATGGTATTGCCTTGTCAATGGTGTTTATGACTGTTGTTGTTGCATGACATTCTTGACTCTAGCCTGTTCCTCATTCTCGAGTGTGGGAACATCATAGATGTCATAGTCGACAGATGATGAGGAGATAAAAATGAAGGAGATATGGAGCTCATTGATGGGTTCCATGACAGGATCAAAAAGAGAGTATTGAGGACCACGAAGATAAAGACGAGTTAGGAACATCCCGTAGGGTATCAATTTGGTTTGGTTACCCTTAAGATGTATAATTCGCTTAGCAAAGTGATAGGAAAGATTGTATGGTTTTTGAGTGTGTAGACAATACATCATGTGAGCACAACATACCGGGAGTTGCTCACGAATCCCTTTGAGACCAAGAGTGTTCTCTTTCAGGATCATAGCCCAAGGAATTAGTTCAGCATGTACCACTATCATACGGATTTTTGTTTGATCAAGATATGGAAAGAACCTATGAGTACAAAGAAGTTTACTAATTTCATAAGGACGAGGTATGTAGGAGCTGTAAGGACTCTTTTCTTCTCTATAGTTGAAGAGTGACTCTTTTCTTCTCTATACGAAGGATTTGAGCAAATTGATCAAGACAAATTTGAAGTTCCTAATCTAAAACCAAAGTGACAAAGATTGATCCTCGTTACGTACGAGTTCAACTTGTCGAAAGAATTCCAACACACAGCGAGGACAAATTTTCTCATTGATATGAAGCAAACAATCGAATCCTATGGCACAAAAGGTGGTATTAATGTTTCTATGATAGGCTAAGGAGGGATCAACGATTCGTCCCTCATGAAAGCGACGAGTCTCAACATTCACATAGGGACGAATGTGACTTCCCGGAGTGGTAGGTTCAAGAGAAATTCTAGGAGTATAGGAGTCGGTGTTGAGATGATGAAAATCATATATGTGTGACATTTTTTTTCCTATGAAAGAAAGATTCACACGATTACTATTAGAGTTTTACCTTTCTTAAAATTTGTTTTTATTATCAATTAGAATGAATGTTTTTGACATGTATTAAACAATGTGGAGTTCAAGGTTATGTTTTAAAATTATGATAGTGATGTCTTCCTACTTTGAAGATTATCATATACGTGAGAGCATTTCTTTTAACTGAAGAATGTATTTAATAAGAATCTTACTATTAATCTATTATTGAGCTTAGATGTCAATTGCACCTATTTTCATAAAGGATTTAAGATCCCCAAATCTAATTTTACAATAAACCCTAATTGTGTAATTTAAAGAAAGAATTGAATGAGTTAGACTTACAATTGATGATTTGTATGTATAAGTGTTTTGTGATTTGAAGTTTCAGACTTTGAATTTTATACTGAATGTTGTAAATGATAATTTAACCTTGTTTTTCAGCAACTCAGCGGTTACACCAAGTGTATGATATGTTTTACTGATAAATGCAGAGTGAACACGAGTTTTAAAGAAAATCACGGACGGTCCCTTATCAATAAGGGACCGCCAATCGTTTGGGGACCGCCGGTAGTGAAGTTGTCGGTTTTTGGAGTTTTTGGTCTTTATGAAAAATCTTTGGTCTCAGATGGTTTTAAAGCATAACTCTTTGTATCTTAGGACACGAAACAGACTCAATACGCACGAGTTGGCTAAGGAATGGGTATGGAAAAGAAACGAGATAGAAGAGAAGGAAAAGACTTGATACCCTTGGATAAAGAGTGGAGTTTGAGTCGAAACAGAAGAAAAGAGAGAGAGCCGTTAAATGAGGTTCAAGGACGAGACTTGCATCGAGGAAGGCTAGAAGTCAATCATGTCATTCTTAATAAAAGTCATAGACGAGAACTAGATGAAAGATAAGGAGTGAAGCTAGTGTGCATCATCTATAGTGATTGATTGACAAAAGTTTGATATTAATAATGGTTGTGGTAAAACAATTATTTTCCAAATAGTTTGCTTGAATCCAAAGAAGGATAAGCACTTAGACATAACGTCTAAATAACACAAAGCATCTAGCATGTATTGGCACACAAAAATCATCTAGCATGCAAGCGAGTAATAACTAATCACATAGTCACATAATCATATAGCAAACACTCAAATAACAAGCATGATAGTCAAGGTTGTAAGAAAACTTACCTTGGCCTCTAGCTATCCTTAATAACACATACCCTTAAAATGTATTGTATGTGATGCAAGACTTGATGACACTCACTTGGTGAATCAACTACTTGATTGGTTCCACATACAAGGAGCACATTGTCTTGTCCGCTAGCAATTCTCTTTACACATTAAAAACCGTATAATGTCTTCTTCATCAGCATCACTTCAAGACTTAAAGACTAGTGCATCGACTAGATTGTTTGTGTGATCCTCGTCGGCGACATTTCCTACAAAAAGATATTCAAACTAGTTGTACATGATTCTACTTAAATTAAGTGTTTTCCTAATAGCACATTCTCATCATCTTTGGCTTGAACATATCCTTGATGCAAGTTTAAACCATTTTACCATATGGCATTTGCCATTTGACATAAAATTGTTTTATCAAAATCAATTTTGGCAAAGATTCTTAAATCAATATTTTTGCTTCAATATTTTGCAAAAGTTTCTTATGAAAAGTTGATTAGCGAAACTTCCTAACATTAATTGCAAATCATCAATTGAAATGACATGCCAAAGATTATGATCAATTGATTTCACATAACTTTTAAATTTATTTTTCCAAATGACAAAATTTTCATTTTCGAAAATGGTGGCTCATTCAAAAAACGCCCTTCTAGATATCTTTTTGATTCCATAGATCGATTCAAGTTTTGAAGTACAGTATACTCTAAAGATCTTGATAAAGGAAGCTCTGATACCAATTGTAGAAACTAAAAGGAGGCGACGGTCCTTTAAACAAGCGACGGTCCTTTAACGCTAAGGGACCGCCGACCTCTTTAAGGGACCGTCCCGACAAGACGCTCCCATTTTTTCCTGATGTGGTGAAAACTTATCTGGTGCTAGCTGAACTGAATTGGGGGGAAAAGTAGCTGGTATAAGTTTAAATTTGAATATATTTTCTTAATAAAACATTTCTTAAAAATCACAAAAATACTTTTGTGAAAATTTCTTGTTAAACTTAAAAATGTAAGTTTAGGAGAAAATAAAATTCTTTGATCACTTAACTAATGATGGTATAAAGTTTGTTCATACCTGAAGTGACGTTGTAGTAGCTATGTGGAAGAAACGAGCTTCCTCGATTAAAAACTTATAAACCGTAACTTTACATAACATGTCTTTATATTTTGTGATTATCTAAACACGAGAAGACCGAATAATGCGAATAACGTTTTTGACATTATTTGTATTAACAAATTATAAAACCTGGTCGGTAAATCTTGCATCAATTCACTGTAAACCCTCATGAGACTACACTCATCCACTTGGGACACCATCTGGTTTAAAAGGCTTGTTGCATACGCTAAATGCAACCGTGATTCCTATGAAAGTGAGATAGGATTTGTTTGTACGTTTTTTCTTTTTCATTTTATTTTAGGTTTATGCTTGTGGTAGTACCGTGATCTCAGGGTTTGAAGTTTGCTCATGGAGGTAAGTCGAAGGCACGCATTCTCACGTGATCCTTCTTTCATTTTTGGAGCAAATTTCAGGGAAGTTCTCGCTCTAATTCTACTTTTTCTTCACATTTACTTAATTATTAGTAAAAAAGGGACTTTTTACAATTCAAGTGGGGGGACAGGAGTAGAATTATTACTTGAACTTCATTGCCCTTGTTTTTCTAGTTTATTTTGAAAAATTATGCCATTTTTAAAATTTTGACATGTTTTTCTTAACCTAACTAGAATAGCCCTTAACAGAGCACATTTAACCCTTGAATTTCTATGGTGAGATTTAGCCTATCCGTTTCCATTGATTTCCCCCAAATCCACCAAATATTGAGTGTGTCGGTAGTTTGTAAACTTTAAAACTTGGCCTTTACATCATTTTGAGACCATACACGAGTAGTGTGTCGAGTTAGCTCGAACCATTTGGAAGAAACGATTTAATAAGGCAATATTCTAGGATTATCACCCAAATAGCCTTATATGTGTGCGTTTATCAAGTAGTTACCTCGACCTCTCGACCCCCGTGTTAAACCCTTTTGTTGCACTCAAATTTAGTGTAAGATACCCCTAGATACACCCTTTCGAGCCTATCCTTTCGTTTCATACCCTTGATATATTGTTTCGATACACCTATTCGCCTTAGCCTACCGTGTAGTCTTTGTTTGTAATTGGTAAGTCATTGTTTACCCAAGTTCAAGGTCTAAGTGGAGAAACTCGGGAATCACACCTATGTCGAAGACATATTATTTAAGATCATTTGAAGACCCCTCAAATTCTCATATATTGTTCATCTCAAGTGGGGGGATGTATATATTCTTGTTTCTAGTGATTCTTAAAAAAAATGTGTGCGAATTTCCGTATGTAAATAGTTGTATAAATGGTGCACTCGTGTATAGCACCTTGATTATGAGCTCATCATGAATTAGTATCGAAGAGGCTACTTCGGTCACATTTGAAGAAATGAGTTGGTGATGCTTCTACACCAACATGAAGACCAAGTAATGTGTCCATCATGACGTCCTCTCATGGCACATGTACTTGTTATGATCCGGTTCTTGAATTTTGAAGCTTGGACTTTGGGCGAACGGTAAATGGTGATGACTTAGTTATAGACTTAGACTATTTGCTTGTTATTTTATTTTTACACCCATTTTGTGTATTCCCATGTCTATTCCTACCCTTTAGTCACGAATCATGCTTAGGTGAGGGATTTGAGCAGGCATTGATGTCTTGCCCGGCGTTCCGGTCATGTTCGATGTTCTTTGTTGCCTTCGCCGTAGTATGTTAGTAACGACATAAGCCTTATTTATGTTCACCCAATATTGCCTTCGGAGATTGTTTTGACCTTGGCTCAAGTGGTGGAGATTTGTATAACCGCCAAGCCTATGATAGAATACATTCTATGACTGTGCTTTGAGTGATCACCCCGAAAATTGACACTTAAAATAAGAGAGAGTATGAGTGTTAGTTCCCCTTTCGTGAGGTGTTCAGCTTTGAGAATTCTAGCACAGGATTTTTGTAAACTCATATTTCCCTAGTAATATTAAGGGATATCTTTTTAAGAATACTTCTAATAAGGTCTACTTGAGGGCAAGTAGAGTTCAAGTGGGGGGATATTTGATGACGTCAAATAATCCTGATATTTAAGTGTCAATTTCCCCCTAATATGTTTGTTTATTTTACTTATTATGTGGATATATACATTGATTTTGTTATATTTTATATCCAGGTCACAAATGAGCATAGGAGCTAAAGAGACGTGGAAATTGGAATGAACTTGCAAAAGATAAACATTTTAGTATTTTAGAAGAAGCTATGGCGTAACACTCACTCTTTATTACGTCGTAGCTAGTAATTCAAACATGAAGAGCAAAGTCAATGCGGAACAAGAGCTACGGCGTAACCAATTTCTTAGTTACGCCATAACATATTTAAGCCTTCGAAGAAACCCTTTGTTGGGAATTACATTAACAGTTACCACGGCTAGTATGAAGATTATAACTGCTGAAGAATGCACTAGCAGCGGAAAGTCATTACCACTGCTAGTACATATTATTACCACTGCTGTTAGGATAACTGTTAGGAAATTTGTATAGATAAATATAGAATAGATCTTGTGTATATCTTATTCTATTATCATTATACGTATCTTGTAGAAGAGGACTCCTTGTGCTATAAAAGGAGGTCCTAGGTTAAGGTTAGATATACGTTTTTCTTAGAGCTTCAAGGTTGTAACCCTAGTGATACAAAGATCACTCGTATTATTATTCATAATAATATTGGAGCTAACAGTTTGTTTCATACATTATTCTCATCCATATACAATTGCTTTTACTCACAATCAAACTTCTAAGTATTACTAAGTAAATTCCGCATACTTAGTGGTATAACTCAAAGTATCATTCTAACACAGATCAAGGTGTTAAGATCCATCACCCTCGAACTGGAGGCTACGCCATAACATAATTTTGGTGTTACGGCATAGCAATGACTACGATAGTAATCCAAGATCCAAGAATTAAACTACGGCATAACAACACACAGGACTACGACGTAGAAGAAACCCTAATCGGAGTTACGACATAACACATTCATCGTCTATGCCGTAACTATTGCTTTTGGATAAGATCTTTTCAGGATTACACTAGCTACGGCATAACACACTTTTGTAGCTACGCCGTAGTTATGACAAGCCTATAAATATAACCCTAATTTCTGCATTTGTCATACAACTTTCTCACACACAAAGTCAGATCGTTGGGAGCTTTTAGAAGGCCATTCTACAGCAGCATACGGAGCATTTCTAAGGGAGATATCACGCCTACAACACCATAAGTTTTAGTTTTTCATATTTTCATTTACATTCCGTATTCATGGCTTTTGTAAACATTAAATCGAGTGTTGAATTTAATATGATCGGCTAAGCACCTTTGGTGCTAGCCTAGTTATGATTCTTATATTGTTGTGATTATGTTTTCATGCTTTTCATATTGCTTCTAGTGTGTGCATGCTTAGTTTATCATAGATCCTTTAGTTGCAGTAGTCTAAAAGAATCGGTTATACCTGGTATGCGAGGAGAATTGACCATAGGACCCTCGCGTAGTTAGGTTGCGAGGAAATGGTTGGGATGGCAACTGGCCATTCGCCTTGTGTGCAAATTGATCATAGGACTACTTTCCAGGTTGGATAGAGTTAAGTAGTTAGAGTATGGTCTATGATCGTGACATCAGACCATAAGGATAAATCTGGCATGTAGTGGCACTTAATGACTCAAACCCGGCTACTGTACGTTGGCTTACTAGCAAGGGGTAGTGCCTTTGGTTCCTGGCAGGATTTGGGGGAGATAGGCTAGGGAACTTGACCATATGAACCTACTGATATATTTCCGCCCAACTTCAATCATGAGATTAGATAAATAGGAAACGTAATCATAAACAATATAGGATGATCAATTAGGCTAATACATTTCTCTCTTATTGCTCACAACCTTTACTTTCATTTCTACTTTGTTTATTTTTAGTAATTTAGTTTAATTAATCATTTCACCTTTCAAATCAGTTAAAATAGTGACACTAGACTTAGATAAAATCCAAACTACATAGCTCTTGGGACGATCTCGATTTTACTAAATACTAGTCTACACACGACCGGATTCTTTGTCCGTTAGTGCAAATAGGTAGACCTTAGGTAATCGAGTTAATATAAATTTAAGACCTGGTCAGTAAAACCTGCATCAAAGTTCCATCAGCACGTACTTCAAAAGCTTTGTCCATTCCTCGTAAGTTTTCAGATATGAGATTTTCTTCTTTGAGTGCTTCGTTTTGGGCTTTGAGGATTTGTGAAGGTAAATTAGGAAGAAGAGTTATAACTAATGATCTAACTCGAAGAGGTTTTATTAATTCCTTTCAGCTTAAGGCATTTGCTACGAAATTAGCCTTTCCAAGGTAATAACGAATCTCACAGTCGTAATCAGCGAGCAATTCTATCCAACGTCGTTGTCTCATGTTCAACTCTTTTTGATCAAAAATATGCTGAAGGCTTTTATGATCGGTGAATACCATACATTTTGCGCCATACATATAGTGTCTCCATATTCTAAGAGCGAACATGACTACTCCTAATTTATGATCATGTGTGGTATAGTTTTTCTCATGAGTCTTGAGTTGTCGAGAAGCATGAGTAATGACTTTTTCTCTTTGCATCAACACAGCTCATAGACCTTGGTGAAATGCATCACAGTAAACAACAAAATCGTCGTTTCCTTCTGGTAATGCTAGAATCTAAGCTTCACACAACTTCTTTTTCAATAATTTTAAAACTGACTCTTGGTCTTTTCCCCAGATGTACTTCTTGTTCTTCTGGGATAGTTTAGTCAAAGGCTTCACAATCTTTGAAAAACCTTCGATAAACCTTCGATATTAACCAGCGAGTCCTAAGAATTGGCGTATTTCTATGGGTGTAGTAGGAGATGTCCAATTCTTAACTGCTTCGAATTTGGCGGGGTCAACATGAACTCCTTGATTATCAGTCATATGTTTGAAAAATTGCACGACACTAATCCAAAAATCACGCTTAGAGAACTTAGCATACAACTTCTCTTCCTTGAGTAATTTAAGGATTATTCTTAGATGATTGGCATGACTTCTTCATTACGAGAGTAGATGATAATATCATCGATGAACACAATTACAAATTTATCCAAGTATAGTTTACACACCCAGTTCATGAGGTCCATGAATAATGCAGGTGCGTTAGTTAAACCAAATGGCATCACTTGAAATTCATAGTGTCCGTATCTCATTCTAAAAGCGGTCTTAGGAATATCTTCGTCCCTCACTCTCAGTTGATGATAACAAGATCGTAAGTCAATTTTTGAGTAAATACTAAAACCTTGAGGTTGATTGAATATGTCATCAATCATGGGTAATTGGTAACGATTCTTTATGGTAAGTTTATTTAATCCCCGATAATCGATAAACATTCTAAAAGATCTGTCTTTCTTCTTGACAAATAAGACAGGAGCTCCCCAAGGTGATGTACTTGGGCAAATGAAACCTCGGTCGACTAATTCTTGAAGTTAATAAGATACTTCCTTCATCTCAGAAGGAGCTAATATGTAGGGTGATCGTGCTACGGGTGTCGCTCCTAGAATCAAATCGATTTGGAATTCTACTTGACGAACAGGAGGAAGGCCAAGTAGATCTTCAGGAAAAATTTTGGGAATTCTTTGACTATAGGGATATCTTGTACTCGTTTCTCGTCTGGCTTCTTCTCCATCACTTGAACTACGAAAACTTGACAACCCTGGGATATTTAACTTTAAGTTTTGATACAGGAAACGAGATTTAGTCGAGTTCTACTTCGATCTCCTCGGATGATTAAAGTTTCACCATTGATGGGAATATGAACAATCTTCTCATCACAGAGAATTTTTGCATGATACTTGGACAACCAATCCATACCAATGACAACGTCGAAACAACTAAGTTTAATCGGAATGAGATCAATTTTGAAAGGTTGGTTCAACAAATTCAGGGTACAACCCTGGATAACGGTGTTTGTACTAACTAAGTTTCCGTCGGCCATTTCAATATCGTAATAGGTATCTAAGGTAATGGGTAGAGTATTAAGTTTAGAAGCAAGAGATATAGATATGAAGCTTTTATCGGCTCTAGAATCAAATAATACTCTAGCTAGATGTTGATTTAGAAGGAACATACCCGTAACTGCGTTCGGGTCTTGGTGAGCATTCCTATCTCAAAACATGTAGGCTCTCCCATGGGCACCATTGTTGTTCTTTTGGCACCGACTTGCATAATTCCCTTTCTCTCCACAGGCATGAAAAGTAATTGTTGTAACAATTCACATTTTCAGATTAATTACTATTCCCGGAAAATTTTACTATTCACTTTTCACTATTCATCTCAGAAATTTTTATTTCATATTCTCGTAAGTTAAACTATTTTAACGATAATCCGAGAGTTTGACGCTCGTCGGATCATTTCTGCAAAAATCACAAAGCCGTGTCCGAGATTTACTTTTAAGTTTAAACGTCCTTCCAGCATCCCGATATATCCATAAAACATTATAAACAATAGAAATATGATTTTCTATCATTTTATGACAATTCCAAAAGTTTTGGAATTTTACGTTTTTCAGTTCAGCGTTTTACGCGAATTGCGCGTTTTAGACCCGTGTTTCCAGTTTTTAGCAGGGTTTTAGCACCCGATAGATCCTACCACTCATTTTATATTTTATTATGGACTATATTGACATGTTTAACAATACTTTCAAGTTTCATATTTTTACGATACCCGGTTTTACGTTTTGAGGCTTAATCATTTACGGTTAGCTTTTTACGGAGTCTAAATGCACAAACTAAGCAAGATAACACCAAGAGTCATCATCTAGTCACTCTTATCTCCTTTGAACCGCCAATGTGGGGGGGAGTCACCATGGGTGGTCAAATCTTGACCCTTGATCTTTAGGATGGTTACAAGTGTCTAAAACTAACCATGGTTAAATTCTAACCCAATATATGGTTAACTATTTTTCCTACCCTATAAATACCAAGCTAAAACACATATAAATCTTGCACCACACCTTCTTATAACCTTCAAGTCCTAAAACCTAAGGCACTTTTCTTATATTTTGTAAGAAAGTTAACTAGTTTTTGAAAGAAAACTAGTATTTGATCTTCAATCTTGGAAATTTTCTAAGAAAAGTTGTTATAACTTTAAAGTCTCCTAAAAGACGTCGTTATAATCTTCAAATAGCTTTGGACTTCAAGAAGGCGTCGTTATAATCTTCAAATAACCTCGGTTTATCATAGATTGCAAAGGAGGAAAGCTTATTCAATCAAAGTCCTAGTTCTTGTCCTAGTTTCCCTTTTTCATTAAGGCCAAAAGTTGTAAGCAAATCCTAACATACTTTCTTGCTTAATTATCATTTTCATGCTCTTTGTGTTCCTTTCATGCTATATATGTTCTTGTTATTGTGTTCATGATGTTTAAAAATGGATAAAACAAGTATTGATATACATATGTTAACTTATGACAAGTAAACAAGCAAACTAGTGATTTTTATGGAGAACCACGACCAAAATAGTATAACTTTGATATTTGACACTTACTTAATGTTAAAGAGGACTTAACAAGGAAAACATAGCAATTTGAATCACCCAAAACGAGTACCCGAGTCAAAAGTTATGGCCATAAGAAGTTAGCGAAACCAAAACGGCAAAACTGCCTAAATAGCATTCTGATCAAATTTTGATTTTGAAAGTCACCCTTCTGGTCCGATTCATCAAAAAGTTAAAACATGAAAGTTGTCCGGAACGACGTTTTCGTTCAGGAATAAAGAAGCTCGAGCCCTGAAAACGCTTTCCAAGTGATAATATTCCTCAAAATCTTAACAGCCCATTTTAGACCAAAGTCACTATATTATAGTTATGATTTACTAAGACCAAGAGGTCTAATGACCTAAAGCCGAGACCACAACCATGGCTAAAGCCAAGGTTGAGTCTCAAGACCATGGAAAAATGACCAAGGTCACGGCGAAGCCATGACTAAATGACCATATAAACTTACTTAGGCGAAAACATGAAACAAGGAGTTGACGATAACTTGAACAAACAATTTGGATCTACTCCACCTAAAGTACCATGAGATACAAGTTATAATAAACTTACCCTAATAACAATCTTCATGTACAAATAGACTTTCCTAAGTTTATTCAAATAATGGACATGTAACTTTTCGGATCAAAACTTATACATTTGTTATCAAATACTACAATAGTAGGGAGCCTCATGTGAGGAGTTCATTAAGTAAGCCGTCGAGATGAGTTGTGGATTTACGAGTTAAAGTGTCCTGGCTCCTCGAACGTTTACTCCATGACTTCGGAATTATGTCGGCCCGAACGGTAGTAAGAGATATACAACTTATACATGTTTCATAAACCATTTATATTCAAAGACTTACGCTATATACTAAGTACTACATCATGAACATTATGCAAGACATATATGGGCAATTCTTCGTATTCTTAGACGTTACTCCAAACCTAAGTCGCAACGTTCTATTATAGGCTGCTCTTAGTGACTTTCACGATTCGACTACCACTTTGATTTCACATCACTTAAGCTTAAGGTGAGTCATAGCCCCTACTCTTTTCATACTTGTTTTAACTCTTGGGGGGGATACATGCTCAACTACTTGCTTACTTGTACAAATACTCTTAAACATTTATACTTGATTGTGTTATACTTGATTGGCATTATACTTGATTGCGTTATACATACTTGTTACACTATACTTGCTTAATTTAAATACAAGATTCGTATTTACATGCGTACATAATACTATATTCTGTCAGAGAGGTATTGGTAGTACTCATGGGAAGATGCCCCCTACCCTTGTGTCTATACTTGACCTTGGATGACGTAGTACTATTTGGGAAGATGCCCCCGCCCTTGTGTCTATTCTTGACCTTGGGTGAATATAATCTGGTGCATTGTATAAACTAACTTTTAGCAGTGGGTTGTGGGCACACAGGTTGCAAGTCTCTTATGGCGGGACTTGCAACTGAGTGAATTCTCAATGCCTTTGCTGTGTGAACATTCTTTTGAGGCTTTTTCAACTGTTTTAAGACAAACTCTATGAACTCACCAACCATTGTGTTGACACTTTAGCATGTTTATCTCAGGTCTATAAGGTGATAGCTGTTGCATGGAGCATAGAGTCGCTTGGCATGTTTTGAAGACTTATGCTTTTATCTTTACCATTCGATTTGTCTTAAAACTCTTATGTATTGTATTATGTAACTCAAGTTTGTATTTCGGAATTTATTAATCGAATGGTCACTTTTCAAAACGTCTCATTTAGAGTTCGTTTTCTATACCTTGTTCTTTGTATTATGAAGTAGCACCCCTATGACACAGTCTTCCGCTGCAGTATTTTGGGGGTGTTACAGATTGGTACCAGAGCCTTGGTTATAGAGAACTAGGTTGCATATACTACCTAGACTATAACTGCTATAAACATTAAGACTCTTCTCTTTATATTGCCTTACATACACTTCATGCACATATGCTTATTGCTAATTGTTTGTTTAGGAGAAACCCGAGACAATAGTCAAGTCATCAAAAATTTAGAGCTAAGTAATAATTGTTTAATTAACTTAATCTTGTGACAGTTCTTGTTTGATAAGACATAAGATTAAGTTAAATAAAGGTTATTGGTTTCCTGTAGAGATTTGATGATTTGCCTTACGCTTACTTTATATGATTCTAATACCTAGAAGTGGTTCATATGTCCTAGTACGACACTCAAACCTTTCTACAAGCGTGACTAGTCCATTTCGTCATATCACCTTCTCTAGATACCCAGACTATGTTACCCTTTCACAACTTAAGAGCAGATGATAGAAAGTCTACCCAATTATGTAGTACCAATTGTTGTGTTATGTGTGCCTGGTAAATATGTATACGTGTGAAAGGAAGCAATTATAATTATGGTGGCCAACATAATTATAAATGCGTCATGACTCACGTAGACATATGTGACCATGCTTACATTAATCAACGATTGACTCAAATTGACAAGATTTAAGACTAAGTAGTCCAGGAATATCACCTCATATCTGACGTCGACAAAATATCCCTCCTTGTAGATATCATGGCACCAAAGAGAGTAACTCGTAGCACTAGCCGAGGTGGAGCAACACCAAGAGGTGGAAGAACTAGTGGTCGTGGAGGTAGAGGAGCTGCTCACGACACTAGTAACCCTAGTAATGATAGTGGAAGAACTGGTGGACGTGGAGGTAGAGGAAATGCTCACGACACTAGTAACCCTAGTAACGATGGTGGAAATCCAGATGTCTCCACCATTATCGCCCAACAACTACAAAACCTACTTCCCACTATAGTCACACAAGTTGGCAATCACATGAACAATTCGGGAAACCACGGAAGCATAAATGACGCTACAAATGATGGAGGAAGGAATGGTAATAACAACAACAACAACAACAACAACAACAACAACAACAACCATAGGACTGGATGTACGTATAAGGAATTTACGTCATGCAAACCAATTGAGTTTAATGGTAAAGGAGGTGCATTGGCATATACACGATGGGTCGAGAAGATGGAGTCAGTGATTGATATCAGTAACTGTGCAATCCACCAGAGAGTGAAATATTCTGCATGCTTGCTATCAGAAAAGGCATTGACATGGTGGAACATGCAGATTCAAGCAAGGACTAGAGAAGCAGCTGTAGGCATGACATGGGACGACTTTAAGGGACTACTGAAGGAAGAGTACTGCCCGGTTAATGAAATGCAAAAACTAGAGGACGAGTTTTGGCATCACTCTATGGTAGGGGCTGGTCATGCAACCTACACAGATCGGTTTCATGAACTAGCTAAACTAGTTCCTCATCTGGTTACCCCTGAATCCAAAAGGATTGAGAGGTACATCTATGGCCTTGTTCCTGAGATTCGTGGGACAGTAAAAACAATTGAACCTCCCACAATTCAGAGTGCAATATTAAGAGCAGGGACCCTAACAGATGAGATGGTTAGGAATGGAACTTTGAAGATTAGTGATAAAAGGAAGGGAGCAGGTGAATCAAGCGAGCAAAAGGGTACAATGGTTGATAATAAGAGAGCAAGAGGATTTGCGGCAACAATTTATGATCAGGGAAAGTATGAAGGTCCACATCCTAAGTGTAATAAATGTGCTTATCATCATCAGAAGTCTGAGCCATGCCGAGTGTGTACAAAATGCAAACAGTTGGGTCATTTTGCAAATAGGTGTGGAGCACCGGTGAATGCGGGCAATATAAGAAACAACCAAAAGACATGCTTTGAGTGCAACAGTCCAAACCACTTCCGAGATACTTGTCCTAAGTTAAATAGGGCACAGGGACAAGTGCTGGACAACCCAACTTTAGCCGTTATGCTTGAAGAAAATAACCCAAACCGTGGATACAATGTTAGTCCACCTCGGGGTCGAGCATACTATTTGGGTGCTAAGGAAGCCCGCAATGCGTAACGGGTACGTACCTTATACTACCATATTATTCTATTCTAAATCTAGATTTATTATGCCGCTATTAAGATAAGAGACTTAGACACACTAAACTTCGGGACGAAGTTTCCTGAAGAGGTAGAGACTGTAACAATTCACATTTTCAGATTAATTACTATTCCTGGAAAATTTTACTATTCACTTTTGACTATTCACTTTTTACTATTCACTTTTCACTATTCATCTCAGAAATTTTTATTTCATATTCTCGTAAGTTAAACTATTTTAACGATAATCCGAGAGTTTGACGCTCGTCGGATCATTTCTGCAAAAATCACAAAGCCGTGTCCGAGATTTACTTTTAAGTTTAAACGTCCTTCCAGCATCCCGATATATCCATAAAACATTATAAACAATAGAAATATGATTTTCTATCATTTTATGACAATTCCAAAAGTTTTGGAATTTTACGTTTTTCAGTTCAGCGTTTTACGCGAATTGCGCGTTTTAGACCCGTGTTTCCAGTTTTTAGCAGGGTTTTAGCACCCGATAGATCCTACCACTCATTTTATATTTTATTATGGACTATATTGACATGTTTAACAATACTTTCAAGTTTCATATTTTTACGATACCCGGTTTTACGTTTTGAGGCTTAATCATTTACGGTTAGCTTTTTACGGAGTCTAAATGCACAAACTAAGCAAGATAACACCAAGAGTCATCATCTAGTCACTCTTATCTCCTTTGAACCGCCAATGTGGGGGGGAGTCACCATGGGTGGTCAAATCTTGACCCTTGATCTTTAGGATGGTTACAAGTGTCTAAAACTAACCATGGTTAAATTCTAACCCAATATATGGTTAACTATTTTTCCTACCCTATAAATACCAAGCTAAAACACATATAAATCTTGCACCACACCTTCTTATAACCTTCAAGTCCTAAAACCTAAGGCACTTTTCTTATATTTTGTAAGAAAGTTAACTAGTTTTTGAAAGAAAACTAGTATTTGATCTTCAATCTTGGAAATTTTCTAAGAAAAGTTGTTATAACTTTAATGTCTCCTAAAAGACGTCGTTATAATCTTCAAATAGCTTTGGACTTCAAGAAGGCGTCGTTATAATCTTCAAATAACCTCGGTTTATCATAGATTGCAAAGGAGGAAAGCTTATTCAATCAAAGTCCTAGTTCTTGTCCTAGTTTCCCTTTTTCATTAAGGCCAAAAGTTGTAAGCAAACCCTAACATACTTTCTTGCTTAATTATCATTTTCATGCTCTTTGTGTTCCTTTCATGCTATATATGTTCTTGTTATTGTGTTCATGATGTTTAAAAATGGATAAAACAAGTATTGATATACATATGTTAACTTATGACAAGTAAACAAGCAAACTAGTGATTTTTATGAAGAACCACGACCAAAATAGTATAACTTTGATATTTGACACTTACTTAATGTTAAAGAGGACTTAACAAGGAAAACATAGCAATTTGAATCACCCAAAACGAGTACCCGAGTCAAAAGTTATGGCCATAAGAAGTTAGCGAAACCAAAACGGCAAAACTGCCTAAATAGCATTCTGATCAAATTTTGATTTTGAAAGTCACCCTTCTGGTCCAATTCATCAAAAAGTTAAAACACGAAAGTTGTCCAGAACGACGTTTTCGTTCAGGAACAAAGAAGCTCGAGCCTTGAAAACGCTTTCCAAGTGATAATATTCCTCAAAATCTTAACAGCCCATTTTAGACCAAAGTCACTATATTATAGTTATGATTTACTAAGACCAAGAGGTCTAATGACCTAAAGCCGAGACCACAACCATGGCTAAAGCCAAGGTTGAGTCTCAAGACCATGGAAAAATGACCAAGGTCACGGCGAAGCCATGACTAAATGACCATATAAACTTACTTAGGCGAAAACATGAAACAAGGAGTTGACGATAACTTGAACAAACAATTTGGATCTACTCCACCTAAAGTACCATGAGATACAAGTTATAATAAACTTACCCTAATAACAATCTTCATGTACAAATAGACTTTCCTAAGTTTATTCAAATAATGGACATGTAACTTTTCGGATCAAAACTTATACATTTGTTATCAAATACAACAATAGTAGGGAGCCTCATGTGAGGAGTTCATTAAGTAAGCCGTCGAGATGAGTTGTGGATTTACGAGTTAAAGTGTCCTGGCTCCTCGAACGTTTACTCCATGACTTCTGAATTATGTCGGCCCGAACGGTAGTAAGAGATATACAACTTATACATGTTTCATAAACCATTTATATTCAAAGACTTACGCTATATACTAAGTACTACATCATGAACATTATGCAAGACATATATGGGCAATTCTTCGTATTCTTAGACGTTACTCCAAACCTAAGTTGCAACGTTCTATTATAGGCTGCTCTTAGTGACTTTCACGATTCGACTACCACTTTGATTTCACATCACTTAAGCTTAAGGTGAGTCATAGCCCCTACTCTTTTCATACTTGTTTTAACTCTTGGGGGGGATACATGCTCAACTACTTGCTTACTTGTACAAATACTCTTAAACATTTATACTTGATTGTGTTATACTTGATTGGCATTATACTTGATTGCGTTATACATACTTGTTACACTATACTTGCTTAATTTAAATACAAGATTCGTATTTACATACGTACATAATACTCTATTCTGTCAGAGAGGTATTGGTAGTACTCATGGGAAGATGCCCCCTACCCTTGTGTCTATACTTGACCTTGGATGACGTAGTACTATTTGGGAGGATGCCCCCGCCCTTGTGTCTATTCTTGACCTTGGGTGAATATAATCTGGTGCATTGTATAAACTAACTTTTAGCAGTGGGTTGTGGACACACAGGTTGCAAGTCTCTTATGGCGGGACTTGCAACTGAGTGAATTCTCAATGCCTTTGCTGTGTGAACATTCTTTTGAGGCTTTTTCAACTGTTTTAAGACAAACTCTATGAACTCATCAACCATTGTGTTGACACTTTAGCATGTTTATCTCAGGTCTATAAGGTGATAGCTGTTGCATGGAGCATAGAGTCGCTTGGCATGTTTTGAAGACTTATGCTTTTATCTTTACCATTCGATTTGTCTTAAAACTCTTATGTATTGTATTATGTAACTCAAGTTTGTATTTCGGAATTTATTAATCGAATGGTCACTTTTCAAAACGTCTCATTTAGAGTTCGTTTTCTATACCTTGTTCTTTGTATTATGAAGTAGCACCCCTATGACACAGTCTTCCGCTGCGGTATTTTGGGGGTGTTACAATTGTCACTGGTAGCCGATTGCTTTCAGTGGCTGGTCTCTTGTGTCTGTAGTATTTGGTTTGATGGCCTACCTTGTTGTAAGTAATACACTTAACAGTGCAAGGTCCTGTATGATGTAGAGCACATCTTCTACACAGTGGGAGATTTCCAACATACCTACTCTCCTCAGCTAAAGTGGGAGCATAAACTCTAGTAGCTTATTTCCTTTGGTTCCATTCTTGTTAAGGATTTGCGTAAAGTTATTGGTGTTGGTGTTACGGTAATTGTTGTTATTGTTGAAAGTTCTTATGTCGTCAAACATTCATTTGTTATCACTAGGTCCTTGCACAGAGTTGTGCTTTGTTACTTGATCCATTAACCTTTGAGTGATGGCAATGGCTTCTTCTAAATTTTGAGGCTAAGAGATAGTAACATTCCCTTCGATACTCCAAGGCAATCTCCCGAGGAAAACTTCCATTGTTTTCTTAGTAGTTGGCACCATGGTAGGACATAAAGTTGCCAATTCCTGAAATCTCCTAATGTAAGTTTTGATATCATTCCCCTTCACAGTCAAGTTATAGAATTCATCTCCCATCTTCTTAACTTCAGTTTGGGGACAATACTTCTTAATTAGAAGCTTTTTGAATTCATTCCAGGTGATTTTATAAGCTTCCTCAATTCCTATAGGTTGAGTTCCACCAGGATAGAGCTTCTTCAGTAAGAGTACCAGTAGCAAACTTGACTTTGCAGTCTTCAGTACATTTGTTATGAGAGAATACTGGTTCACTTCGTTTGAACCATCGGATTAGTCCAACAACTCCTTCTGTACCTTTGAAATTGAAAGGTTGGCAGCTCATGAACTCTTTGTAGCTACTCTTTCTTGCTAGAGGAACTTCTCCCGGTTCAGGGTTTCTATTTGCATTATCAGCATTAGCCATGTTAGGAGCTCGGGTTCTAGTGCTGTAACAATACTGTCAGCAACTAGTTGCCGAATGGCAGCCTGAGTCATGGCTGGAGCAGCAGATGTTGATGATCCTGCGGGAGCCATTCTATCAAAATTTACAAGATAATACAAGATATGAAGGATATCACAAGTCGAACATAATGTTAATTATGAAAATTCTGACATAGATATTTTATTTGATACAAGTTTTAACAAAGTAGTACATTGCATGATACAACGGAGTACATTATTTGATACAATCTAAAACTTCTAGAGATGGATATTCTAATAAGCATTAGATTCATCAGGTTCCTCGGGAGATAGTTCACCTCCTAATTGTCTTGGTATAATCCATAATGAATTATCTAACTCTGCGAAGATAGATTCATCGAAGGAATAGTCTGGTGGTGGTGTAGTTGGTCTAACCGGTGATAAAGATCCTATGGATGATGATGGAGTAACCGGTGATAAAGATCCTACGGTTGATGATGGAGATTCAACAGGAGTCTTAGTGTCTCTAGGTAATGTAGGTATAGTCACTTGATTAATATCTTAATTATGAATTGCAACCATGAGACCTAGGTATAAAAGCTCGGGATAACCTAGTGGTGAAAAATCCATAGTAATTCATGGGTTCACAAAGATATAGTATATGAGAAATCATAATAATGGACAAGGATAAACAGCCATGAAAATAGCAAGGTATGACAAAATCACACTTCCAATAAGTCATAAACGACTTGCCCATTTATCTTACATGGTGAAAATTTGGCAAGTACCATTATTTCTCTTACACATCCCGTAACTAGATTTGGTACAAAAGTTGTAAATACTAAGGATTCTTGGCTAGTAAGTCTGGTAGTCCGGTAGTCTGGTGTTGTTCATTTGTTATTCTTGAGTTCACGGATTACATCTAAAAGACTCATTGTATCTGATCGATGACGAACTTGGATGTCCTCAATGATCATTTCAAGAGTAGAAATCCTAACACGAGCAAGAAAAACTTCATCATCATGTCCTACTTATTACTCCTGTAAGTCAGAAATCTGGGCACGAGCTTCTTCTATTTCAGTCTCTAACCTATCAAAATCTCTTTGGATGATGACTCGACCCTTTCCAAGACCATAAATCTTATCTTCCACTTCCTCAATGTGCTTTAGAGGTACCATATCTAGGTGATTCAAAATAATTTCAATTTGTTCCTCATGCTGTTCTAAAGGCGTCTTATGAGAACTATTTCCGGTCTCAAATACATAAGGTGGGGAAGGTGATAGAAAACGAGTTCTTTTACGAGGTGGCGAAACTACATCTGGAACATAGAAAATCTCGGGAATCAAAGAGTGATGATGGTGGAATTGGAGATGAAGATGGAGCAATAGGAATTTCACCATTATATGCTTGCATATAAGGGTCATCTGGGAAAGGTTCAATAGCTAGCGAAGCTAAAATATACTGAGCTGATTCTTCTGAAGAATCAGAATCAGAATCAGGAGAATAGTTTGGTGAATCCGGGACAGCGTTGGGACTATTTGATGAAGAAAAGGAATTCTCATCATCAGTATCATACAAGATGATTGGGTGATTGGAAGACATGGTTCTGTAATAACCCGATAGAAAATAACATAACTACATATGTACTTATTATATCAATAACTTACGTTATTGTTCTTTATATACTATTCGGGGAATGCAGTGGCACAGAGGACTTTCTCTAAAATAGAAAAGTAGTAATAGTTTAGCTATAAACCTTGTTTTCTATAACTGTAGCTCTGAATACCAATCTATAACACCCCAATTTCACAGATAGCAGCGGAAGCTAATCTGGGGTATTAGTTTTTGATACACGGTCACAATAATAGAAAACGACTCAAAAAAAGATGTTTTTAAAATTTAAGTTATCATTTATTTATTTATCAGAGTTTTTACAACAAAAGAGAGATTTTTACAAACGGAGATCCCATAGATACGTTTCAAAACATAAAGTAGATGAATGATAACAGGTTTGGATGTTCTCATGTCCAATGTCACTCCATGCCATAAGTCCGTAATATGTGGAGTTACCTGGGATAAACATGTTAAAAGGTCAAACGAAGGTTGACTAAAACCTATAGGTTCTTGTTGTAATAGTTTGAATACAAGTTTTATGTGGGCCACATTGTTGCACCCATAGTTAAAATAATATTATTGCATGTAAGCTCATGACACCCCACGTTAATATTTCCAAGTCCAATGATGGCCCTGCAGACCAATCAGTGACTAGAAGTAAGGTAACTTTCCAAGGTTAACCTCTTTGTTCTCAAATATAGTGCTAATTGGTACCCGGTAGGGGCACACCAATGGGAGTAGTCACGCTCCAGATAGATCTATCCACCATATTAGCGTTCACTCGCAAGTGGTTATGGTTCATGAAATTTATGTTTTAGTGGCAGATAGTGGTACTCGTGCAATAATGAATCAGGATAGAAAATACTTGTATTCTAGTTTATAGCATGTATCCCCCTTACGGGTTTATGAAACATTCAAAGGATTTAAAAATGAGGCTATGAACTCACCTTAGTTCAGGGAAATCTGATTGATGTTAAAAGTGACTTAGATAATAGACGGCTTTATCATGCAACCTGAGGTAATGTATGTCAAGTCTTAGTTGATTTGTTTATGTTTCAAAACTTTATTTCATTAAGTTTGAAGTAAATGTTTGATTCATTAGATTATGGATATAATGTAACACTATTTGGGCTATCATAATTCAGAGGTCATGTAGTAAACGTTTGAGGAGCCAAGGCACTTTAACTCATAAACCCAACAAACTCGTCAAACGTATACCCAAATGAAAACCCTCACATGAAATTCCCTAGTAATGTGATACGTTTGTAAGTTAAGAAAGATAGTATTTTAAGTTTCTTCAAAAGTTAGTCGATGATAGATTATGTTTATGTATATAACGTATTTGGAGTTTATGTGTGTTTTAATCGATAAATGAAAACGATTATTGTGTTAAGTTTATACAAAATCAAATCTTATAATATTATAATTTTATAATTTATATAAAAATATTTCATTTATACCTTTAAGTTTGCAAAATGGCAAAATATACCTTTGATTTGTAAACTTTTACAAGTTTAGTCCTTTATATAATAAGTATATATATTAAACCTTTAACTTTGAAACTTGGAAAAATAGGTCCTTATAGTTATAATTTTAGAATAATGGCATAAATAACCCATATACTTGTTAATTTTAAAAAGTTACAATATATACATCTTACATGGAAACGATTTACAAAACAAGTTCAAAATCCATGCAAAGGATATTTTTGGAATCCAAAAGAGTTTTGCACCTTATGGCTTATTAGAATACGCTAAAATAAGTAGCTTTTATGAGCTTAAAGCTTATGGAAAGGTTTTGTGATCAATAAAATCAAAACGAGTACAATTTTTGGGTTTTAAAGGAAACGTGTAGGTTTAAGGATTCAAGGCTCAAACAAGGGTTCACAGAGGATCTAATAAACCTTATAAGAGTTCTAAAACAAGAATAGAGCTTATTGAACAAGTGGAATGACTTACTAGATCAAGAATGAGTCTAATAGGGTTGTTTTTGGTTCGTGTGGTTCTCTCGGCTAAAATGGAGCTTCAAGGCTTGATCTTCTTGGTTCTTTGGCTTATAAGGACTCTTATACTTCTCCTACTTCTGCTAGTGTAAGGTAAGAGCAAAGGTTTAAGGTGGAAACAAGTGGAATGAAATGAATGAAAGGGTGGTCGCGGCTATTTATAGGCTCGAAACCAACTTGGTGCCCAAGTTAACATGGTGTGGTGGCCAAGGGTGGTAGGGAGGGTGACTCATATCTGTTATAGGGTGAGTCTTGAGGGCTAGGGGTGTAGCTAAGTGTAGGACCTTAAAACTATTAACTTTATCAATAATATAGCATGTAAATGAAGTAAAGATGGTGAGTTAATTTTATGTATGTGGCGTTAATATACAGAAAGAGAGATTAAGATGAAGAGAACTTTTATTGAAAAGAGGCACACACAATACACACACAAGCACACGCCTCAAATGACTCATTTGAGGTGTTTATATAGTAAGTTACATCATGCCCTAAAAGGCTTTCTATGGGCTTTGTCTAATGGGCTTGGGTTACATTTTCTAAAAAAGGCTTACATGATATACTTAATAAGTACCAAGTCTATAGCCCAATATTCTTAACTATTACAATACTTGTCGACTCAATAATGATCGTCACTTTTAGTGCTAACAATCTCCCCCTAAGGGACGATCATTGAGATCTCCCTTTGATTACATAAATGATCAAAACTTCTAATGCTAACAATCTCCCCCTAAGGGTGATCATTGAGATCTCTCTTTTGTGACCTTGATCTTTGATCTTTGAAGCTTGTTCTCCTTGATCTTTGAGTCTTGTTGTGTAATAGTTTTGATAGGTCATTTGTTCCAATCATGCTTTGTGAACTTTGATGAATGTCTTTTCAGCGTTCTTTGTTCTTTGTTATGGTTGTGATTTGGTGTTGTCTGCCTTTCATCACTTTTGTGTCTGTGGTGGTTGTCCGCTATTCCAACATGCTCATACGTCTTTGAACTTTGACAGTCATACATCAGTAGTTCCCTTTCTTTCACTTTGATCTTTGTCTCTTTACTTTGTAGATTCTTCTTTTTGGCGTAGAATCTTTCTTTGAACTTTGTGTTGCTTAGATCTTTGAGGGAGCTTTCATTGACTTTGTGACGTAAGTATGAGCATGTGGAATCTATCGTCATGGAGGTGATATGATGCTGCAAGTAAACAGTTAGCAATAAAGCAACCGGTACTTACAGATAAAGAATTAGAGATCGTCAACAGCATATTGTGAAAACTTCTTCTAACCCTTACCAAGGCCGTTCTCATTTCGGATACTCCCGAGGGAGCTTACGAGACCTACTAAGTAGCTCAACGAATGGGTGAGTCGCTCGGGATTACTCCATGACTGTAGACCGTTTGAAACCACCGCGAACACTAAGCGTAACCCACAAGAAGTTGCCGAAGTGACCTGCTGTCAAGGCTGTTTGATGTTGACCCTGGCAGGAATTTCCATTCAATCACTAAGAATCACAAAAGTGAATTCTCTCATAAATGTTCTGGCAGATTGCTAAGATCTGCATAGGACTCTTAAGTTTACATCTGGCGTCCTTAATGATGAACAACCAGTGTAGAAATATCATGTGTTCCTATGAGATCTTTTGATGAATCTCGGGGCTCTAGACTCGATAAGTGCACATTTGGTTTCCTATGCGGAGATTAGGGAGAGGTCTCCTGTTTCAATATCAACGATCTCTAAGAGACAGGTTGATAGATTACACCAGTTCCCCGTGAGAATGAAACAAGCTCTTTTAAGAGAACTTGAGTGGTTAAGAAGGTTTAGTGCAATGCGTCACTGGGTCCATGACGTCTTTGTCTTCAATGCCGGTGTCACCTTAGTAATAACCAGTAGCATATGAATTGAACCCGGTTTCTGCCCTAAGGTTGAACATATGGAGGGCTATTTCTTTTCACCCTTTTTCATAACTTTTCTTTTTAATTCTTCAACCCCTTCTTTCCCCTTTCTCATTTACTCCATTTTTCAATCATACCTAAGGACTTCTAATTCTATTCTATTAGAATTGTCCTTGGGTAGATCCCTCCGGCTCTGGCGGATCATAGGACGGTTTTTCCTAACCTTAGTCTCCTTATATCTTCATGACTATCCTATTGTTGCCATAAAACCATTCATATGAAAATCTCTCAAAGTGTTTATGATAATAAAACACATTTTTGTTGCCAATTTGAGAGTTTTGCAATTTTTGAAGGACTCCCCCTTCACATGTGCTCATGTGTTTATTAAGAAATTTGCACATGCGGGAGGAGTTTGCACTTTTTGAATTGATTGATTTTCAGTGAACATGACCGATTCGAGACACGCTTACATCACTAGTTAGACTAGCTTGAAGTTATTACCCGTCCTAGTCAAATTCAAAGAAAGTCTCTCAAGACGGTACATTCTACTTAGACAAATCCTATTCGAGACACGCTTACATCACTAGTTAGACTAGCTTGAAGTTATTACCCATCCAAGACAAGTCTTTTCGATTACTGACATTTTAAGCTTCGTCAATTCATTGGTACTTTCTGAGTCGAGCTCATTTGAGATTCAAGACGATCACATTTCTCCCCCTCAAAAATAGCATATCCATGGTATTTTTTATACCAATTGATTGAAACCTTTGTTTTTGGATAGCTTATGGGGAGAAACAGATGTTTGATAATTCCGAATTTGCTTCTTTTGAGCATGACTTTTTGGAACATCTTTGTATTACTCCCCCTCAAAAGTAGAACATTTTGAGTAAATTTAAGCTTTTAAGGTTTTGAGGGAGTAATATCTTGAGCAACATTGTGAAAAGTTTTGAAAACCTTTTGAAACATTTTTCAAAATTTTGCTCAAAAATTAAGAAGACTTTGATAAGCTTTTTGGTGAGAAGTCTTCTTATCTTTTAGGATTGTCACACAGACATGTACAACAGGGTCCTTTCTTTGAAAATCGCGGGTTATACACTGTTATGTGTGCATAAGCCATAATGTTTTTAGGATAAGTGCTCAAAAAATATTTAAAACCTTTGTTTTGATTTAAGCACTTACCTTTCTTTAAAGAACGAGTCCTTAGCTGAAATACTAAGAAGTCATTATGTTTTTGGATTAGACAACAACTTTTGGAACCCATTTAAGCACGGCGCCAACGGGTTTACCATATTTTGAAATCCATTTGAAAGTTGTGTTAATCCGAGACAAAGAAGTTGAATTCCAACAAGGACTAAAAACCGGTGTTTCATTTTGAAATGAAGCTCGTGGAATAAACGGTGATTTAAAACTCTTTTGCTTTTGAAACTTGTTTGAGAAACCCGATGTCTTTCTTGGAGTTTTAAAACTTGAAGAAGAAGTTTTCCATCAATTGTTGAAATTCGGCGTTTCATTTCGAAAATTCATTTTTGAGATGAATGGAAACCTTCCAGAATTTGGTTTTTTTAAAGCGGAGCCATTCTTTTGTTGTAGCGGAAGCATATTTCAAATGTTTTGAACGGCTTTGCTTTGGTTTCCACACTGGCTTTACCGAAGTAAAACAAGAGTATAGAGTTTGAAAAACATGATTCTTATCTTTTAGAGCACTTGTTGTTGAAACCTTTTGAGGAGTAAATGTTTCAGAACAATTAGGTCTCTTTGAAAACTTCCTTCCTTTTTGCAAAGAATAGGTAGTAAACTGAGAAACCCTTTTTGAAAATGGTTTTGAAGATTCACTAGTGAAAACCTTCTCTGAAACACTTACTTGTGGTTTATACTCGTTTGAAATTTAATATTTTCCTTTTGACCGGTTAAGAACATCAAACTTTGCTTTTAAGGCATTGTATGAAGTTCTCAAATCATTGTATTCTTTTTGAAGAGAAAGATGATCTGATGATGCCAGTTTCTCATGCAAAGAAGCATTTTGATTTTCAAGATGTGTAAAATATTTTTCATATTTGTCTATTTCGATCAAAAAATCATTTTTGGCATCACCAAAATCCTTGGTTTGTTGTGCAATCATCTTTTCCAATTCAACAATTTTCTTTTGAAGCACAGAATTTTCTTTTTCAAAAAGATGATTTGGTGCGATCTGAGAGTCGGATTTGTTTGAAATTTGATTCTGAACTCTTGACCGTTTTGATTGAATCAAACAAGTTTTTGTAAGTCTGTTTCAAATGCTCGTTTTCTTTTTGTAATGATGCCACAGCATTTTCCAACTCAATATTTTTAGTATCAAGTTCATCAAGATCAAACTTGATTTTGGCATCATCACAACTTTCTTCAAAAATCTTTTATTTTCCTTTAAGCACCGATGTTAAAGAGATTTCAGAAGATATTTTCGCATTCTTTTCTTGCAGTTTTAGTTGGAAAGAGATACTTTGTGCTTCGAGTTTTGCAAGATGTTTCTCAAACCCAGCAGTTCTTTTTTACAGTTCTTCTTTGACATCAACTGCTTCTTTTGAAAGCTCGGTGATTTTCTTTTTGAGATAAAGATTTTCAGATTTCAAAGAAGATGTTTGTTCAAAATTCACATTCTCATACTCATGGTTGGCAGATACTGACTTGAACGACTCTATTTGATTTGTGAAAAATTCTTTTTGAATGTCCAGAATTAAGCATTTTTCATCAAATTCGTTTTCAAGAGAATGAACGTACTTTAAATCTTCTCTCATTTCAGTGACAAGGTATTTTTCAAAGTGATCAAAACATAAGTTGATATCTTTCACACGAGGTTCAATCTTATCTCTTAAAATCTTTTTGACTTCAATTTTTAGGCGTAAGTCCGATGAAAGTGGATTTGAGAAACCATCAATGTTGTATTGTTGGTTATCACCAATGACTTTCAATGTTTGCTCAATGTGATGTTTAAGATTACAAAATTGTTTCCTTGCTCTATTTTGCCATAACTTAGCATCATAAGTAGCATGTTGAGCTTCTTTGAAATATCTTTTCACATTTGTGTCTTTCCTTTTAAAATGTTCTGTTGGAATACCTGTCAATTGTGTACAACCATACACAAAGCCTTGGTAAGAGAATGGGATTTTTCTTTGTTTTACTTTCAAACATTTTTTCTCTTCATATTCTAAACCATCTTGAGACTCATAAAAAAGGTCAGCATGCAATCCTTTTCCCATATCTTCAGCGTTATACAAAATAGGTGTCAACTTTTGCACTTTGTTTAAAAAACATAGTTTTTCATTTTCCACAAGAGCACTATTCACAAAACCAATTCCAGATGTTTGTATAAAAACTTCCTCATCTTTAGTAGGCATCATGCTGATAGTCTGAGATGTCTGTCCCATTTTACAAAGTTTGTTTTCAAGATCGTTTGCTCGTTTCAAAAACTCTTTGTTTTCATTCACAAGTTTTGTGTTAACAACCTCAAAATTTGAATTGGTTTTCTGAAGCTTTGAATTTTCACTTTTCAAATCGGAGTTCTCTTTTGAATGCGCTTCAACCTTTCTATTGCTAAGAACCGTTTGTTCATCCAATTTTTGAATGGAACGTTTTTTCTCCAAAACAGCTTCTCTATAACCAATTTTAGGTTCTTCTTTTTGTTTTAAAAGTGGTTTGACAGACTCTCCATTCATTTCAAACTTCCGAGCTTGAGATTTAAGTTTTGATATTTCAATTTGAAGTTCAGCTTTGGTTTTTGTTACATTTTCAAAACCTTTTTCTATTTCCTTAAATCTCTCAAGCTCTTTTGCCAATAAGACATTTGCTTGCTTAGCTTTGCGATTGTCCTCTTTGCACTTTTCAAGTTCATGTTTGAAATTATTGATTAATGACGCAAATAAGGCACGATCTTGTTCATAAGTAGATCCATCATGGGCAGGCTCACCTCTATTAGGATCCATATCTGGGGTAGCAAAAGTGATATTACTATCATTTTGTTCCACCACATATGTGTCACTAATAGACTCAGGATGCGCAGGATGTGTCTGATTATGAGCAAACACATTATCGAACACAACAACATTATCATTATTATTTGAATGTTGTACCGCAACCAATATCTCTGTGGCAAATGAAGGTCTGATGTGATCATCATCGGTATCCCAAACAACTTCATTCTTTTGTGTACCATCAGTATCTGAATCACAGCTTGGACTGCTGCTTTCAACCTGTTGTTCTGAAGATGAATCACTTCCCGTGAAAACCAAACTATCATCAGATGCTTCACCCTCATTGACCGTTTCCTCTTCATTTTGAAAATCTTTGTCTGTCTCTTCACCTTTGTTTCCTTAAATTGCATCTCTCTTTCAATTAGCTCTCTTTCTTTTAACTGCATATCTTTTTCAATCTGCTCTCTTTCCTTTAACTGCATATCTTTTTCAATCTGCTCTCTTTCCTTTAACTGCATATCTTTTTCAATCTGCTCTCTTTCCCATTTCAGCTTCTCAATTTCATTTAACGCAGTTTCCTCAGCATCGAGTATCTTTTCGAGTTCACCCATGTCATTGATACATTTAGTTCTGAAGGTCGTATAGCTTACCCAAAATCTTTGGTAGAATGCATCGATAAACTCTGACTGGTTCATTATCCAAGGGTTAAATATACTCTGGAACTGAGTTTGGATCACTTTAAGAGCTTTCTTGCAGTTACATGTATGAAGTTCTTCTTCATAAATTAGCTTTTCAAGTAGATTCAGGTTTTGGACGAGTTTTTCTTTGAAATGATGAAATTGGACTCTGATTAAGTATTAAAATGCCTCATCAAACCTTGGCTCATATCCTGATGTGTTAATAACCTTCTCAACCTGTGACTTTAACACTGTGAACACTTTCTTCGAATCTCTCTCTTGGATTTGCACTTTCATTTCCATTTACTTCTAATGTATGATAAAGTTGATATTGGATCGTTCCAACGAAATAGGAGTTGTGTTTAGTGTAAGTTGATGCAAGTTTTTATGGTGAAAAATTTGATCTAAAACCTTAAAACCTCAACAACTTCTTCTCGGAGCATTTTTAGGCTTCGAAACTTGGGTTGAATGAATAAATTTCTCAACGTGTCCTTCTTCTCTGTCTCACGGTCGTTTTGACAGGTATTTCGCTGAAAACGGAGTTATGGTCATCAAAAGTCAAATTCTAAGCAGCAAAAGTCAACTCTGATGATGTAATCTTATGCGAAAACACTGAACTTAAGCGTAAAACCTGATCTTATGCGTAACATGGAATCTTATGGTTAACTTTGAATCTTACGCGTAAGAAAAGTTATGCGTAAACTTTTAGGTTATGCATAAAAATTAAGGTTATGCGTAAACAGAATGTTTAGGCGTAAGCTTTGAGTTTTACGCGTAATCTTAGAGTTTATGCGTAGGATTGTTACGCGTAAGGTTTATCAACCAAACTGATCTCTCAAACTTGTCCAAGCTTGAAAGATATCCCATGTCGAAGTATTCCACTAACTTGTCCAAGCTAGGAAAGTACTGAGTAACCTATGATCGTTGAAGAAACTTTTGCGTAAGAAACAGACTTTTGCGTAGGAACTTAGGTGTAGACTCCAATCTTTTGCGTGGAAACAGACTTTTGCGTAGGATCTTATGCGTAAGAACTCAACTTAGGCGTAAGAATTGAATCTTATGCGTAGGAAGAGGGTTTTTTGCCTAAAAACTCAATCTTAAGCGTAGAAATAGGGTTTTTTGCCTTAACTTACGCGTAGGATGTGAGGTTTTGCGTAGAAAGGGGTTTTTTTTTGCTAAAACTCACGCGTAAAAGTACCAAAAAGTACAATTTTCAGCAAAAACAACTTGGAAGTGCTTGTCCTTTTTATGCGTAAGATGACCAAAACATCAAAAATCCGATTTGTTCTAACCAAAACACGTTTTTCACTTGTTTCTTTTGATCAAATCTCTTCCAAAACACTTATAATCACTAAAACTTCAATAAAACAACAACTTTATTACTAAAACTCGTAAAAATCAAAGCTTTTTAAAGAAAAATCCATGTTTATAAGAAAAAATGCAACTTTTTAACAAAAAACTTGATAAAAACGATTTCCACACACTCCCAAATCATTGTTAGGCGATTGATACCACTTGTAGGACCTTAAAACTATCAACTTTATCAATAATATAGCACGTAAATGAAGTAAAGATGGTGACTTGATTATATGTATGTGGCGTTAATATAGAGAAAGAGAGAATAAGATGAAGAGAACTTTTATTGAAAAGAGGCACACACAATACACACACAAGTACACACCTCAAATGACTCATTTGAGGTGTTTATATAGTAAGTTACATCATGCCCTAAAAGGCTTTCTATGGGCTTTGTCTAATGGGCTTGGTTTACATTTTCTAAAAAAGGCTTACATGATATACTTAATAAGTACCAAGTCCATAGCCCAATATTCTTAACTATTACAATACATGTCAACTCAATAATAATCGTCACTTTTAATGCTAACACTAAGAGTGGTGGCAAGTGGTGGTGAGGTTTCGGCTACAAAGAGGTGATGAGACACCTTGGAGCCCAAGTTGTGGTGATGGAGGTGCTTGTAAGGTGGTAGGGTGGCTGCTAGTGAGTTGGTTGTGATGTAAGGGAGGTGCTTGAGGTGGTTGATCATAGTTTACAGGCGTTTGGTTTGTAGTTTTTAGGATTTAGGGTTTTTGTATAGGATTAGGGTTAGTTTAGGGTTTAGATTAGGGTTTAAGGTTAGCATTAGGGTTTAGAAAGGATTTAGGGATTAAGTTTAAGGTTTATGAATCATGTATTATGTGTTTGTACCTTGTACTAAAGTGGTGGTAAGGTTTAAACATGATTTAGGAGGTTAAATTACCTAATTTGGATTCTATGCTCAAATAACTTGTACATTGAGCTTTAAATGGTTGTACTAGAGTTTAGGAAGGAAAATATATTCAAAAGTTAGCTAAGATAACTTGTATATAAGCCTTGAACACTTTTAAACTTGTTTCAACTTGAAATTAGGGTTTTTGGAATTACCGTAAACGTATAATGCTTGTTTTGGTATAATGTTGGAAATAGCATGTTAGATTGATAACATACTTGGTAAAATGATCTTTGAAACATAGACTTGACATATTAGGACGTTTGCATTATGTAAAAATAGGTATATAATTGGCATTGGTTGTTGCGTGAACACGTATAGTTTGCTATGTAAGTTACCTTACATAGTTGGAATGAAATGAAACAAAAAATTTCCCGTGAAAATGATTCTCATATATATCATGAGCATAGATTACATAGATGAAATTCGTGAATTGTTAAATTGTGGCTTACAGTCACCATTGAAACTATCTATTTTTGTCAGTAAACATAAATTATTCTATTTCTGTTAGTTACTGGCAAGTCGCATAATAAACCGCAAAGCTTTCTCGCATTTACTAAAAAACAACCCCACACACGTACTGACACTACAGTAGACATGGCAGAAGTTAAATATATACATTTCTAGGAAAATAATAATATTTATTTATTATTCTGACAAAAACGTTGGTAAAAACTTTATTTTACGTATACGTGTCCTAAAATGTCAAACCGGGACTTTACGGTAACATTTAAGCTCACACCGACACACGATACACCAAACGCTTTTGTCTTTTAGTGCGGATGGTACGGACGAATCTCAGCCCTCCATCTAGTCAACCATCTGAAAAAAGCGGAGTGGCAATATCGTAAATATCCCGTCTTTTTTTAAGATCGTTACTATCGTATTAGCTTTTTTTTCTGAAAAAAATTCAAAAAAATCTGAAAAAATTAAAAAAAATAAAGAGGACAACAAATAATTAAGAATCGCTGAAAAAATTTTCAAAAAAAAATCATTTTCATCGTTAAAGGTATTGTGATATCAGAATCTGATTTTGACTTTTTTACAAAAGTCAAGATCTGATCTTGACAAAGACCTTGACTTTTGTAAAAAAGTCAAAATCAGATTCTGAAAAAAAAAAAATTTAATAAAAAATTTAATATCACAATAACTTTTTTAATATCGTAAAAACTTTTTCTTAATAAAAATTATTAATATCGCCGTAAAGTCAAGATCAGATCTTGACTTTTGTAAAAAAGTCAAAATCAGATTCTGAAAACTTTTTTTTTTAATAAAAAATTTAATATCACAATAACTTTTTTAATATCGTAAAAACTTTTTCTTAACAAAAATTGTTAATATCGCCGTAACTATCATGCTTTCTTAATATCAAAGTTAATTTTTATTAATATCACTTTAACTTTTTCTTAATATCGTAATATCATGGTTCATTTTTACATGTAAAAAAGCTTAATATCATGGTACCACTCATAATATCGTTAATATCACATTAGCACTCATAATCAAAAAAGAAAAAAGTGATCAGAAAAATCTGAAAAAATAAAAAAAAATAAAAGAACACAACTAGAGTAAGGATCGCTGAGAAGGAAAAAAATCAAAAAAATCGATTTCATGATCAATTGGTACCGTGATATTAGCGTCAGATCTTGACTTTTTTACAAAAAGTCAAGATCAGATCTGGAATGGGCGGTCCAGATCCATCCGCACATCCGCACTAAAAACTTGTATCCGCACGTGATCCTCACTCTATATATATATATATATATATATATATATATATATATATATATATATATATATATATAGGGTAGGGATCCAATAAGAAGATTAATTAAAATAAGAAGGGTAAGAAGTAATTCTAGCCACACATTTTTATATGGGAGGGAAAATTTGAATGAAGATGCATCCATTTTTGTAGGTGCATCTAGAATGTATGGTTGTGGTTACTTCTTATCCTTCCTATTTTAATTATTCTTCCTATTTGATCCTAACTCTATATATATATATATATATATATATATATATATATATATATATATATATATATATATATATATATATATATATATATATACATATGTACATATATATATATATATATATATATATATAGGTTGGTTCTTGAAAAAAGTCTATTTTGATAGAAAAGTGAGAAAAGTGTACAAATCACCCCTTCCCATTCCCCCCTCTTTTTTTCCCAACTCAAGGGACCTGATTGTAACTTCTTTTATTCTTTATGGGAGAGTTTTGTAAATTCGCACCTTTCATATATAATGCCTAATTTTCTCTCATTTTTTTCTTTTTCTTCTTTCTATCATTTCAAGCAGCATCTTCTTTCTCTCATTTTATCTCATTTCTCTCTCAGTTCCAGATTTATCAAATGAAAGATTAACGAAATCATATTCACGAAATCATCTCATCACGAAATCATATCATGTTATCTGATAATCGTATCTTGTTAACTCATCATAATTTATCAAATCGAAGATCAAATTAAGGTATGTAACTGATTTCGATTATAGATTTGTTGTTTTTGCTACTTAAAATCAATTATATAGCATATATATGTGATTTTTGTTCATTTATCTGTACGAATTGTTGTTTTATGAAATTTGATTCGTTAATCATCATCTTTGTTTATAGATGTAACGATTTTTTGAGTTTTTGACATGATTCATTGTATAGAATAGTTATTTTTGAAACGAAATTGAGAAACAAATACATGAAAAACATATTTAAAAAAAAACTGCACACCAAGTATTTGATAAAATGACTGAATGGGATTTTCTAACTGCGATGCACTAATTTTACACTGTGGTTATATTACCTCTTTCAATAGTAGACACATATTCGTATGATTGTGCTTGTTTTGTTAATGCTGAATATTTGATTATAAAAATATCTAGGATAAGCACTTTGTGAAACACCCTTTAGAAAAAAGAGTACTTTGGACATTATTTATTTCTTGTGGATAAGGTGTTAGTATTACTATATTGGCCTGTAGGGATGCTTTTATATCCACTTCCCTTTGCAATGCTTTTTTTGCATCCAAAAGAATAAAGTGTAATAGCTTTTAAACATTAAAGTACAATATCTATTTCTTGACTACCAAAAGTCAAAATGGATTACAAAAGATTATAATCTATTAGAAAGTCACATAATATATATTTTTGAATTTTAGAGATAATGAAAATTGGTAGAGTAATAACGATACGTGAAATAATTGTACGATATACTATATCTACACTTGAAAATATTTGTGATTTTTATCGAAGAATTGTGCAATGACTGTTATTATGTCAACATCTATGTACATGCGACATGTACCTTACAGTTACTTGTAAGGTATCTTAAGAATGAAAAAGTTATCTATCAAGGTGAATCTTAATTAATAGTTATAGTTTTTATAATCTGTGATAATCAGGTAGTGCTTCTTTTGCTTTACATATGAAATTCATTAAATTTACCAAATGGATGCACTAAAGTGACTCAAACAGATGCACTAAAGTTCATCAAACAGATGCAGTAAACATGCATCATATTTTATCATTTTTCCCTTTTATGTGTAATTGTCGTATGTTACTAATGTTCTCTACTCATGCATATAGTTTACTGATCTTGTACTTGTATGTGTATCGAGATGTACATCAGGATGTGGACTCGTTTGAGACTGATCTTGTTCGAAGGCTTGCAAACTTTATTCTCTATGATTAGTGCAAATAGTGTTGAATGTATTTGGTTAATTAATGTTATTTTATACTTAATATCTTTAAGAATGCAAGATTCTATATGATATATCCAATGTGAAATGATCTAAAAAAATATATGGTTCAATTCATGTAAAAGAGAATGAAAAACAAAATAGCTAAAAAAGAAACGAGTCAAATGGGTCGAAAGTCACCAAATAGTATATTTAATGTGCATAAGTATTCCACATCTATATTGAATCGTTAGCCAAATCTGCCTGACCCTCTATATGCCACCTTTACTTGTAGTATATGAAGGTGAAAGACTCTATATGCCACCTTTACTTGTAGTATATGAAGGTGAAAGAAGCGTACTTACATTGTGGGCCCATGCAAGTAACGAGGATCATAGGGTTTTTGAGAATCGCAACTTTCGAGGTGGATGAAAACACACAACAGGTGCCTTACAGTTACTTGTGCCACATTTGGAAAAGTTACCTACCAAGGTAAATCTTAATTAATAGTCATAGTTTTTGTAATCCATGATAATCAGGCAGTGCTTCCTTTGCTTTATGTCTGAAATTCGTTAAATTTACCAAACGGATGCACTAAAGTAACCCAAATAGATGCACTAAAGTCCATCAAACAGATGCAGTAAAGTTGCATCATATTTTATCATGTTTCCCTTTTGTGTGTAATTGACGTATTTTGCGGATGTTTTCTACACATGCATATAGTTTACTGATCTTGTACTTATATGTTTGACAGTGTCTGGAGTGGATGCTAAAGTGCATAATCTAATACAGAACAACATGGAACGTTCATACATAAAAGTTATCCCACTTATGAAACTAGCGCAAAGGTATTGGTTTTGAATATGTGTAACATGAAAAGTAGATAATAGCATTTACATCTTGTGTTGTAAATTCCTTGTAGTAATAAGATATACAATTTGTATAGATCTTGTATATATTAGTATCGCGTTCAGAATAATTGACTTCAGCTTCAAGATTTCATTATAATAAAGTTCCATATTCTATATTTGTGGTTTTAATATAAATCTGTCTATCACTTTCATTACTTTGGAATATTGTTATTAGTGGATGATGTAACAGGTGGTATCTCAGTAGAGTCTTTCTTTGAAGGCTCGTCAACTTTAATCATTAACCGTATTTGTCTTAACCTTGTTTCGAGCCTTCTTTTCAACAATTTCATGACACTAAAAATATTGAACTTGTTTTGCTTTTATGATACAAACGGATGCACTAAGTACATCAAACGGATGCACTAAATTTCTACAAACAGACGCACTAAAGTGCTTCAAATATATGCACTAAAGTTATAGATGAGAATGAACACACCCGTTAATGTAAATGATAAACAAATGCATTTTCCAAATGTAATAAAGATGAAGGGCTAAAGTTGTATATTAAAAAAATATTTTGGTGCAGTTGGGAGTAAAAAATATAAACCTGCAGATATAGTTGAACAAAAAGATAGCAGTAAACATACAAAAAAACTAGTCATGTTAGGAACGAATTATTCTTATTATAAATTTAACTTGCATGTACAAGAGATGCATTTTGCATTGATGAGTGATGCTACAATCAGAATACAGTGTCTCATAATATGTAGTAAGCTAAACAAAAAACTGGCAAATAAGATTTTTACAAGCTAAGCAATGACTATCGTCAAATTCTTGCAAAATCTAAAACATTCAGAAAATCCTCTCAAATCTTCTACCTTTTGATGCCTATAAAGTAGTCATCTTGTAACAAATCATCATCAACGTTCAACCAATAACCAATGTCATCTTCTCGTATGACAAAATCATCTTCGTCACTAAAGTCATCCATTCCTGGAAGTTGCATATGGGTCAGGCCAAATGTGTATTGCTAAACAAAACATGAATTAGTTGAACAATCATTATGAGTTTTGCTAAATAGAACCTGGATTAGTTGAACAATCATTATGAGTTGAACAATCATTATGTAATATTCCGCACAGATGCCTTATTTTTCTAATACAGATGCACTAAAATGTATAGAAATTATTATATTGCCAAACACCCCCAATGTTAACTATATTGCTGAATAATCCTTATGCAGTATTACGTACACATGTCTTATTTTTATTAAATAAAGAAATGTACACAAATTAGTATATTAGCTAAACACCCCCCCCCCCCCATGTATATTAAATGAATTCAATATTGCCGAACATACAAAAATATCATATGATTTTGAATAATCATTATGCAATATTAGTATATTGCCAAACATATAAAAATATCAAATGAGTTTAATGATCCTTATGTTATATATCATACGGATACATTATTTTTTTTAATGCAGATACACTAAAATATACACAATCTTACTCACACTAATTGATATACTAGTTAGTTAATATGGAACTAAAAAACTGATAAGAATATAAATTTCATAAAAATATTATCGATTGATTTTTTTTACTTACCACAATCAAGAGTATCAGCCCTGCGACACTTGAAGAGCTTTTGTACTCTTTGTTGGGTTTCTTCATTGTTTCCAACAAATACGTACACCAATCCATTTTCATGATGTCTAATTCGTTATTGTTGCACGACATAAACTTCTGGTTGACGGTTATGAGTTTTAGACATTCACTGATGATTGAGAAAAACACTGCAAATAAGTTAAGTTTGAACTCTCTCCCATTATGATGTTCTTACAAGAGTTTCCGCACCATACTTTTTATGTATAACATATCATTTGGATATTAATATTTACTCATAACTATTAAAATAATTATTATAACATAGATGCACTAAAATATTTCATACAGATGCCTTAATATTTCAATACACTAATCAAATACACAAAGGATCAAAAGGATTTTAGTGTTCGATGTATTAATAATATTGCCTAATCATACTTAATAAGATGCCTTAATGTATCACAAGATGCGCTAATAGCAATAAATGATGCACTAATTATTTATCAAATACCATAACATTTATGACAAACAAACAAACAGATACCTTAAATGATTTCACAATAAAATAGATGCACTAATTATTATAACATAGATGCACTAAAATATTTCATACAGATGCCTTAATATTTCAATACACTAATCAAATACACAAAGGATCAAACGGATTTCAGTGTTCGATGTATTAATCATATTACCTAATCATACTCAATAAGATGCCTTAACATATCACAAGATGAGCTAATAGCAATAAATGATGCACTAATTTATCACATACCATAACATTTATGACAAACAAACAAACAGATACATTAACGTATCACAAGATGCGCTAATAGCAATAAATGATGCACTAATTTATCACATACCATAACATTTATGACAAAAAAGCAAACAGATACCTTAAATGATTTCAGTTAACCTGATGCAGCAACCACAAACACAGATGCACTAATACAATATGATGCCCTAACTTGTAATTCTGAGGATGCAAATATACACACAGATGCACTAATACAATCTGATACCCTAACTTGTAATTTTAATGCCGCAAATAAACACAAATATGCCCTAAGATTTCATATCATCCAAAATTAAACACATTTACTACAAATTAGTGCATCTTAGTTATAAAATCTTACTCAAGCTTTTTATCAAACACCTAGTGTGCAACTTTAATTAAACCATTATTCATGCATTTTTTTCATTAAATTTGTTCCATATTTTGTAGAAAACATGATGATATGGTGATAAACTTTCAACAAAACTTAAAAAATCATTACAACATTGATTTAAATTTGATCAATAACCAAAATTAGTGCACTTACATGTTAAATCTGGTTTCTTCTTCATTTTTAGATGATTCAATGTTCAAAATTCACCAATATTTCAGTGGATTGTTGATCAGGTTATCAACTTATTTCATCCACGACAGAAGATGGTGGCTACGATGGTGGTGGTAGTGGAGAGTCGCCTCATACACATAGAGTAGCTCATCGCCATGTATGGGCGTCAGTGTAACGGTGTCGGAGTGAAGATTGACGCCGTGGTTGCACGACGGAAGACGACGGCGACTGTGGTGGTGGTGGTGATGGTTAGTGTGGGTGTTTGAATCGGTGAGTGTATGTGTTTGAATAAGGGATGTGTGTTTGGATCTGTATTAAAAAAAGTTGGTTCCTATTTTATTCTTTATACCCCAAAGTTTGACATGTTATCATAATCTACCCTGTAACCTTTTTTCTCACTTTTCTATCTAATTACACTTTTCTCTAGAACCTTACCCTATATATATATATATATATATATATATATATATATATATATATATATATATATATATATATATATATATGTATATATATATATATATATGTATATATATATATATATGTGTATATATATATATATATATATATATATGTATATATACATACATATATATATATATATATATATATATATATATATATATATATATATATATATATATATACATATATATATATATATATATATATATATATGTATATATATATGTGTCTATACATACATATATATACATACATATATATATATATATATATATATATATATATATATATATATATATATATATATATATATATGTCACAACTTACCATTTCAGGTCATTTCAGGTCATTTCTGGTCATTTCCCGAACTTTGAAAAAACACTATTCATAAATCACTATTCATCAAAACACTATTCATCGTTTTACTATTCATCATTTTCGAGGTCAGTTTGAAATTCTGAGAAACATTTGGGAAATTTACTATTCACTGAACACTATTCATTTCCGGAAAAGTTTTCACTATTCACTTGCATTACTCATTTCATCGTAAATTTAGTTTACGGGTATTCAAATTCGCGTAACCGGATTGGTTTAGGTGCGAATTCATTTCATTAGTGCTAAGGACACTGCATACGGACTGGAGATAGTCTGCATATCATCATAACAGCATTTTCATGTTATACCACTCTCAGGATTTTCAAATTTATATATTTGATACATTTAACGTTTTTACGTATAAGTATTTATAGTAAACGTTAACACCCGGTTTATACACGACGAATATATCTAAATATTCCCACAATGGTCCCGACATATTTTTATATCCATTTTAACATCATAAAAGTTATAACATTCAGTTACCCAGTATTTTGGAAATTTATTTTATTTATAACGTACGATTATAAATATTACGACGGTTTTTGTGAAAACTAAACAATAATCACCCGAACACTCAGTAATTCTACCCAACATATTTTTATCATTCTTATAACTTTATTAAGTCCCGGTTAACTTCATTAATATTTATTTCTAGCAAACCCCGGTACCGATTATAACAAATACTTACACAAAACTACAACTAATACTACACTAAATTTTGCTAAGTTATCAAAACCGATTTTTCTTCTTTCTTTCTCATATAAAACCGGCCATGAGCACACCCTAAACCACTTGACCCTTATTTTTCTAACCATGTGTATTTATGTTTGCATATTATACTATATAACTTGTTTACTTAATTACAAAAACCACCAAAACAAAAACACATAACATTTTGAGAATCAAAAAGCTCATCTTCATCTTTCTCATCACCATAGCCACGACCCAACCTCCATCCATAACCAAAATCCATTATTTTTCTTAGTACAAAGCATCAAAGTTGCTCATTTCATCATCCTAATCAAGAATCATAACACAAAAACACAAGTAATCCAAGGTTTCTCATCATCTCACCACCTATTATTTCAAAGTGAGTATTCAAATTTATTTTTATGTTTTCATCTAATTAACACATGTATCTTATAGTATTCATGATTAATTTCATGCACAAACTAGTTATACCACTTTATTTTTGAAGACTTTTTGAACATACAAACCCTAGATTGTGATTTAGGTGTTCCTTTGTTAAATTAACTTGTTTAGTAGTGATTAGGAACCCATGGCACCCTAAGAAGGTGTATGGTAGGATTAGTATAGCTTTGTGGTGGTTACAAGAGGTTTTGATGATGTTAGAAACTAGTTTTGAACCTTGAAAATGGATTTGTAACAAGTTTATATACCTACTGTCCCAAAATGGTAAACCCAGAAAAATCAGGAAATACAAAGGGAACTTTGGCAAAATTTTTAGAAAATACTTTCAAAAACGAATCCGTAGGCGAAAGAACGGATTAAAAAGAGTTTATAACGAAGAAGTTATGATTTTTGCAAGTTTATTGACGAAAAGTATATTTTCTGAAAATTGTTGCTGTTGGACGTTTTTCGTCGGACAAAAAGAGGCTTTAGACGTAACCCGGAGGAGCCAAGCTTTCCAAAATATATTACTACATACTAAGACGAAACCGTGGATATAAAGAACAAGTAAAACGGGCTAATAACGACAAAGATATTCACGTTTCAATATCGGCAAAAACTCACTATAATTGGCAGCTTTTAATAGAAATAATAATGACACTATTTCTACGTACTAAATTCTAGATTTTCTAGAAATACTACTAAGTTGCCAAAATTTATAACTAACTAAGTACTTATGCTTATGAGCTTATTTTCACGACCATTAGATGTTACTTCAAGGTTTTCAAGACGAAGTATACAACACTAACTTTCTATACATATATATTACGACAAGTTTACACAAGTCTAGTTAAGACTTATTATTTTTCTCAAGTATGGAATGTATTTTCATAAGACTATAACTAGTATAATTTCAAGTTATGAGTGGTATAGTTATCATGTGCATGCATATTTCTCTACATCATTTCACGATCTAAATTAGATCATATTCATTCATCATAGGTCGCGGTTGATTTCGTTCCTTGTTGTCCTTATCATTCCGTTGCATTGTACTATTACTTCGAGGTGAGTCATAGCCCCTACTCTTTTATACTTGTTTTAACTCTTTGGGGGAGATACATGCTACTACTTGCTTACTTGTACAAATTCACATAACATTTATACTTGGAAACATTATACTTGATTACATTATACTTGATTTCATTATACTTGATGGCGTTATACTTAAACTGGTAAGTCTCTTTGGGATAACACATGCATTGGGTTTCGGAGATGAAGTAGAACCAATGCTATTACCTTCCTTCTGAGCAACATAAAGTCTCCTTGGATAACACATGTATTGGGTTTCGGAGATGAAGTGGAACCAATGCCACTACCTTCCTTGTGAGCAACATACTTAAGTGAGGTCTTCGGAGATGAAGTGTAGACTCACTACTAATTGCTTAACTGTTGTTATGAACTTATACATATCTTAATCATATTATATTGTAGCAGTGGGTTGTGAACACACAGGTTACAAGTCTCTTATGGTGGGACTTGCAACTGAGTGGATTTACGATGCCTTTGCTGTGTGAACATTCTTTATAGGCTTTTCAACTGTATTAAGACAAACTCTATGAACTCACCAACCTTTGTGTTGACACTTTAAGCATGTTTATCTCAGGTTAGAAAGGCGATAGCAGGTATGTGGAGCTGAGAGTCTTAGGGCATGCTTTTGGAGACTTTCACTTTTATCGTTTACCATTCGATACACTTTAAAAACTTATGTATTATTCTACTTTGGGATCTTTGTTTCGTAAACTATGACTTTTATCTATTCGAATGGTAACTTTTCAAAAACGTCTCATTTAGAGTTCGTTTTCTATATCTTGTACTTTGTGCCCTGAAGTAGCATCCCAATGACACAGTCTTCCGCTGCGGTATTTTGGGGGTGTTACAGATTGGTACCAGAGCCTTGGTTATAGAGAACTAGGTTGTTTTAGAGTCTAGACTATAACTACATACATATAGACTCTCCTCCCTATCGCCTTGCACTTTACATACACATACGCTTGCTGATAATTTTTTTTTAGACCTACGCTATTAGATACTTTGTAGAAACCGTTAGAAACTAGACTTCCCGGTGACTTTAACACTTAAGGGAGAATCCTTTGTTCCTTTGTACTAAGCGTGACGTTCCCTAGATGCCCATTTAAGCAACGTCTACCACTGAGATATGTGTGCCTGGTGATATGTACACTTGTGAAAGGAAACATTTATAATTGTGGTGGCCAACATAATTATAAGTGCTTCACGACACACGTGGACATATGACTATGCAGATGTAGATCGGTGTTGGCACAACTTAGGAAACAACTGGTAGCACGGTATTATACACGAGGATGTTAAGTATAGACTTTGGATAATCAACGGTTTTCCCTCATCAATCAACGGTTTTCCCTCATCTCTGACGTTCACTAAATGTCCTTCCTCTCAGGAAATCATGGCACCAAAGAGAGTGACTCGTAGCTCTGGTCGAGGAGGCGCAACACCAAGGGGTGGAAGGACTGGTGGACGTGGAGGTAGAGGAGGTAGAGGAGCTGCTCATGACACTAGTAACCCAAGTAACGATGGTGGAAGAACTGGTGGACGTGGAGGTAGAGGAGGTGGTCACGACGTTGAAAACAATGATAACAACGACGGTGGAAATACTGATTTTGAAGCCATCATCGCTCGACAACTTGAAAACTTTCTCCCCACTATTGTCACTCAAGTTGGCGATCATATGAATAACTTGGCAAACCACGAAAGCGGAATTAACAACACCAATGGTATAGGCCAGAATGGTAATGGCAACAACAACATTAGGACTGGATGTACGTATAAGGAATTTACGTCATGCAAGCCAATTGATTTCGATGGTGTAGGAGGCGCGTTGGTGTATACTCGATGGGTTGAAAAGATGGAGTCGGTGATCGACATTAGTAACTGTGCAGCACATCAAATGGTGAAGTATTCCATGTGCTTACTATCAGGAAAGGCATTGACATGGTGGAATACGCAGATTCAAGCTAGGGGTAGAGCGGCAGCTGTAGTAAGGCATTACTGAAGGAGGAATACTGCCCGGACAACGAGATGCAAAAGCTGGAGGATGAACTCTATCATCACTCTATGATAGGGGCTGGTCATGCAGCCTACACAGATCGATTCCATGAATTAGCCAGACTAGTTCCACACCTAGTTACCCCTGAGTCCAAGAGGATCGAGAGGTACATATATGGCCTTGTCCCAGAAATTCGTGGGATTGTAAAAACAACTGAGCCTTCTACAATTCAGAGTGCAATATTGAGGGCAGGGACTCTGACAGATGAGATGGTTAGAAATGGAAGCTTGAGGAACAGTGATAAAAGGAAGGGAACAAGCGAGTCGAACAAGCAGATGGGCGCGATAGCTGACAACAAAAGGGCAAGGACCTTTGCGGCAACTAATTCTGGTCAGGGAGAGTATTTAGGCCAGCATCCTAAATGTATGAAATGTAATTTTCATCACCAAAAGACTGTGCCCTGCCGTATGTGTGCTAATTGCAGACAGTCTGGTCATTATGCAAACCGGTGTAGAGAACCAGTGAATGTGGGCAATATGATGAACATCCAAAAGACATGCTATGAGTGTAACAGCCCGGATCACTTTCGGAACACCTGTCCTAAGTTGAAAAGGAATCTTAACCAAGGAGGCAATCGTCCAAACTTAGCAGCAGCAATTGAAGGGCCACGAGATGAGGCCAATGAGATTCCACCCGCACTTGGCAGAGCTTACTTCCTAGGAAATCCTATCACCCAACATGTCCGCGATAGCACAACGGGTACATTCTCTTGAACAACTATCGTATTTTTGTAGCACTTAAGTCTTAATATAGGACCTATACACAACATTGACTAATCTGAGTCCTAGCAGCATTAACCTTAGTCATACTAATATTAGTAATTTGATTAGTGTAAGCAATTCCAAAGTCGAGCCAATCTTTCAAAAGATCTTTTTCAAGGATGTTGAATCCAGACCTTGATTTTTAGCTTGGTTCTAGTGACTGTTCTTGTTTGATTGGGTTGCGAAAATCAAGCTAAAAGTTAAAGTCATCACTCAAACCGATTTAGCCTAATCTCATGACTGTTCTTGTTTGATTGGGTTGTGGGATTAAGTGAAAATCGGTTACCTAAAGGATTAACCTAAAGGAGGTCTTTTGAGGACTATGCTCGGGATTGGGAAGGTTTGCCTCATCAAGTCTGACCACGAGAACGTACCTAGTTGGATAGGAAACCCACATACATAAGCTTTGGCACATTTT